>VCRD01000431.1:77663-93018 GCA_006783055.1 Trinorchestia longiramus | reverse complement strand
CTCTCTCTCTCTCTCTCTCTCCCTCTCTCTCTCCCTCGTCTATACTCGGCTAGAATTACCCGTTAGTAAGGCCGTCCGAGCCCTCGAGATGCTGCCTTTGTTAGCTTGTTTATTTTGCGTCGATCTGTTTGACACAAAGCAAAGCGCTCACAAATTTCTTCAAATGCCATTCAGTGCTCAAATAATTTTCGACATCAATGGGTTAATGTTTGCTGTTGGATTTTGAGTGACGTCACTGAATTATGTTAAATAGGACGACCCTAGTATCGTGAAGTCAATTTCTCTTGCCTTCGAGTTAATAATTTATCCGTACGACAACTCGGCTGAAGTTACTAGCTCCGCTAATTATAAGGTCAGCATTTTAATTGTGAATAAAACTTTTACTTTAACAGCTTTTTTTATTGTTTTAAATTGACGTACTTCATGTAAACATTCTCAATGCTGATGCTGATTTTTTATGACTTTTACGAAAAATCATAATTTTGCATGACTTATCTTTTTGCCTTTCATCGAACCTTTTGGGATGTCTAGCAAACGTTAATCGTCAACATACGAACTTCAGAATTTCTGATTGTTTTAATTGATCCTCTCTTTTACTAACGTCCAGCTGTACTGTAAAGGTAGGTAGGTAGGTACCAGTAGGAAAGATTTGAGGGAGAGTTTGACACAGGGTGTGCCTAGGTATAGGGGTAAAACGGAAAGGGGTACTAGGAGGGGAATAGAAATGAGCGCTCTGCACACATGTGTTGAGTGGTGGGTGTTTGTCCATGGGGATTTGTTCTTATGGGTGGTTTCTATAAGGAGTTAAGTGTTGTTTTTTTCATTGCTAATAGGGGTTGGTGGTGTACTGTAAAGGGCAATGGCAGCGAAGTTAAAGCTTCTCATCAGGTGGTCGACGCCGTATGGGAACAGCTTAAGTTTTCCCATTAAAGTGAAACAGAAATTTTGAAGGTTTTAGAAAGCAAATCATCTAGCTTTTTCCTAGCATAGACTGCCACTGTTCGTACAAATATCCCATTTATGTTATCCAGCACCCAGAATCTATCCTCAGAATGACAACAGTTAGGAGCGATAGATCGTGGCTGTGGTGCACAGCTCTATCGTGGCGCGATCGTTTTCCAATAACAATGGTAAAATGATCTCGTAATCGCGCTGTGACTCCAGCAGTTGAAAATCGTTTGGTGCAGCCTTGCTTTGTTACTCAACCGTTTGTGAAGGATTGAATAGATTGCAACCGCTAATGCGCTCGCAAAGACCACGTACAACTTTACGAGCAGCCGAGTTCTACCTCAAGCCAAGTTTGAATATACAGGCTACAATACAGTTTGAATATACAGGCTACAGTACAGTTTGAATATACAGGCTACAATACAGTTTGAATATACAGGCCCAATACAGTTTGAATATACAGGCCAATACAGTTTGAAGATACAGGCTACAATACAGTTTGAATATACAGGCTACAATACAGTTTGAATATACAGGCTACAATACAGTTTGAATATACAGGCTACAATACAGTTTGAATATACAGGCTACAGTACAGTTTGAATATACAGGCTACAATACAGTTTGAATATACAGGCTACAATACAGTTTGAATATACAGGCTACAATACAGTTTGAAAATACACGCTACAATACAGTTTGAATATACAGGCTACAATACAGTTTGAATATACAGGCTACAATAAGGTGTGAATATACAGATTAATTCTAAACGAGGCATTTCATGCATATTTTTGAATTTTTTTCGTGGGTTTTAGGAATGCATCGAAGATATTGGTACAGTTAGCCGAAAACATCTCAAAACTAAATTCTTTCCTATTCTGTGCAAAATTTTATGAATGGCATTACACGATGGAGGAAAGTAAGCATTCAAATACCTTCAGTTTTGAATATCAATCGATTTTCAAACGATCAAACTTAAAAAATAATCACGCACAAAACTTTGCAAAGTTTGATTGTTTAAAGTTCACTTAAACCTCATTTCGAAAATGTGCTGTAGCTCATTCCAGCTCTTCCAAAAATTATCATGCTACTTTATTCGCGAAAATTACCGAAGACATCCGAAAGAAATAAGCGCGACAATATTTCGATTTAATGAAGAAGCTTAAGAGAAGACTACGTTCTCTGAGTCTCTTAAATCGTCTACAACGCGTCTGTGTTATTTTTAGGATCCCTGGTTAAGCTTCTTATCTTCAGTAATCCACAGATGAGGACGTAATGAAACGATATTTCTTTTGTTTGTTTCTTCTGATGACAAGGTTCTTTTGATGTCAGCATCTGAGTACTGCGCCATGAAAGGATCAATACGATAGAAAAATGCAATAATCTTTTGATGAGATCGACCTATGTACTCTTCGAAAAATTTTGCCATGCTTCGAAAATTATAATAAAAATTAAACGCTCTAGTAGGAGGCTTGAAAGTTTCCACTATCCTTGTCACAGGCCTTATTCAAATGTTCTCATAAAACAACTTTATAAACAATTGTGTCAGCCCAAACCTTGGCGGGATTAAATTACTACTTCACGGTGTGCAACTACATTCATTTATGTATGTGCAAGTACTACATTATACATAACTAGATTGGTGTCGTGCAACAATTTTTAGCAATAGCTAATGTTTCCTTTCTATATAAATTATTTCTTAACAAATCAGATTTTTGAGCTGGTATGAAGTGAGTCAAGAAAAATGTCTGCACGTGTGAGGAGAATAGCAACTGAACTTCATTTTTTCAAAGCATCAAAGGGTAGAATTCATGGACAAAGTTTAACGCTGGCTGCTGTCATGATTGAATTCGACCAATTTCAAACTCTGCCCTGAAGGAATGGAAGAGGGATGATATGTAGATGGAGATCTAGCGCTACTGAGGAAGTCTTTTCCTGGTTTCACCATGAAACCCTTTGTGAAAACTGAAAGATAAATTGCATTCATTTGCTGCTGAAGATTCGGCCAGAAGTAATCAACACATTTCCACCGTACAAAGCCTGCTGGAGTAGTAGGTATGTAGTATAGCACAGCTTTGCGTCCGATATACTTCTATTGTACACATTCACCTTCTTTCAAGACTGTGTGAATAATAACACTCCATATTATATTACAATGCTGAAAAACAAAGTTTTATTTGGGATTATAAAGTCATTTGTTCATATCCATACTGGGAGATAAGTGCTTTTAACGATTAGTATAAAAAGCTTTCTCAAATCTGGATATTAACCCTAGAAGCTTTGAAATCAGGTTCTTTTATGAATTATTATTACCGTGTAATTATCCTACAATCAACCACTCTCTCCTCAGGGTCGAATTTTAGCGACACATAGTGCTGTGTTCCTGCCACTGCATGAAAATGCTTTTAAGGGAGATGAAAGAGATGAAAACAAAAGAAAGCCAGATATATGTATAATACATTTAGGATTTGCACAGAAAAATCAATTCTCATGCCACAACTTACCCTGACGTGATGGAAAAGATCAATTGGTTGTTCTTTATGGAATTATCTGTATTTCTAAAGACGTGGTATACAGTTTCAGATCATCAAGCTGACAGTAATGATGAATTTTTTTTAATCATTTGTAGTAAAAAACTGTTTGTTCATATTTTCTCACATTTGATTTGTTCGTATAGCGATAACAATTTCATAACCACGTCGCTCAGTGATTTCAACTACTGATAAGATTTTAAAAGGCTTGCTAACTGTTTTTATTTCATATTCATATCAGCTGCTCGAAGAGCAATGTTTCATTCACGTGCTGGGTATCGACCCAAGAATAGGCCAAACGGCTCGTTCCTATTGCCTTATTCTATTCTATTCTACTGCGTGTCGATATTTCAATCATGCGCAGTGAAACGAAGAGAAACACGACTCAACATATACATATGATAATTCCGTGAATAGAAGATTGTCAGAGAGAAATAAGTCTCAAGGCAAGGACCTGCTCCGATATTAATTAATGTTGAACCTGCATAAACTGTCCCGAGCGCAATTTAGAATTTCTATAAAATATGCATGAGGCCTGCAGGTCACCTTGATGTACAGCAATTGAAGGAGAACATCAAAAGAGAAATCTAGGAACCAGTGGCTGAAAGCTTTCAAACTGTTATTGGGCAAGTTCTACAAAGAGCATGAGTGTGCAAAGTTAAAAATAGCGGCCATTTAGATACCATATTTCATACGTAGTGTTCTAGAATAGAATAGAATGAGGCTATAGGAACGAACCTTCTGGCCCATTCTTGGGTCGAATAATTACTTCGATAATTATTCGCTAGTTTACCCAAGTCCCATGCCGCATTTCTAGCCGCGTCAACCATGTCGGCAGCGGGATTCGAACCCGGGTCTTCCCGCTCGAAATCAGATTCGCTCACCAGTCGACCAAGCTGGTGATTCTAATGTATAGGTGGGGCCTATGTTGACTAGTGCATATTAATGTCGATTATGTCATCAGCAATGCATTAGAATTTCATTCATTTACCTGTATAATTGTGGAATGTAATTAATACTGAATCCTCTCAGTGACTTGTGTTGTACCCTGTATCAGTAGAAATTGTTTTAAAAAAAAAGTCCACCCTACTGATTTTCGATGAAAACATACGATTTGTAATCAGTATTTTCGTTGAAATTTTCACGACAATTTTTAGAGGTGGAAATGCTTTCGATATAATGAGTTTGCAAAATCTGAATTAACTGCATTGATAAGGGCTGTATACTGAGTTTGACTACGATCTAATATAATATTACGCACAAGTTCCTCTTTCAACCAAGCCCTCTCCGTAGAACAATGATCTATGTACAGTCTTTAGTTCCTGACGAAGAACCAAAAATGATTCCAGCTGTTGAATTTCTGCACACCTCCGCTAAAATTTGTCAGCAGTCCCAATCCTCAATAAACATAACCTTAAAAAAATTTATCCCATCAGCGAGGGCATTTTTTAGTGGGGAAAATCTTAGAGTGATGAATATTTTTCTTCGTTTTCAAAGAACACCATGGAATTTTTCTCTGGATCTGTATCAAATTTTGTTAGATCATGAAAATTTGTGCACAAGCAATGAATAAATTTTCGCTTTTCTGAACGTTTGCCTCCAGACAATGCATTTGCTGATTGCCGAAGCCATACAGAATATCTGAAGGACACTGGTTGTGTAGTATTTATTTTGACAATGTTGAGCTTTGCTTCTAAGAAAAAAAGGCTTGAAAATTAGAAATAGGCACAGAAAACAAAAAGAACAATACTCGTTTGTCCACATCACTATGATTTATTATTATTTTCTCTGGCCTTCAGTGCGGCAACAAAATTTCCTTTTTTAAAAGCGTTTTGCTTTGAAGAAAAGAACATTATGTTGCCGCACCCTGCATTATCTGTTACGACAATGCTTCGCATTCGAAACCTGAAAGCACTCCTGGAATATCTGGAATATAATGCCTCCCACTCAATGATCTAAAATTAGATTACAACTGCCAGAGATGTCACAGACACACGCTTGGAGATAGGATTTTTTGGTGAGGAATAAAGGTAACGTCCTTTTGCCCGCGCTGTTCAATATAAAAGAAGATAGTGCGTATATTCTCTATTTGTTTTTAAACAGTCAGTCCAAAGTTACAGTTTACCATAATATTCAGCCGTTCTAAAAGATTGAACTATTAAAGTAATATAACTTTTAAAAAGCAAAATAAAATCCCTTGTTGGAAACAGAAACACTGAAGAAAATAATTACTGTGAAAATCATCGGCTAAACAAGCACAATTTAGGTGAAAGAATAAAAAAAATACGAGTATTCACCCGTCAATGAGAGCTATATGAATTACTCATCTTGAAGTGAATAAAATTTTATATCGCAGAGATCCTTGGCAGGCAGAACTTGAAAAAATTGTGAAATTGTCATTACCGTGCATTTATTTTTAATTTTGCTGAATTATTAATTAATTTACTTTATTTTACATTTGTCTCTTGATAAAGGGCAAGAATTGCTGGCAAAGACAAACACTTGCAGACCAACAAACAAATTTCAGTCGCCTAATTACGGATATAAATTCGGATACAGTGTTTGCAATATACGCTGAACTTCCAATTAGGTTCAAAAATTTCTCAAAGATTTCGGTGGTCTGAGAGTTCACGAGTTATTCTGGCTCCTTTGCTCAACGTTCAGTTCCAAATTACAGCACAAAGTTTTCCTGCAGATGAGTAGTTGAGAATATTTTTCTTAATCCCTTATTTTAATCACGTTCCATTTCTGTTGTTTCCTCTTCAGTTTATTTTCCTCTAACAAGATGATAGAGAAGCACATCCGTATTTTTTATATATTTTTCATTTTCTCATTATAGTTTAATGCATTTTCTTGACTTGCTGCAAGTGTTCTTGCAACTGATATGTGAAGATATAACTACCGCAATGCGATTAAACATACGTTTGTTTCAATTTCTTTATTCTAATTTTAGTACTTCAGTTTCAATTGATTCCGGGTGACTTGAACCCATTCATAAAACTTGCAAATTGGAATGTGATTTTGAATTTATTGCCTTAATTTCACACAACTCAAAAATGAATTTTATTGGACTGGCTGTGTTTTCATGCATATGCTACAATTAAGAATGATTAAGAATGATTACAATTAGGAATGATTAAGAATGATTACAATTAAGAATGATTAAGAATGATTACAATTAAGAATAATTTCACACCTCATGATGTTTTATCCATCACCAGAAAAATTTCTAAAAACTATATGAGCGTTAGATCATGACACTCAAACTATTATTCAAACTTTCTTGAATAATATTTAATAGTGGTCTTTGTAATCATATTTTCTACTTATTTTAGGCCTCAAGTGCGCCTAATCACCAGCTTGGTCGACTGGTGAGCGAATCTGCTTGCGAGTGGAAAGACCCGGGTTCGAATCCCGCTGCCGACATGGTTGACGCGGCTAGAAATACGGCATTGGACTTGGGTAAACTAGTGAATAATTATCGAAGTAATTATCTAACCCAAGAATGGGCCAGAAGGTTCGTTCCTATAGCCTCATTCTATTCTATTCTATTCTAATTTAGATATTTACTCTTTTTTGCTCTGCGTCGCATTTGTGGTAGGATTACTGCTTCCATGTTCCGTTCATTCTAAAATTATTTATTACTAGTAAATTAAAAAGTTGCATTCCGTTACTTATTTACAAGTTACTAATATTTAATAGAATTAGCATTAAAATAACACAACTTTCTAGAATGCACGCACTCTAAGCGTATAGTAAGACTTGGAGTAAGTTATATCAGTACATGTCACGAGAGGTAGAATAAAAAATTATTATTCTATTATTCAGTAAAGCTTCATGACATATGGTTACCTCGTCAGCTAGAAGTAAAACTAATGAATTTTATTTCTAACAGCTAATTTAATCTAAATATACCATCAATCACCTCAAAGTTTTTTCGATGAGAAACATTTGGCGTAGTTAAAGCTATGTCCGAACCCTAAAATTTGTCGTCCATTTCTAAACGTTCACCACGTGACGGATATGCTTCATGTCATCGCCAGCTTGGTCGAATATCGCCAGCTTGGTCGACTGGTGAGCGAATCTGCTTGCGAGCGGAAAGACCCGGGTTCGAATCCCGCTGCCGACATGGTTGACGCGGCTAGAAATACGGCATGGGACTTGGGTAAACAACCGAATAATTATCAAAGTAATTATCCGACCAAAGAATGGGCCAGAAGGTTCGTTCCTATAGCCTCATTCTATTCTATTCTATTCTATTCAGAGGCCCTCTTTTCATTTGTCGCTTTCCCACAGCAGAGAAATGAGTTTTCCCGTGCAATCGAGGGGTCTTAGATCCAAGCACCACTGACTGACGCTAAAGCCGAGAACTTTTTCTGACTCTTTGGCCTATAAGCCGCGCCATCATTTTCATCGCTGAGGGGAGTCATGTATTTCTAGCAAGAAACCGCTGTACAAAGAGGCTTAGGTTACGGATTGAGAAGAGGCTCGCTTTGACCACAGCGCAGTTGTATTGGATTTTTTTGTCACGGGTCTGCATTCTCAAATAACAAGAAATTGTTTTGCGATCGCTCCTTACCGGTGTGGAACTTTTTTTAGCTTCTTTTAATACTTGTGTAGAATGTAAATGGCAACAAGTCAAATAAACGACGTTAAATTTTCCTCTGAATATGTGTACAGGGAATAATGAGTTAGCATCTCTTGCGTTCAGAATTCCCGTTAAGAACAAACACACACTTGAACGTTACAAAACCCCTAAAAGAGATGATCAATAAATTAAACCCTTAAGTCTGAGAATCTGTGTATACCTACCAGGAGGGTCCACTCTGTTAGGAAAGTTGGTAAACAGCACCCAGCTACATCTTCTTGTTACTCAAATTCGTGTTTCAAGCCAAGTTTTTGACTTTTCACAAAGCAGATTTTATGACGCATTCAAACCCTTGTGAAGCACCCCAACAATAAGTGAACAAACAACTGGACATACCACGAATCATCAGCTGTAGGTATTATTTCCAGTATAAATCAATATTACTAAGAAATATTGCCTATTCCTGGTATGTTAAAAAACTGCCGCTACGCCCCATCAGGCAGTTTGAGAAGCAATGCTCTAGTTTATTTTGCCAGTAGACAGCCTTCTCTCTGAAATTTCCATGCCTTGTCTCAATCTGCATCCCACTTGTTATACGCTTTGCAAATCCACTTGGAATACCCTCTGGGCATTTTTATTCAACTGTTTTAATTTGAGCACGCCCAAATACATTAGCCTATTATTTTTCAGTAAATTGAATTTGTCTCCACGAAGAATGAACTCAAAACTTGATACATAGTACTGAGTTGCTTCTACATACGCCATGACGATTCAGGGCGATTGGAACAAGAATAGGTCAAGTTATTGGAGTTCGACATTATTTTCCAAGAACTCCTGCCACGTTTCCACGAAGTTATTTTCTGCAAAAGTTACCAAGCATTCCTAATATTATTCTGCGTGCTGCTTACACAATATGACTTACACCATTTATTTTTCTGTGAGATCCGCGTAACTATTCAGTGAATTCGTGTCGTGTTGTCCAAAACGTCTGCTGGAGAAGCCCTGAATGTCTTCAAGAGATATTGTAGTTAGTCTTCTTCTACAACCGTCTCCGTTTCCTGGGTCTGCAGCTCATGCAGCGATAACGTTAATTTCTGTTGTCATCTATGCAGCCTCGTACGAATACTTGCTGTGAAATTGCATTGTTTGGACTTCAGTTCTTTGAGTTCGATCTACTGAGGATTGAATATTCTTCAAAATACTGTACTTTATTTTTAGGTGAAGAAACAGACCCTGGAATTCATGATGCTTCCTTCCATGAATATTTTAGAAATAAAATGTCGTACGGTATTTCTACATGCCACCCCAGGAATCCATTGGGCGAAGAAGCCAAAAAAATCGCACTAATTGCTGTTAACAAACAATGGAGGCAAAAAATATTCAAATATCGCTATACATAACTTTCCTATTTCGGTTGGGCTCAATGCTTTGTTCCATGTTAAGTTATTCGCCTCAAGCTTTTCATCGTTGATTTATGGAGTTCATGGCACGTCTAGTGTCTAATCAGAAGATTGTTTAATTTTGAAATTGTTAGAGGTATATATTAGAAATTGTTCGTTCTTTTTGAGCATTTTGCTTTTATTTTATTGAACAAAATTCATATGATTTTTTAAGCAACTGCTAGCTGTTGAAGTACTGGCTTGTAGCTCAGTCTTGCTCTTGAGCTTTGAGAGGTAAACTTTGAGGGTAGAGAAGAGGGGAAAAGGAAAGTGTGCGTAAAGCTGTGGGGAGAATTTTCTTCAACATTTCATACTGAATATCGAGGGGACCAAGCGCAGTGTTCTTGTATTTCTTCAGGGCATGATAAATTGAAAGAATAGTGAATAGTTCATTGGAGAAAAAGCTTTTTTTGTTAAAAAATCATGTGATTGTTGAGCCTTTTGTCTCTTATCCACACGAAAGGAAGAAGGATATCGTGCATTACTTCTAACGGAGAAAAATTTATATACTTGTGTATCTACCACCTGTTGAGTGTTCCCTGTGAGCGCACTGTTCAATTCTTAACAGGGCTTCTTCTTGTTATAATTCACTCTCATTTTTCCTACGCCTAGCCAAACCTTGTACATGGGTGCACTTGCATTTCAGCTTCTATCACATTTACGATACGAGTTTTTACTAGCTTCGTCTTTTATGTATTGTCGAGTACTTCATGCAGAGTTCGTTAACTTTTCTGGAAGGAATTCAGATGTTCATAATAATGAATATTTTTAAGGTGATAAAATCAATACAATCACCTACTATTAGACTTATATTCCGAACTAAACATTTCTAAATCAATATGGAACAACATCTTACCAGTAACTACGCCCTTTGCTTCTTGACCCACACAAGATTTAAATAAAGTACATGTATTTGTTCTTCAGTTCAAATTAGCTCTGAAAATTTAGGCGCTTTTGATAGATCATAACGCTTCTAGCTAAGATAGGCATTCAGCTACTTATATAGAGCGAGCATTCGCAATATGCGAAGTCGCAAAGCATCCAAACGAAAAGTCCACGGGTTTCATCACGCATCATTCAGGTCCTCTGCCGCAGTCGTCCAATTCACGTTGAAGGGAGGAATATGGCTCTGAGAGTCATAGAGGCAATCATACGAGTCAACTTAGTGTCCACGTCCAGACTCATATGGAAACTGGCGCCGCGGGCTCCAGTCTCTATTTCTCATCGCTATTCCACAGTTTGTGGCGGCTCAAGAAAATAAGTCTTTCACTTAGTAAGATGTCTAGCTGCATCATTGACAAAACAAGCTAGCATATGAATGATTGATATATTATTCACTTTGTGTCAAGAAATCTTTCGCACTGGGCACAGTTTTAAATCTTAATACCTTTTCTAGAAGTTGACCTAACCGCATATTATGAGATTTGTTTCATGATTGTGTGATCTAACATTACATGTAGTAGGTAAAGAGAGTATGACTTTTGAAACTTATCGTTTGCATTATATGTTATACGATTTTCTCCATTCTTATTTTGATTTATAAATATATATTCCAAAACCCGTTGCACTGGAATATCCGAAACTCCAACCATACGCAAATAGAAGACTGAAACAATTAGGAATTTTGTGAACTCATGTCATCAATTGAGTTACGTGACTTCTTCGTCGCACCAATATTAGTCATGTAGTAAAAAACGTTCAAAGTTACACATATTATTCATATTATTAGCATTATTTTGCGCTACACTTGGCAAAACATCAAGGAAATACAGAACAATTTGAAAGACCCGACCAGTGTACTTTGAACAGATGATCAGCTTTATTCGACGCAGTGAACATCAAAACAAAACTTGATCAGGCAAGCTACACAATAGCTCAGCGAGAGCTCATGAACACAAAGAAAATATCAAGCTTTAGAAATCAAAGTCTCCAGTTTTCAATGGAAAGTTAACTGGCAAAAACAATGCTATTTTGAATTTGAAATATTTTATTTTCCACAAAATGGAATGATGGAGAGTCCGACGTTTGCACAATGGACGTATAAACACAGAATTTAAATCTATTTGTATCACTTTTCATTACAAGTTTCTACCTGTCAGTGTCTGTCATGCGTCATTATCTGAGAAGCCTAAGAAAAGGAACTTCGTTTCGTTCACGCAGTTTTCAGTAGTTCCCTACAACTTAAACACAGACGCGTTATATGAACAATCTATATCTCTACATGGCAAAACAGTTCTCAATTATTAATGCTTCGTGCACGTTTCCTAATAGTTATGTTCATTTTGAATGTTTACAATGAAACCAAGAAAGGATAACACAGACGCGTAATATGAACAATCTATATCTCTACATGGCAAAACAGTTCTCAATTATTAATGTTTCGTGCACGTTTCCTAATAGCTATGTTCATTTTGAATGTTTACAATGAAACCAAGAAAGAATTTCTTTGTGATTTTCAGTACATACTTCACTTTCGTTGTATTCGATGCCATTTCAGTGACGCGTATTGAAAATATAGAAATATTTGCTGATGGAAACTAGCAATAAGTGTAGCAAAAAAATGAACATGTATCGAAACCTACTTCAGAACATCGTTAATATTTAGTAATATGTTAACAATTCCATATCAACATATTAATCATTCCTAAACCTGCAATCCTTTATCGTAGTAAGAACAAATAAAACAATATTTTATAACGATGACGAATTACTATTTCTTTCAATTGCCCGAAAAGTTTTTGCTATTTCATCGTTACTGCAACATTTCTGATATCAATGATATAGTCAATGAGATTTTAGGCTCAACCTGGAGCGATTTTTTAACCTAACTTTAATAATATTAGGTTGGAAATTAAATTTGAGAATACGATGGGTTAACGTAGAAAACTGTCCCCCAGAAGATTCTGGAAGCATTTAAAAAAGACTACTTCATTGTATAATGAATATGTGCTAAATAGCAATGTCCAATTGATCGAGCATCACAAAGTGTGTGTGGGTGTGAGAAGGAACACCAACATGTAGAAATCATTGAAGGCAGGCGCTGTGTTTTAAGGGACAGAAGCAAGTGTGTGGAGAGACACGCATGACAAATGGGTGGTGACAAGGACAGATTAAAATCAGTAGAATAAAGAAAGTAAATTTTCAAAAACAATGCTCACAGTAGAATAATAGTTGAGTGTATCCTCAATATCAATAATACTAAATAGAACTCGTTGAAAATCAACCTTGGTAAATGTTTGTTCTCCATCATTCGCTAAGTGCAGATGAAGTTAAAATAAATGTACTCCTTTGAGTGGAATTTTTTAGTGCCCGCTGCTTGTTTCTTACCTAAGAATTGACGCTAATTCATAACTGAAATAGGAGGAGTAACTTGTAAAAGTTGCTGAAAAAAGTATAAAATGGTTAAAGTCACTAACATTGAAGCAGGTAATGAGAGAACTGAATGAACAGGCCATGAAGGAACTTGTGTTTCTTTTCCATTATATATTTAGATTCATTTAAATAAGTTCTTGGTTAAATTTTAATCCATCACTTATTGTCCTCTTTAATCGACAATCTGTCTCCCTATCCCTAAGTTTACAACTGATGTCTCTTTTATAAAAATTGTTTCTTCTAGGTCAGAAAAAATGTTTCTTCATCTTCGACTTTGTCTCTTGAATTCACGTTTTCCTTCTGAAATTCAGATAGAAAAATATTCGGAGAATGAGGCCGAAGGGACGGCACTTCCCAACCAAAAGCCTGAATTTGGCATTGAATTCCTTGTGTGTATATGAACGTGCATTGTCTTCATGAAGCACAACCTCATCTAAAGTTAGACACTTTATTGCTACAGCTCTATGGAACCTAGGTATATTAACTCAAGATAACAGTAACATGCAGCGATCTGGGCGAGTACACTACACAACATTTATATTTCTTCTGACCTTCAAATTGCAAGTTTCATCTGTATTAATGATTCCTTTTTGCGTTGAATTTCTAAGTCAAATTTTCATCAGAATTTTTCTAAGTTTATGATATTTTCGCTAATTCTTATTAAACTACTTGGATTAAACTGAAAGAGTTTCTTGAAGTTCAACAATTAGAAATATTTTCTTGGCTTAAATTCTTGAAACGTTGCTTTCTGAAACACATGGCGTCGGATCTTAATAAGATTTGTTCATAAACTTGACAAAATTTATTAAATTATGTTATTGAAAAAGTTCAATGTGGAGCTCGTATGGAGGTAATAATAGATAAATAATTTTACATTGAAATGTTAGCAACAGAATAATACCGCTGCCTCTGATTTATATATATATATATATATATATATATATATATATATATATATATATATATATTAGCTCTGATAAATGAACACTCGGTAGAAACAGGACTACAAACAGATATAAATTTCTATAAACTTAATTCATTTAATGTCTAGTATTTGCGTCCATCTCCTGGCGAGTAATTTTCTGAATTCTGATCCATGTCTTTCGATAAGAGATTTTTTACGAAAAATTAAATGCCTGGGACACTCACTGTTTCAAATTGTGATCTCACTCAACAAAGTCCACAAGTGTTATGCGTGAGCCAAAATAAACCAATGATCGTTTCGGTCAAACAGCCGTTCATGAAGATGAGCTCTCTGTTTAAAATGAACCAAGTCGGTTTTTGTTAGACAAACACGCACTCTATAATTTGGATAAGGTCTGGGAAGGATTTCATTCTTGGATATTAATAATAGAACTAAATGATCCTAGACTTATATTAAAATTTCTAAAAATATGTTTCAAGCATTTTTTCAGCAAAAAAATCCCGTCAACTGTTCGGCTATTTTCCATAGTTTTCTAAGCCTCAATTTATTTATCAGAATTGTATTTCCTTTCTATTTTAATTTTGAACAGATACTATGACAACCGAATGGTTGCATTTACATCTTGCTTTGCGTCATGGTGCTTCAATTTGACGAGTTTAGGTTGTTAATGATCACGATTGGAAAAAGTAGCGATGCCTCGCCAGTACTCAAAAAAAATGCCTTTCCAAGGCAAGTGAGCCACAATTCAGACGTTGAAAAATTCCACAAATAAGTGTTTTGATAGGCATTAATATTGTTGTAACCATGAACTTTTGAAACAATCCTTTGATAATGAATACACAATGACTTTGGGTTCTCAGCAATGATGAGTTCCCGTGGCACATACTCAGAATTAATGCATAGACATTTACATATTCCTGTGTCTCCACTTCAATAGAGAGGAAATTAAAGCTAACTATTACCGTACCACAATATAACTTAAAAATAGGTCAAATGAGAATTTCTAGCGTACCCTAAGAATTATACCTTGAAACATGTATGGAATTAAAAGCATAGAAGTACAGCGAATCTTTTAGTCAGTTATTTGTTATTCAACGATGAAAATTCAACCATATGTTTTATGAATTTTGCTATGAACACCCCTTATCGCATTACAAATATTCTTTGAAAGATTCTTTGACCTTCTCTTGTTGGACAACCAAAGTAAATTCAGTTTACAAAGTGCGTTCAACTTCATTTACTAAATTTTTTCTTAGTGAGTATTTATTTTAGATATCGTGTGCATGCGCGAAAAAATGGAAGAAGTTGCCGATGAATTTACTTTTCACGATGAAAACTGCAACGCTGTTGCTTACTTTAGTGTCATATATGAGTGAACATATATGAATTCCTCACCTACTCGTACTATGAAATGTTTTGTCTCAAAATATGCTCCACACACATGCTCCACACACATGCTCCACACACATGCACCACACACATGCTCCACACACATGCACCACACACATGCACCACACACATGCTCCACACACATGCACCACACACATGC
>VCRD01000431.1:53035-66406 GCA_006783055.1 Trinorchestia longiramus | reverse complement strand
GCGCTCTGGGGATTGTTTTCGTTGCATTGTGGGTCAGAAGCGCTGAGGATTGTTTCCGTTGTATTGAAGGTGAGTTGTGGGTCAGAAGCGCTCTGGGGTTTGTTTTCGTTCCATTGTGGGTCAGAAGCACTGATGATTGTTTTCGTTGCATTGAAGAAATATTCGTGTGTAAGAATGGTAAAGATCACCAGAACAAGGGTTGGTGGTGGCACGTGAATTGGACGAGTTTATTCTGCTTCACTTTATACAACTTTCTAACCAAGGCAAGATCTCAGAGTAATTATTTTATGCAACGACGTCAGAATGTGTTTCTCAAAGTTGAGTGGCCTTGTTCAAATTGTTATTTGTTAGAAAAATTTGTTTTTTGAAATTTTGGTCGTGTTTTTTTTTTACCGGCAATGCCGTAGGACACTCCTTAAAGTAACTAACAACACGAAACAGGTGAGTATTTCGCTTGTCAATCGTAATTAGAAAACTATGAAATTATGAACAGGTATTTCTTCCTACTTCCACTAAAGCGGCCACTAACTGAATTGGTATATTATATTGGTTCCTCGAATTGAAAATGTCCTTGTCTCATTCTATCTGCTGAATTGAGTTCATTGTAATTCCCCCATAGGAAGTGATGTCAAGAAAAGAATTTTTATCTCACGTTCCAGCGTATCTTGAGAATTGACGCTTCTTTGATGTAGGCAAGATTATGGTGTCCCTCTCACAGGTAGGCTGATAATGTCAGTCTTAGCTAAGACCCTCACACAAACAAGTCCACATGGACTAGCAAGTCAGTAGAAGACACCAATGTTGTAATCCAGTACAAAATTGCTACATGGACTAGCTAGTCAGTAGAAGACACCAATTTTGTAGTTCAGTACAAAATTGCTACATGGACTAGCAAGTCAGTAGAAGACACCAATTTTGTAGTTCAGTACAAAATTGCTACATGGACTAGCAAGTCAGCGGAAGACAGCAATTTTGTAGTTCAGATATACCAAATCATCAGTCCCATGTACTAATTTTAAAAGACGTACTAGTCTTATTCATGTTCTTGGTTGACGGATTACTGAAACACTTGATGATTGAGCAGGCTCTCGCGCACCAGCTGATGCACGATGCATTCATCTCAGCGGCAGAGCGTGACGTCAACACTGGAGACTCCTGTATCCTGTATACCATCACCAAAGACGGCGTTGCTGAGGAGCAAATTAAGCTCAGGAGGGATTAAGTCTTCCGTGCACACTCGTATGGTCATTTTACTAGGGGATATTAAAGGAAAATTTTCTACGGATTTGCTAGTTTGTTTGTCCAAATTATATGATGTTAATGCGACTCAGAATTAGGTTCTGAGTATCGCTAGAGAAGCTATTTTCAGCACCGTGCATAGGAACGACAATGAGAGCTACCATGTACAACTCTATGCTGATCGGTTGTCTAGTGGTCGATGAAAAAGCCGAATTTACAAGTTGAGAACTTTATTTACAATCGCTGGTCATAAAAAATTAGAAGTGAGATACAAATAAAAGGAATCACAGGCAATACTGCGTGGGATGTTACATTTTTAGAAATATTCTCACACAGACACTTCATCAATGAACATGTACTCTCTCACTAGAGTGTAGGTGCACAGCATGTTTTGACTTTCATAACCATGTAATTACGGACAACTTGGGCTTTACGTGAAGTATATTCGCATGTTTCAATGCTGAACGGAAAATCATGAATGTACACATCGGCAACCTTTTTCGAAGTTAAACTGAAGCACAAATTGTCACGCGTGAGACTAGATATTTTTCAAGCGTACATCAATTCGTTTAAGTTTCAAAGTCCTCTTCCCCGATGAAATGAAAGCGAACCTCGAACACCAGTGGTGAGAATAAGGGAAGCTGTCCAATAAATTAATTCGAGGACGACTAAAACCCTCACGTACCTGAAAGTGTCTTTGTTAACCTAGTTTTGTTAAGCTACTCAACTTCAAAGCGCACGCAAGACGTCAACAACAAATAAAAAAAAAAGCGTCAACTATCTACTGTACAACACATGAAAGTTTCTTAAATTATTTATTTTACTGCCAATTTCAGGAAGACAGTTTGCCATTCAAAATAAATAACGCAGTGAAAGGCAAACATTGAAGCCCTTTTTCACGAATAATTTAGAAATGGTTATTTTGCCTGGATAGGAAAGATCTTTCCTTGAGTAAATTTCCAAAAACGGATATCCGCATGATTTACCACCACTGCACATTGGTAAACTTCTATATTATGACCAGCCTTTTTTCTGAATTAAAATTTGTAAGCCAGAATAATAGCGCATGAAGTAAGTAAACAAGAGCTCCAATTTTAAATTTTAGAAATGAAATTAGGCACTGGAATACGTATCCTAAAATTCCAAGGCCTTCTATTCTCTAATTCGTCCGTATCGAGTAAAATCATGGTCCGAGTTAAACCATGGTCAGAGTACATTTACTAGTTGACAACCCCTAATGCAAGTACCAGGCACTACTTTACTAGTATTGAACGAATAATTTATTAATAATTTCCATGTTTCGAAATGCATTCCTAATCTTGTCTCCAGCAATATTTAAGGTTCAGCAATAATTCAAAAGAACCTCATTGACTTGATTTCTAGGTACGAAAAAACTAAAGTACACTTCAACCTAGGTACAACGAAACAAGTCAGTTCACTACAAGAAGATCAATTGTAGAAAGACGACCAGTTATAACAAGCGTAGGTGGCTAGTGATGTCGTCCATTACTGCAGTGGGTGCTGGTCCTACCGCCAGCACCGTCACTGATCCAGACGGAACCTCGGTCTTGCCTGCGTCTAAAACCATTTTCACTTGGATTTTCTGTTTTTTCGCCGCCTGGAAATCCGGATAAGGAAATTTATGTTATCAAGGAAATATTTGCATTACGCGAGTACAGGAAACAATTAATCATTGAAGAGTAATTAGCCGTTGCTAAAGCACTAGCCCAATTCACCTCAAAACGATTCTCATGGGATTATGATCAAAGTTTAAGATAAAATGAGTAGTTTTGCTGAATTGTGTAGCTGAACCGATGATCTCTTCACACACAACTAAAAGCAAAATTTAAACTAATACTTCTTTATTAATTAAATTAGCTATATGCTTGAAAAAACAATATCACTCGCATGATTTCATCAGACGACTAGTCAATTTGTGCGACTTTCGTGCAGCCTTTTGCGATAGTGAATTCTTAAGAAAGTCCGTTCGACCAAGAGTAATTATTTGACTGGAAAATTTTCATTTACTGTGGTATGCCGACAGTCATCTAGAGCCGCTGGAGCTTTTTTCTAAAGCTCTCCATAATGAAGTTTTTTTTGTCTCAACATAGAGCTCAAAATCGTTACCCTGGGTGTTTACGTTTTATTTTGCCTCGAGATATAACTAAATATAACAAATAATAACTTCAGTACGTCCCCCACCACTCTAAGTTAACAAACCGTAACTGCAGCACTCACCCTCGCTAATTTTTCGATGGCCTCAAGATTCTCAGCTCTGAGCACAATTTTTGGCTCCCCTGCCATCTCCCACGCAGTGAGCAGCCCTAGGCCATTCTTGTACGACTTCCATGGCGAGGTCAGGCTCTTGTATGCCATCAGGCTCGCGTGGCTGCACTGACTCGCAATCTTGCCTGTAAAACCAAGTTCCAAACTGTTAAATGCATACGTCTGAACTTTAGCTATCTACATATATAAGACTATATATCTCTCTCTCTATATCTGTGTGTGTCCGTCCCATTACTTCTCATCTATTACTGAAGAAAAATTATTCAACTGAAATCACAACGGGTACAAATGTATTACTCAAATCTAAATCGTGAAATTTCCACGGAAACCATCTAATAGCTATATATCTTGAGCCAATGCTCTATTTGGAACCACCAGCACTGTTACTTAACAAAGGTCACCAGCGATGCACTAACATCTGATCAATGTTGACACTAGTATCTAATTTCGATTAATTCTCATGCAATGAAGAGCAAATAAAATGACCACTCTGATCAATTTTGATACTGATTTTAACAAATAAAGCTTTTCATTTAAACCACTTGATCCTATTTGAAATTAAGAAAGTTACTCATTTCAGTTCTTTCACTAATTTCGATTCTTAGAACAAATTAGCTATTCCTTTGAGGTATTATATCAATTTTGACAGTGAAAAGAAAGAAGATACCCTTTGAACCCTAGGTGTTACGATCATTATGGCCGACACATCCTAAAATTAAAAGATTTGAATGTAGCCTCTATGAACAATGAGGTTTAACCATACACTAGCTTGTCGAAGTGAAGACTAAAAGCGAAACTTGGCAACTGAATTCATTTAACTGACAACATCTCTCGGTTGTTTAGGAGGAAGTCAGCTCTGTACAATTACATTTTAAAATGGAGATTATAGTTCTATGTACGTCAATATTTGCGTGTACCCTCGTCACAAAGTAAAAGTACAGACTTGATGGCCCAGATCATAAATGGGTCGGCAAATCACATCACCAAAGAATTAAATACAGAAACTCCTGACTATAGTTCCATCAACCCTCTTTGATTTCAATTTTTCGTTGGTTCATCTATATTACTGCAGCAACTGTCACTCAAAGACTAAATCTACTCAGAAGCTCACCTTTAGACATTCCAAGTTCAGCATTGACGACGAGGGCTAGCTTAGTGGGCCCTGTGAAGGTGGAACTAAGAACTCTTCTCAGCGTAGGATAGAGCTTGCCAGCAAATAAATAGCCACCCAGCAAACCCACAATTGCTCCTCCGAACAACCCCACGTTGTAAGGGTCGTTGAAAACGTTTCCGGGATTGGAGGGCACTAGCAGAGGTCGTTCAGCTTTTCCATCCATTGCTAATTAATGTAACCACAAAGTCAACTAGACATAGGGGTAAAATATAAATTAAATACCTATGTTACAGCGGCTATTGGATGAAATAACCGCCTGATTTTGTTCCAGATTAAGTTTCTTGGAATATATATTTATCACAACAGATGGAAATCAAATCCTCACCTTTACGGTACAAAGGAATCAAGACACAGTCTTAAGTTTTGCACAATGTTATCTAATATCAAAACTATTTTCCTTGTCTTCTTTTCTTATCGGTTTCGATACACGTTTGGAATTCCTTCACGACTTCTTGACACTTCCTCCAATCCTTGTTTTCAGCCATACACAACTGTCAATAAATAAATAAATAAATAAATAAATAAATGATTTCAACCACATAAATTGAGGTTTACAAACACAATGCCTGTAGAATTATGTACATGACAGTTACTGCACTGTTAAACTTTAACCATAACTAAATATATTTCCATTTATGTTTCTAGATCTACTGATAACATGGCTGTGTAAGAGAAGGCTAAACACAGGAAAAAGTGGCATATTTATAGTAATCTGGCAGCTTTGGTATACACAATAAAATACTTAAAATACATGTATACCAGTATTATAAGCTAGTAGTTCATAAAACCTTCAAAGACTAAGGGAAATTACAGTATAGCCTAGTAATAAAATTTGAAATTCTTGCATTTTATGCTAATATTACTGAGAAGAAAAATGAGCAACAAAAAATAGGTTGGCATGTTTTAACAGTACTTAAAAATTGAAAGGAATTCAAGACAGAATTAACAAATATTTAGAAAACTAGAAGAAAATATATAATCCAAACTTTGCAACAATTGTTAACACAGAAGTTTTATGTCATTAACCCATTCCCTCCTAGCAGTACCATATGGTACCAACTTATATCTCACTGAATAAAAGGAAATAAAAAAATTTTCAGACCTTCAGTAGTTTGCCCTCTGTTAAGGAGAGGGGGCAACTATTCAAGATCCTTTTTTCTTGATAAAAACTACAAATACATACTAATGACTATATAATTTCAATTTCCCCAAATCCTGACTTTTTTTTTGGAGGGAATGGGTTAGCACAGTAGAAGTTTTATTTCAGTTCCCATTAAGTCAGTGTTGATCCTGCCATTGCAATGAAGTATTGGGACTCTACAATACCACCTAATCATCCATAACTCGGTGCTGTCTTCACCCTCCACTGACTTACATCCTCCTGCCAAGTATAAGATGTGATTCTAATGCTAGCTGCTGCAAAGTTTTTGGTTTTAAAATTCAATGAAATTAAATATTAATTACACCAATAAACAAATTGACCATTAATTGATGAAGCAATGTTAAACAAAACTGCCCTTACATTTCATTAACTGTTCAAACCTTTTGGCTGATGACTAACCAAAAAACATAAATAGCCAAAGACTGGAACCTTCATAAGAGCACAGCAATTCTAGTATACCAACTTCTCTCAAACATGTAGCAGTATTTTGTGGATATTTATCTTCAATTTAAAGGGCAGCTTGGAGATTAAGTTGTCAAGACTATATGAGCTTGATGATGCATACACCTCACTCTACAGACTGGTCTGGGCATAGAGTAAGATGAGCCATTCTAAAGACTTGTCTTAGCTCACAAATTTTAGATTTTTAGTACCCTTTAGAGTTTAGATTTTTACTACCCTTTGAATCATTAAGTTTATATATTCAAACTAATGTTTATAATACTGCACTGATGGCTAAGCATGTCTTTCATAACTCAATCTTACTACACTAATTTAGACCAAAAATTTACAAAATTTTGTTGAATATGGCCAGAATGCAAATAAATTGAGATTAGACATACTCAATGGTAGAACATATTAGTATTTATCTCAGCAAAATTGCATCCTATATGCTTCACATACTATCATATCATACTATTCCCTAAACAGGGAATAAAGTCAGGAATAGGGAAGTATACGCTGACGAAATAAGGCTAGAAATGATGTAATAATTGAATTATGAATACAATAAACAAGAACACAAATCTTCCAGGCTACATTATTCTGGACACTGGATGGAAGGAAAGTGACAAACAAGAAAACTTTCATTCAAAAAGTTAAAGCCGAACCTGGACAGAATAATGTTGTTCTAAGCAGCCAGCTTTCTTTAACATCTTCTCCACGGGGTCATCTTCTTCTTCACTAGGTTTTACGTCGCGGTTATGGGTCGACATGACAAAGAGCGTCCATATACATAAATTAACTTATGAAATTTATTTCATTCAATCTTTTAATAGATATTTGTAAGACAGACTATTCACTTCATTTAAATCTACCAACAAAACATAACATTTCTGGGCTAAATCGCTCGTCCTTTTATCATCAAGTTACTAGTTACCAGAAGCACAATTTAAGTATCCTAAAATTAACCGAAAGCGCCGGGTCCGCAATCCAAATTAAGGCATCGGCAAGTAGAGATTTCATGCGAGTAACTAAGCCGGCCCTCTCGATCAAAGTGATCAACGTACGCACCATTTGTCAGACAAATTAACAACTGCTCTAAAATAAGAAATATATATTTGAATTGGCCAGTCCTGATCAAATAATTGTCTCCTTGCTTTTATAATTCAAGCCCAGTTTTTTTATCACAAAAAAGTATATGAACACCCTTGCACCCTTAGAATTTATGAAAAAGTAAGAACCACCCTAATACACATACATATGCTTTGCTTCTTTAGACTAATTTGAATGTTTTTAAATAATAATGTAGAAAGGTTGTAAATCTTGCAAATACAGGGCTGCAGCAAAATATTTGATACATAGCTGGGTATCATAGAAGCAAATTAGAAAATCGAAAAACATTTTCTTATTTTGAAATGTACATCTAGTACAATTTTTTCTTCATGTGAATTTGTCATTCTTTACTTTTTCCCTTAACCTGACCTAACCTACAAACGAGTCGTGATTTTGCCACGCCAGGTACTACATAACATTAATTAAAGACCATAATGAGTTGTTTGAGAACTGGAGGTTATCATCAGATGTTAGTGAAGGAGTTCGGAATCTTGTCAGTTAACATACGGTAATCTAGGCCCTAACGTAGGGTCCATGAAAACTTTCTTGTCAACACTAATCGTGATCCCAGCTGTTGACAACGCGTTCAGTGTCCAAACTTGACCACCAGATTTAGACTTAGACTTAGCCTTAGATTTGAGGACCAGCGTTTGCCTGGGGCCTTTGTAACGGCCTTTAATTTCCTCGAATGCACACACATACAACAGGGTAGCATCCCAGAGTTTTTCTCCTGTGAGCCAGGCTCGTCTAAAGTAATTCCTCTGGGCCACCCTGAGTCATTCAATGCAAATGAACCAGCTAAGTAAGGGCATCACTGGGAGATCCAGATTGTCATAAACAGCCCCTCATGCTTGGCAGGTAGTCACATTCAAGGAAAGTAACTAATCGACATCAATTTCGCTTATTCCATGCATGCACTAAGAAATTTTTCAATGCACCCACAACAGTCATGTTACATTCCTCATTCAATCCAACAAGATATCTCATACCAGAGTCCTCGTCAACACACCTGGCATTCCACTGGTTCTTTCCATACTGCTCATGGACCACATCCATGAGGCTCTCTAGCTCATGTTCATATTTATCACATTCCAAGACCAGATGTTCAACTGTTTCCTCTACTCCTCTGTTACACAGAGGACTTGTATTCCCCTCATTCCACCTCCATGTACGCCTATTCACACTTAATGCCTTACATCTGAAGGCAAACAAGAGTTGGTTGTCAAAACTTCCATCATAAAACATTTCAAACCTTGGTACATTCTTATTGGCATACCAAATTAAAGTAGTTTTCTTCATTCGTATTACGCTTCCATTTGTTCAGACTATACTCTTGTTAGTTTTTCAATTTCTTTCTTCCACTTATTGCAGTCCCACTCCAGTCCTTTACCTCCATAATTTCTCATATTTTTTACCAGGAAAACATTGTCATTACATAAAGATTGATATTATTATTAAATTCTATTATGCATAAAATTCTACGTACAATCCTATCTTCGTCAAAAATAATACGATCAAATAACCAGCATGAATTTGATTATTCGAGATTTTGCCTCTTATTTCTTAGCCACAAATAAACCGACCCATAAAAATTCATTAATTACATGATGAAATTAGAATAGTTTCCTCATGTTTCGAAAAAACTTTTCATTTGAGCTGTGTTTTCTACTCAGAAATTGTCGTTTAATATCGTGGAACCGGAGTTTTCCAAGCTGATCAGAATAAAAGATAAATATCGATGACTTTTCTGGTGACAAGCATTGCTGTCGCACACTTCAACCTTGAAATTGAGGCCATCAAATCTTTCTAAGAGAGTTTGAGTTGATTGGCTGGCAGTTTGCATGGCAACGCCGGAGGTTACATGAGCCAATCATGGCTGTGCAGTGCGGGCGTATGAATGCTAGGTGGGAAGGGTGTATGCCGAGAGGAACACGTGAATGCAGGGATGTATAAAATGTAGCTCATGAGAATCTAGTGTCTGGGATGTTGAGTCAAAAAACGATTTGTTGCGCAAGGGATGATGAACTTCGTAGAATATGTTAAAAAAACGTATAGTAATGTTGTCATGCAAACTGTACGCAGTCTACATTCGAAAAAGGAGTATTGATCAAATAGTTACTGATACACTAGGCTAATTAAAATCATTGGTCAAAGTATAAAGGATAAATTTCTTCAAATTCAACCATTAGGTAAAGGCATGTGATCAACTTTGTTTCAATGTGAAAGAGGAAGACTGCTGAAATCGCAATTTCCAAATGAAAAAATTGTGTATAATCTTGGTCAATGAATTAAAAGCAGGGTCATCCATGTTGAGATGAATAGAATTCAATACATTTTCTTGTAGTCAGACTATTGTAGCGTTGCGAGTAGTTAAGATTAATGCGAGATTAATCACCAGCTTGGTCGACTGGTATCACCAGCTTGGTCGACTGGTGAGCGAATCTGCTTGCGAGCGGAAAGACCCGGGTTCGAATCCCGCTGCCGACATGGTTGACGCGGCTAGAAATACGGCATGGGACTTGGGTAAACAACCGAATAATTATCGAAGTAATTATCCGACCCAAGAATGGGCCCGAAGGTTCGTTCCTATAGCCTCATTCTATTCTAAAGAAGGAGACCTGGGATACAGCTCGAACTGGAACCTCCATCACTAGCAAATGATGGTACGATGGAACTAACAACGTTAGTATCACTTGGTTATATCAACCAGTAGTAACATCTATGTATAGGGCAGCAGCATTACCTGACATCAACAGTGTCAGCAATAGAACAAACATGACAGCAGCATCACCTAACATCAGCACAAGCAATAGAACAAACATGACAGCAGCATTACCTGACCACATCATTAGTGTCAGCAATAGAACAAACATGACAGTAGCATCTATTGACTTCCTCATCAGTGTCAGCAATAGAACAAACTTGGCAGCAGCATCATCTAGCATCAGTGCCAGCCATAAAACAAACTTGTAACACCACAAACTTTACTTGTCAAGTTCCAATAAGAAATATTTGTGGCACAGTCAGCTCAAAACTGGTTTTACTTCTAGCTCACGCCTGTGCATGAATGAAACCTCTCCTACGTTCACTGTAGCGACAGATATTATATTATGTGTATGCTGAACTCCATGCCAGTTGGATGACAGAAAATAAATGAGAAAAAACTCATTTTAGTGCATTTCTATACAAACAAGCATTATGATTTAGCTTGTGTGAAATTTCTATGAGACGCGTTTGAGAATCAAAAACTCTAGTCTTATGAACGCCTATTATTGCAAAAGAGCCATCTTTGCATATTAAAGATTAAATTATATCTGTTTACAATGTTGGCTTGATGAAAGCTTTTTTCAACTGTGAAAAGAATAAAGGAACGCAACTCTTTACGATGAACTTCTCAATGAATTTCTATGGCGTGCAATGCACCCATTGCATACCGTACAGCCTAGACCCACACACGAGCACTTGGTACATGCCGGCTTTGCAACAAACCGGCCTTGATCCTGACATGCAAACTGGTTCTTTGAAACAATGCTGCCAGAAGAGCGTGACCATACGTTTTAAAATATTTGCTTTACGTTCATAGTTTATTCATAGGTAAACGAATGCAATTCTGGTTGTACTAATTGGGTACTTCAACTCAGGCAACGAACACGTACGTAACTATAGCAGACTTCAGTGGTAATTTGAAGAAAGAATTATTGCATGTGTCACTAATAGATCTATTGCATACCTGATACTTGCGTATTGAACATGGTAATGATTGGTCTCAATACGAAAACAGATAAAGCTGACATAAATAATGTTTCACAAGGAGCTACGAATAATACATTCAAAAATCGTCTCGACAAGTATTGGATTTCGAATCCCCCAGCATTATAACGTACTAATTATATGTCCTCAACTCCTAAGGCCAGCGTATGATTATGATAAATGTGTTTGAGTGAAATACCTGTGCGTGAGTGAAGTGCGTGTACGTGACTGAATTAACTTACATGACTAAGGTATACGTGCATGAGTGATGCACGGCGGCTTGAAACTTGGGTATCAACCCAAGAATGGGTCAAACGGCTCGTTTCTATTGCCTTATTCTATTCTACTTGAAAAATCGCAAGAATGAAATGCTTGTGTTTTATTGGGTTGAACGAGGATGCCGTATCCATTGTACGCTTTATTGCTCACCTGTTCAACAGAGTTCATACATCGTTATCTGCGTGTGGTGTGGAGAGCGATAGTAGATGAGGAGGAGTAGATCTATTGTTTATCAAAAAGACACCAACACGTGTGATTCAAAATGAACGTTTGCCACTTTACTGACACATCACGCCTAGTAACAAAATCTTTTTATTATGTCAATCAGAACGTAAGACTTACAAATTACGAGAGAGTATACGATTGTGATTCCGTACTTAATTGTCATGGAACCTGTGTTCGTTCATGTAAAATAGCAATTCCAAAACCATTTTTTATGGATTGCATGTTAACAAAACTGAAGGTTTAGGGTCATACCAATAAAAACAAAGATTGTAACAATGACATCTACTTCATTAATCCCTGTTTTTAATTAGAATCCCACTTTTTGTGATAAAAAATACTTCACGATATGATTTACAAATTCTTTAGGAGTCTAATCCAAATTCATCAGCAAAAGTTTTATAAAGTTCCCATTTGAGAAGCCTGTAGTAGAAGGAGCGGTCGCAGGGCAGTTGTTGGTTGATCTAAAAGACAGACTATAGCTGTAACAGGAGTCCATAGTACAGTAGATAGTCCATAAATATTATAGTTTGTATTCATGTACAAGTTTTAGTAATACAGTTCCCTAAACTAATTTCCACTTTTTAAGTTATTCATACCAGTTGATATTCATTATTTTTACGCATCTGACGATGAATTACTCTCAAAAAAGTTTAAAACTTTTTAAAATTGTCTTCTCAAGAAAATTGGTTATTCAAGCACAAACGTTCTTCTTTCAAAGAGTATTGTTGCTTATGTATGATAAAGCAGGTAGCCTATCTTTTTTTTCGCATGCAATTATGCTTTTACCAAACTCACAAGGAATCTACATTGATACATAACATCAATGACGCTGAAGAATTCCTTGATGACTGCTTTTACATCTTTAGAAGCATATAAAACACTGAAGATTTTAATTCTCTGTTTTTGCGCTGTAAAAAATGCTCGCCCATTGTATGAACGAATATTAAGTTTTATGCAATTCAATCACAAAAATTCTTTGAAATGAAGTCCAAACAAATTGTTACCGCTGAAAGTGGAATAACGGTCATCGCAAATCGCAATATTTTAACCATTCATCTTTCCATCATTCATCTTTCCGTCACTCATCTTCAATAATGGCAACATTTTTTCCGTTTGTTTTGAAATTCTGATATTTTCCTTTTTGTACATTGGTTTCAACATTCAGGCACATAAAGAGACGGGCACGTTGTGGACTGTCAAAACCCACGTTTCAAGATCAAGGTGCACTACGAAGGTCTTAGGTCAGTTTATTGGCCACCCAACAAAGACTCCGTGTTCGGCGTTGCCAACTCTGTTCTCAAGGCTGTACCCCGGAGCTCTTTATGCCCTTTTTAATACAGATTTTAAAAGCATTTTATGTCCAGTGATGCGTTAACCTGTGCATGTTCCATCACAAGAAATTTAAAAATAGAAATTTTCATTATGAAGTTATTCAAATTTGTATCTGCACGTTTCTGTCATACATTCGTCTTTCCAACTTTCCCTAACCCGCGCTACGTGTCGTGCAACACTGAGAATTAGAATATCAGTCTTGCATAGTGTCGATACCGTCGTGCGGTCGACGTGCAGGGTTCGAGAAAAGGACTGTCTTCTGTGCAGCTACCTTTTCGGGGGGCACTTGCTTTTCTGCCCTTCCTGAGGTTCGTGTGTCGGTACCGCCTACGCCGTATTTAGTCCGTTAGAGCAACAGAAAGATTTCTGT
>VCRD01000431.1:3600-43459 GCA_006783055.1 Trinorchestia longiramus | reverse complement strand
TTACATTCAATGTTAATCTGGTCTTTAAAATTTTATTTCGTGTGAAACAAGAGTTAAAATTCAGTCAGTTTCACTAAACCAAATTTTATTTGAATTTCGTATCAAATACGATGAGAAACTCAACGGAAAACTACTGAAATATTTAAAATAAACTTCTAAAACAGTATGAAACGTAATCTGTAAAATATTAGACTGATTTTGAAAGATAAAATTGAATCAGACTCGGTAGGTTTCTCTTCATTTCAAACCTTTGCTCGATACAGTATGTTTTACTACATTTTCAGAAGTAGATTCTTGTAAGTACACTCCTTATTTCTCCAAAGCTTTCCCCACTCTCATACATTCTATCTGAATTTAATTTTCCTCCGAGTAAAAGTTGTCCCTTTGAGCGAGTAGATATTCGTGATGAACAAAAATATACCTAAAAGAGTAGAATTTGGCTTGTCCTTACAGTGTACAGGGTTCATTTCCAAGGTCTTGGCAAGGACGTGGAGCATCGCAAGTGTTTTTGCCCTCACTGTACGTGAAGACCCGCAATAATGACGTCAGTATTTGCAGTTTATACGCGATCGAGGCCGGAGCTCAATGTCGACACACACGTGAGATTTTAGAACGGTGTGCCCTATGAACCGTTATCAGCGCACTGGAGGGGCCGTTGCAACAAAGGCAAGAGAAATATTTTAGTGGACTTAGGCCGTCAGCTGATAGTTGAGAATGAGTGACAGCATGGCTCTCAGCCAGCAGTGCAAGCGGCACGTCGAGTGAGATACGTTTATTACGTACACGCCCACCTGCAACAGCTGACGAAGCTGCACAAACATTCTCTGCGAAGAGCTTAGAATTCATGGTTATTTTTTCAAGGAGGTTCCTGTCGATCATCTGAAAACACAAGAAACGTCGCACAAACAGCGAACCTAAATATTTCACTCTGCGGTATCTGCGTAAAACCAGGAAGCCATAAAAATGTTTAAAAATGCAGTATTTCAATTGAAAATAAGTTGAATATTGATGTGCACTTGAAGTCTGGAAGCGTACAAAACGTTCGTGCTCTTCGCTCTGTTCTACATTACGTCATATTCTACCTGTGGGGTCGACATCGACTTTCAGTATCGCCAATCTCCAATCGTGTTACTTATCAGTTCTAATCAGGTATCGGCATTAATCAGGAGGGCATTTTCTCACAATAAATAATCATTCATGTCCCTGAGAACGCCAGACTTTTCAACATTTACTAGCAGAATTTGTGACTGTTGAAGTTTTACGGGAGACAACAAAACATTCTCTGATTTAACGATGTCATGTTATGGTCCCTAAACGAATTCAAATATTCTGATAAGTAGAGTAGAGTAGAGTAGAGTAGAATGAGGCTATAGGAACGAACCTTCTGGCCCATTCTTGGGTCGGATAATTACTTCGATAATTATTCGGTTGTTTACCCAAGTCCCGTGCCGTATTTTCTAGCCGCGTCAACCACGTCGGCAGCGGGATTCGAACCTGGGTCTTTCCGCTCGCAAGCAGATTCGCTCACCAGTCGACCAAGCTGGTGGTGCAGTCGACCAAGCTGGTGTCGTGAATTGATTTTCTAGCAAAATATATGTCATTTTCTAGCTGGTTAACATCTTTGACCAAAAAACTACAGCAGTGCAAGGAAATCAACGATGGTAGCTGAAAGATGCATGATTAAGATCTATAAATTTTTACTGCTTCGATATCAGTCAAACAGTGTTTCCAACAAATATTTTATAGTTAGAATAAACTTGCTTGATTTGAAGTAAAAATGCTTATAAAATTAAGTATTTTTTCTTCGATGTGTGTACTTATTCTAAATTACACATCTTTGTAATTTTCAGGACAGAGTTACTTGTTCTCAGTAAAACACTCAACTGAATGACGATATCTTATCAAGCCTGAGCGACAGTCTGACAATACACTATTGTGCAAAGCGATAATAAAAGCATTCTTCTCATTATGTGCCGGTCGAGCAACCTCATAACAGGAAAAATGTTTGATAGCAATATAGAAACCTACTTCAAATGTCTGTGCACAAACCATCAAGCCAAGATATAAAACTCGTGTGACTTACACGCGGCCAAAATACGTTAGCTCATTACTATTTGTAACGCAGCAAAATTCCTGCCTGTATTTCAGAAAATGAGACGAAATTTGGACGTGTTATGAATGAAAAATTTGTTGAATATTAAATTAATGTTCGTCTAAATATCCTTTTAGATTATCATTTAGGTCTTAACGAATATATCGGCTGCAAAATATGGGTCAACCTCTGAAGTGACCTCCTTTTCTGAGTAAATCTTGCGCCCTACTTCAGTGGTTAAGGCATGTGACACGGCTACATTACGACCAAACGGAGTAGGGCATCAATTTGAAGAAAATACTGAAAAATTGTAAATTATGAAAATCATCCAGCTTAAAATATCATCAATTCGATAATTATAATCATTTCACGCATAATAATTATAATCTCTTCACGCATTACAAATACCGATCACTTGTACAGTGATACAATTTAATATAAGATTATGTTTAATACCAACTTATTTTGAGGTTTCTTCATTAATGCAAAAAATTAGGCATTTAAAAGCACAGACGTTTCTAGAAATGTACGTAACATAAACAGCTGTACTTGATCTAATTAGAAAAATGTGAAAAATATAGTTTGAAGGCTTTAGAGTTGGTCAATACCCACCGTCTGTAACAGGAAAAGGATTTAATACCAAATTTGAGAATATAATAAAGGTGTGCCACTCTCAACACTGCTGAAGATGACAAATTTTTCAACAATAATATGGTAGATATCGTTTTAAAGTTACAATATTAATGTTCAAGATACGAACATGGTGTCTAGGTGTCACTACTTGCCTAGTTTGGGATGTCACTTAACACTAACCGACTTCTTTAGCGACGCTGGAAAATGTGTTAAGGATGCAAGCTTTCGTGTAGCAGTTACGACAAATTTTTTACATGATTCAAGACTGGAGACTGTGTTAGTCATCTCGTGTAAGGGTATGATTTAACACGTTACTTCAATAATTCATTCATTGCATGACCTCCGTGAACATGAACGTTGTCATATTGGAATATATATGATCCACGAGGAAAATAAAAATCTACAGAACGATGTACTCGGTCAACTAAATTTTAAAATATTCATGAGATGATGTTCTTGCTATACAAGGTTTTAGATGTCATTCCTGAATTTCTATGAATGATAAATGGCTCCCAGACAATCTGAGAAGACTGCACAGTTAGAGCGAAGCAGTCGGCATCCAAGCTTCATGTGGTTTTCGTGTCACTGTCGGCGTACTGGAGCGAATTCGTGTCACTGTCGGCGTACTGGAGCGAATAAATCCTAAATTGTCAGACGAAAATGCTCTTTCCCACTGCTCAAAAATTCAAAGCTTGCGTCCTTGTGCTTGTGATTCTTTGAGAATTGCAGCAACTTCGCTCAATTTGCTGGAATGACGAATGGTTTGCTTGAGACAGCCAAACATCTTAACCCTTTCGGTACTAACGGCATCTCTGGTAGCCGCTGTCATTTTTCGCCTATTAAGATGCAGAGCAACACGTGTGTCTGTGCAAACGCTGGTAGGGCAGTGCAAGCTACAGTTTGATCAAGACAATGCAGTGACCGTAAAACATCACAATGCATCTTTTTTAAAATTTGATGTTAAATATGTTGAAAAGGTTTTGATGTTCGCATCATGGTACCGAAAGGGTTAAGCGCATTTCTTCGTCGACAGTTTTCAACATCAATGCTTCGACAACTGTTCCTAACACACAGGAGTTTTTGCGTCGGCAACTACTGTAGATCGATGGTACATTTAAACTTTATCTGTTTCTTTCTGACAATCACATTTTCATTGTACAGTTCGAAGCCTAGTCTTTAATATTAGAGATTCTTTCCTGATTTTATCAATTTCGTGAAATCCTCTCATAAAACATGAACTCCCGCATAGAAAATGTTAGTGAACTGCTTTTGGGGAAATTTAGTGTTAAATGCTGTTCAGTATTTGATATAATTGACGGATGACATCGCTACATTTGGTTTAGTCATTGACACGTGTTTTGCAATCATTAGAGATGTACCAGCTTGGTGGACTGGTGAGCGAGTCTGCTTGCGAGCGGAAAGACCCGGGTTCGAGTCCCGCTGCCGACATGGTTGACGCGGCTAGAAATTCGGTATGGGACTTGGGCAAAAAAACGAATAATTGTGGAATTCATTATCCGACCAAAGAATGGGCCCGAAGGTTCGTTCCTATAGCCTTATTCTATTCTATACGTACCAGCAACAGGCGCATTGAAAACACCAGGTCTACCTGGTGCTTTCAATGCACCTTTTAATTAAGGTGCATAATATTTATTGCCAGCTTGGTCGACTGGTGAGCGAATCCGCTTGCGAGCGGTAAGACCCGGGTTCGAATCCCGCTGCCGCCATGGTTGACGCGGCTAGAATTACGGTATGGGACTTGGGTAACCGAATAATTATCGAAGTGATTATCCGACCCAAGAATGGGCCAGAAGGTTCGTTCCTGTAGCTTCATTCTATTCTATTCTATTCTATTCTATTCTATTCTATTCTAGTGAAGCAATTATTTTTGCTTTACTGGTAGGCTCTTCTATTATTACACGTGGTGATAACCATTTTTTTTACAAGTGAACGGAGTATGCGAACCATTACTATGCGATACAGAAGTCGAACGCATCAGTTGTAAATAATGCTTTCACTATTTTTTCTAACAGATTATAGAATCTGAAATACGATATTTGAGCTAAAATTCCCCCAACTGCCTTTAGCAATGCTACTTAGTTAGTACCCTCACATGCACACAAATTCGTATTTTCATTCCTCTGTTGACTGAGTTATCTCACCAACCGTGGATTCCTCTGTTGACTGAGTTATCTCACCAACCGTGGATTCTTCTGTTGACTGAGTTATCTCACAACCGTGTATTCCTCTGTTGACTGAGTTATCTCACCAACCGTGGATTCCTCTGTTGACTGAGTTATCTCACCAACCGTGGATTCCTCTGTTGACTGAGTTATCTCACCAACCGTGTATTCCTCTGTTGACTGAGTTATCTCACCAACCGTGGATTCCTCTGTTGACTGAGTTATCTCACCAACCGTGGATTTAGAGTCACAATGGCGGCTCCGATGTTGTGCCACCGACCACCACAAAAGAGAAACAAACAACATGGAAGTGCATGGGATCCCTTACATAAGCGTTCTGCTTGAAGACTCAACTCATGCTTAATGCTGGGCTTGCCGTACCAGAAAAAGTAGCGTGCAATTATTTCTCGTCAGATTATAATATTCGCGTCAGATTAGATTATATTTATAAGTAATCAATCGAGCGTGATTCCTCTTGATATTATAGCTTTGGTGATTTAGAATATGGACATGAAGTGATGATAATAAATTAATAAATAAGTGAATCAATAACGATCGTCTAGACTTCTTTGTTGTCGCATAAGCTCTAATTTTTTGACGACTTTTGTCTTCTCCCCTCAGGGTGAGGTTCCTGAAAATTGTTCCGTCTGTTTACATACATCAACGTGTAGTAAAATATAACTTCGCAGTTCCTTCGAATAGATGATAAACTTTCTTCTACATCTCCATAAGATCTTGTTTCTATTTTTCAGCAGAACGCTGAATAGACTGTGGTACAAACAAGCACATCTATAAGGGTTGTTGACGAGTGACACGACATAGCTCGTTGAGATCAATAGATAATGCGAGCCTCACACCACACAGAGCAATGCCCTCTCTCTCAAAGTCATAAGGGACATCGTACGAGTACAGGAAAACTGCAGCACACCTAACTAGTTTGAAATAAATATCACTTCAAAGTTGTAATTATTAATGCTATAAATACCAAGTGCAGCGGGGAGTTATACTTTGTTCCACATAATTTTTTTATTCATTTAGTTTTAAATTATTCACTCACCTTGGTCGCTCATCAATAACTGAGCATTTCTAGAAGCACGACCAGAATATCGGGTCCAATTCAGCAGCGACAACAATGCAAACAAGCAAAAAATAACTAACTTGAGTTTATGAAGTGTCAGATGATAGCCAACAAATCTTCAATTTTGTGTTGATATGAAAGCTATCATAAAGTAAGGTGATGCAAAAAGTATGGTGACGCAAACCTCTTTCACGTCAAGACTAAGTGTTCATACTCTTAGAGACCTTAAAACTTCTAGTCTCGCCTTAATTGTATCTTCTCAAGTGTAAAACTAGTAAAAATTGCGTTTAGAACTCATATTATGATGCATCAATAAACGAGCCGTATCGATCAAAGAAAAGAGAGGTTCAATGATAAGTCCAAGTCTCTTGACTACGATTGCAATGAAAAGTGCACTTCACAAAGGCTTTGAATTCGTCCGTACTGCTGCAGCACGAAAATAAAGAGAATCGTGCAGCTGTTTTAATCCTTTATATTTAAGTCCAAGCTATGAAACATGACCTGACATGAGCACCTGGCCATTCCTTTTGCAGCTTAATTCCTGGGCTGCTGTGAACATCCAAAAGCCATCGATGTTTTCTTTGCCATGTTCAGACTGAGTTGGTTGCTGTACAAGACACACCGCTTACTCAGCAGATGCACGTCCGTTTTAACAGTTTTGATCAAGCCATCATGAATTCTTACTCCCGTCTTAACGACATTGAGTCTACACACTTACGTAGCATGTTTTTCCTGTATCAAATATTTGTAGAGACAATACTAAGTGACTACATAGGTTTAGTATACTCTTGTATCATTGAATAAGAAACAATGACTAAATTCAATACGGTCCTTTTTTATTTGATAATATACCAACAACGACGAACTTTCTTTACAAGCCCAATAAATTTCCTGCTACAAAAACACGCTTTACCTTCCCCCAAAGCTATCACCTCATAATCCTGTCTTATTTTTCAGGCTTCATGTGGACGGCCAACTTATCTTACTTTACCTGAAATAATTCTCTTAAATTTTCATGCAGAATCCGCGAAACTCATCGAGTGGCACGTTTAGGACACTTGGTGAGGGTTGGTGATAAAAATACGTTCATAAATATCAACTAAATGTTTCAAAGTAGATGCTGTGTTATGCTTGACGCCAATTAACATTCATCTTCAGTTGCGTGGTGATTTTGTAGGAGGTTGCGTGTTAATTTTGTCCAACAGATGTGAAAGAGTTTGAAAGTTTTTATTTTTTGACAGATGCAATCAATGATCTCGAACGAATAAGGTGCATCTTTCATCCTATACTACAGCCGTGAAAGAATACTTATTTCGATATCTTGTTCATTTCTATGCTTTCTCATATAAATTAACTCTTAAAAAGAAGATTTACAGAATAGTAGATCCTTTGTTCGACAGCACACATCAGTATGCGTCGAGCATGCGAGTTAAAAACTCTGCTGTAGGTCACCAATTAATCTGTTTGATGCTAATGCTAGTGATGCTGAACATTTAAGTGTGTGTGTGTTTGCAATGTATAAATTTAGAGTTAGACCTATATTTAGATTTAGGAGCTGCCATCACACAAGGTGGTCCGATCCTCAAGAAGCAACAGGCACAAGCTAGAGACGGCAGGCAAACTGCAAAAAAAAAAGATGGTGTGACCGCATTTTTACACTCATGGTTAAGAAATGAAGAAGTGTAATCTGTCTTTGTACTTGGAAGCAAAAACATTTAAGGATACAAAGAATTTTGACTTTTGAGTGCTTTGATATTTATTCGAAACATTTGACTGTTTTCGAAAGCTAACAATTCGACGTCCGTAAAGCCCAACAGTTCCGTAATCTATTGACACGATGTTGTTCTGAAAAGAAACTCACTTGACCACGTGTATTCGTTCCATATCACTGCATCTAAAACATTGTGTTGCTGATATTTGTGTTGTCATCAAACTTGACTTAACGAAAGGTTTCTGCAGACCTTTGCACATTATTATTTTTGAATCAACCTCAACTGGATCAACTACATATACGGATAACTAATGTCACGTGTTACGCTCTGTGAGGCTCGAAATAACCAAGTACGATTATCTTTTATGAAAGAACACCTGAAAAATTCTACTCTAAAGAAAAGAAGAAACAGAAAGACGTGTACCAGCATGCATGAACAATACACATGAATGATTTTAGTTTGTATATATTCCCTTCTAAAGTATTTTTTTCAGTTCCCTGAGAACAAACTTAATGAGAATCGGTAATATTTTTTAGGAAGCGTGTACTAATTGTTATCTTGTACTATATTTGCAGCAGTAACAAGGTATGAATAATTTTTACTACCAATTCATACATTATATACTATGACACCAAGTACAGTGGTACTTCGACATACGAATGTCCTAACTTACGAATTATTTAACATACGAATGTTTTTTGGTTCACATTTCCATGGCCGGAAATCTGAACCAAATGACCATTCGTATGTTAAATAATACGAATGTTAGAACATTCGTATGTCGAGGTACGACTGTACTGTCGCCCGCACTAGTTCCGTCAATATGATCTCCAAAATGCAGTCTGCATGTATAATATTAAAGCTTGCATATGGCACCCACAATAGAGCCCACACAGAGCCGGCATTGAAGCAGCACTGGTTCCCCACAAATGCTCAGTCACCGGTGCGGTTATCTCTGCACTTCCTGAGCTCCCCTGATAAATTCCCTCATCAAAAGCCCAGCACCAAACCGACATCGCCCATTTAGAACTGATGGTCCCGGCTGTCATTGCAGGGCGGGCTTCCATCAAGCAGCGGTGGAGCCTGGAGGTATCTCAGACGAAAACCTTACAACTCTGCTCATGAATCACTCCTCGAAACATTCAGCACACACTTTTTTGGAATATCAGTCTCTTTCACAATCACAAAGAACTACAGAATGTGGGAACATAACTTCCTTTTTGAAAGCATTTTACTGTGAAAAAAGGAAGTAATGTTGCCGAACCCTGTATATTATTCTGAAAACTGTAATTTCCAGATGAAAAAGGCTTTACCTTTCGCTCATCAGCGGCGCTTCCACGCGGGAAATCACCTGAGTATAGAAACAGAGCATGATTTTCATAGCAACTGAAGCTTAGAAACATAGTAAACACTCTAACCGATCAATAGATATCACAAGCTAGACTCGAAGTGATGCTCCGTTCAACAGCCCTGGTGATATTGTGCTGGGTCATATTGTGTTTGATTTTATTCCACTCTTAGAGAATGAAAAAATATTTCAGAAATGTCTGTATTGAACCTTTTTACTCATATTTTGAGATTTCAGGTAAAAACAAAATGGAGTATTTAGGTACAAAGCAAAATTTAAAAAAAATGTATTGAAGAGGAAAAAAAATTGGGTGAATTAGTTTTCTTACATCATTTTTAGTCACATATGATTTCAATTAACAAGATAATTTCAAGTTCAATCTTGAACAGCCTAAAATGATTTCTCGAATAGGAATTATACTTCCTCGAGTGAAACAGAATTTTATTTAACAGTACAAACAGAGTATGACACAATGATCATATGAAGAGTATCAATGAAATCAAGAGTATCAGAAAAACGTATTGATGAAGTTATAAAGCCCAACATAACCGCGATAAACACACATCATTCAATTCCAAACAAGAACTCCCCTGTGCCGCGCACTATATCAACATCACTTGTCTAGTAACTAGTGGCACCACCTACTTGCTCTCACATATAAATATAAAGGCTGTACACATAAATATGAGGTTACTGATACGTAATGAATGATGGTAACCCAAGTAACTTAATATCACTCTATTCCAACAATGATGACATTCACAGTATAGCTTCATATCTCAATAATGGTAATGCAAGAAAGGTACTGTTATAGGTATCAGTAATCTAGACCCAGGACTCACAGCATCATGCGTTCAAGGATTGGTACATCGCCAGAGAAACAAGATCAAAAGAACATTGACCCCTCAATGATTGGCCGCCTGAGGTAAGCAGCCGGCGTTGTCCCAAATAACGCAACAATCAAAAATTGGTTCCGCTTCCAGTACGGCTTGATGGTGCTATGAAACTTAGGTTCAGAACTGAAAAATCCCTGAAATCGATGTTTGCGCTGACATCATGGAAAAATAGGATATTTCTCCTGACATGTAATCTGTGAATTCCCCGCCAAAATTTACAGCGGCCGCATCATCATGACTCGACGCGGAGTTTTGGCGGGCCATGTTCCTAATTTTGCCCCGGACAACTGAAGAAGCCTGGAGGGTTGAGGTGTGGAGCAGCAGGTGGGATAGGAGGGAAGGGCAACACAAAGGTAGGGGAGGGGGTTCAAACCTTCACTAAGCTTTACAATCAAAATGAACAGCCTCACACTCTATGCATCACAATTAACTGGTACATCAAATCAATCAGTTTTATCAGTCGCCTAAAGAGTCGTTTCTGAGATGAGGCTGGTATCTGAGTACCCTGACATGATGGCTAGAAAACACATCGACGAATACGTTACACTTTAGTTCCCTGACAGTCCTGCAGATACTCTTCTAATAAATTTTAGACCTCAATGTCACCAACACCTCGGCAACATACAAACATGGGCGCATACGCGTACAGATAAATGTTTTATGACTTTTCCTTAAGTAAATTTTAATGAACCAGTTCCATAATCGCAGAAAATGCACCTCACATAATATATCTAAACTTCGCTTATGTAAACTAATACTATGTAGACTTCCGAAGAAATTTTTTAATAAATTACTAAAAAGTTACGGATATAAACGGAGCGGCGAAGTGATTTTACACATAAGAACGAAATTAATACATTTTTCGCTCTTTACCCTACTTTGCTCTTATTAAACTTACAAATGTGTGAGATCCTTTTGCCACACCCTACATCTAGTATATATATATATATATATATATATATATATATATATATATATATATATATATATATATGCAAAGTGCATTTATATGTACATATATAAATACATGTGATTATATAATGTGTAACGCTTACATGTTTGTATATAATATAATAATATAAAATCATCGGTAAAGAACAGAGGGTGTTCTTTCAAAGTTTAATAAAAGTACAAAAATTGTTCAATAACGTTCATGGAAAGTGTCGACGCGTCCAATATATCATCTTCCTAATCCAAGGAAGGTAACCATATACTTTTGTATGATTTTACGGCCAAACTTAGAGCAATAACACGGTGCGACAACATACCTTCCTTTTGTCAAAGTAAAACGCATAAAAAAATAAATTATGATGCCAGCCAAACCCTGTATAACACACATAAACCTCACTTCATGTAGCACATATAAATAAAACTGTGAAGTACATTAACAATAAAGAAAAATAAACCTCTATACTTCCTTCTGCCAGCGTTACGCCACTTTCGGCAATCAAGTTGGCTGTTTAACGAGAATATAACGCAGCCCACGAGACAACATAAACGTAGACGACGGAGTTGTTCAATGCAGGAAAAATGGATGGGTAGTAAGAGTTGAGGTTTGTTGTCGACACAATCTACGCGAAATTTAATTGAATTACTTATGAATTCCTACCCATCGTGAAAAGCGTATAGGTGAAGTTGATGCAGTGATTCATAGTTCAATTGCATATATGTTACATTACAACTATCATGGTCACTCGGAACTAGCAAAGTAAGCAGTGTGACTAGCAAAGAATTAGAACACAGGCTGGTTTTAAAACTTGGATTGCGATGCTCCTGATGATGTTCGTTCACGCGTTGATCGAGCGAAGATCACTGGAGTTACACACGGGAGGATTCGTGGGAACACACCCCGTGTTTGTTGTTATTCAGAGGACAGCTTAGAGATCAAGCGAAAGAATTTAAAAGGCAGGGTCGCAGCTGGAGTCGAGAAAGAAAGTAATGACTAAAACGTGCTTCTAAGTTCAGAGCAGATGCAGTGTACGTCGTTGGAACGACGATGGAAACGAGCTGCTCTACTTGATGTTACCGGGCGGCTGCGGTCTGTGGCATCGCATCTGCGGCTCCACTCTGCAGCAGACATGCGTCGGAGTGCATATAGACGAAGTGCTTCAGTTGATGTGTGCCATCTTTGTCAAGTTAATGCTAATAAGGTACGCCCGTGCTACTTAATACTGTGTTGTTCATAGTTCCATGGAAGTGTTTCAATTGTCTACGTAAAAATGCATGCTAGACGTACTCGCTCTCTTTGCACATGCTTTAGGTGTTCTGGCATCTTGTGAAGTCGTCTAGTTCATGAGTAACACTTGCCACTTCCTTGCAGGAAGACATTCGCATTTTAATTATTGCTCGTAAAAGCCATATTTTCATTAACTGCTCAATTAGCGTCTCAGGAACTGGTAAGTGTGTTTAACTTGCGTTTTCTATAGACTTTTAGCCCCGTAAATTTCTATGAGAAACAAAATTGAAATGCTGAGATGCAGTGAAAACCTACCATACGTTTAATAGTGATAAAAACGTACAACGAACCAGTATTGTACTATACTACTAATTTCATGCGTGTCTTTAATATAAACTTTTATCTAAAATAACTAAAGTATTAAGAGAGTGCCTACATTTGTTATTTCAAGTTTTTCATAAATATATGCGTTCTTTTCTGGTTCAAAAGATAGCATTACGAGGAAAAATTCTTATATATTCACATAGACATGCTGTCATCCTATGGGATTATGCAGGCTTACTAATTATGTGTCAGGCTTTACCAAGACGCAATTGTACACGCTGCCCACTTTTAACCTCCATTCATTTCGGTTATAGACACGGTCTTTTTTCTGTCCCGTGGCGATATTAAAAATTAAGTATTTATTCTTTATTTATGACTAATTTGTGATTAGGAACTTTAAAAATGGTAGATTATTTTACTGTGGTACAATATTTCATCTTTATGTACGGGAATACCAGCAGAACGTTCACTGTGTGAAGTTTTTTAAAAGCCACTCACTTGTGCAGTATAATGCCGAAGAATAATTGTGAACCTTCTTCTCCAAGTAAATTTAATGCCTGATCACGGCTGTTGAGAAACGCTGCATGCATGGTGAACTTATTTCATTGCATAAAATACCATAATTACATACTGCATGTGTACATCAGTATGTTAGTAGGCGTTGGTATGTTTCTATGATTGGAAGTATTATGCTACGAGAGAAATGAAAATAAAATAAAAAGCAACAACTATGAAGTACAAAAAACTATTGCGAAAGTATGAGGTTTCTCTCGAGTCTATGCACACAGTAAACAACTTGAACAATTATATGGTGAATTTCATCATTTATGGTGTGATCTTCGTCACGTGCACCTAACCTGACACCTTAATTCACCTTCACAGTTTGAATAAGGTACGGCGGGAAATAAAATCGAAATAATGAAAATATAAGTTGCGTTTTTGAATCATCAACTCTCGTCATTTTAGATTTATTTTTACAATTAATGTAGAATCAAACTTAAATTTTTTGTTTCGATTAATAATTGCAGGCTTATTTTGGCCATGACTGGTACTATAAAATAACTCCATGTTTTGCATGAAAAGAATAGAGGTGGGACGGGTAAGCAGGGAGGGTGGAAGAAATGAATGTAGAATAGAATAAGGCAATAGGAACGAGCCGTTTGGCCTATTCTTGGGCTCCTACCCAAATCTCACGCCGTGTACAAGTATCTTCTTGAATATTCATGAAACTTTTTGTAAATAGAATGTATTATCATATTTCCCTTGCTAACTTACTGCTTCTCGAGTGTGAACGTGCGGTTAAAAACAGCGGACTCACGAAGAAGACACGGTGAGTAAACTTCTAAATTTTCACCATGATTGACCATTTCGTCTTACTTATGAACTTTCTTTTCACGCGTAGATAAATGAGAATTACGTCATAATGATTACTTCATCAATTTTTCTGTACGTTTAGTGGACGAATCACCCGGACTTATGATTACGTTGGGAAAGGTTAAGGAGGATACGTAAAGGGAATTTTCCTGCTTGACCTCTCAGTGTAAATCGATTTTCAAGATCACACAAAAACATCAACACTTGAGACTTGTTCACTCTCCTGAAGAGCAGATGTTCATATCTGCTTGTTCGTTCTCTTCTGTAGCTCCGCACTGTGAGTCATCTTGATGAATCATGTAACACTGTCACACATACACGTAATACTGTCACACGTACACGTAATACTGTCACACGTACACGTAATACTGTCACACGTACACGTAATACTGTCACACGTACACGTAATACTGTCACACGTACACGTAATACTGTCACACGTACATAATACTGTTACACGTACACGTAATACTGTCACACGTACACGTAATACTGTCACACGTACACGTAATACTGTTACACGTACACGTAATACTCTTACACGTTGGGTTGGGACTTGTGTATCGACGCAAGAATGGGCCAAAAGCCTCGTTCCTATCGCCTCATTCTATTCTATTCTGCTACCGTTGAGGAACTGTCTCGAATGAAAAGCTTTTACGTCTAAAAAAATGATTTTAAATTGAGTGTGTGAATTAAGTTCTAACTTAGCAAAGTCTGCAGAATAATTTCGGTTGATAATTACTAGTATTCTGGTCTGGACACACGCTGATGAAGCAGTTGGTAATTTAGTATTATTGTAGAGCAGGTTTTAAGTATTCGGTCTACAGCGATCAAGCCGTGCACACTTTTTACAATACAAAAAAGGAGACTCATGCATTTATATTAATCTTATTCTTCTCTGTACATGTGAATAGTATGTGATCTTGCTCATAAAAAATAATATAATGACAAAATTCCTTATTTTTAATCTATATAAACAGTATGCATAGGTTAATCTTGCATTTCTGCACGATTAATAATGTATGGCGTTAATAATAATAATAAATTTACGACTTCGTAATAGCTTTGTACAACTTCTATATTTTTGGGTATGACGTACATAAAAAAGAATAAACATCGAGATTTCCAGACTTAGACTTAGACTTAGACTTAGATCGAGGGCCAGCGTTTGGCTGGGGCCTTTGTAACGGCCTTCAATTCCCTCCAATACACACGCACATATAACAGGATGGCATCCCAGAGTTTTTCACATTGAAGAAAAATGCCTATTCAACCTCCCTGTCCATCCATGCACGGTACAGCAATACATGTTGATACGGATTTCTTGTTCCCGTCCTATTAACAAACTTGAAAATTGATTTTTTCGTATAATCCTTGATGAGAAACGTGCCTGACTGGCATGCTCTACTAACCGAGTTAGTACGTAGATCAATATAATAATTATTCGAGCCATCAAAACAATCTATGAGTTCTCTCTATTTGCTCTCCACTCAACCGTTTCCGAAAATCGATTTTCGATCTGCGCAGCCAACATAGCGGTTGCAGCTGCGTGTATTGATTGTTGTTGGTTGTGCTGCATGAAGAATTAGAGAACGTGTAAACCTGGCTTAGAGAACTAAACAATCCGGCATCTGCTTCAGAGCATAGTTAAATCCAGGAAATTTATTTCACTCGAGTAAAACAGGAATAATCTGTGGAACAGATACATAACTTCTTGAAATATTCGTATGGATATGTAGAGGTAAAAACGTAGCGAAAAGTTGTCTTTGAATCCAAACCTACGCAAACAGATTAAAATCTTAGTTTTGTTAAATTATTTATCATCATACTATTAATGACGACTTAAAATGACCCACTGCGACTGATTTCTGTATAACTACGCAGTTTCTCGCCAACGAACCTCAAGTTTTGGTCTATGAAACCTGTTCTGTCGGAGTACATTTCTGTTTCATTTGCGTCTAATATTTACATTCAATTTTTTTGCCCGTTAGTAAATTAATTCTGATAAAGTTAAATAAAATGATGGTTATTTAATCCGAAAGCTATTGTGGTGGTCGTGCGAACTCTTATGGTGTCTTTTGTGTTAATCATCTATGAAGAAATGTTAACCCTCTCTCCGATAGCGTTACAAAACACTTGCGTTATTAACCCTAACAAGTGACACCTGTCAGCTGCTACGTAGAAACAGCTACGAGATAATTACTCGAGTTATAGACGGAAAAGAAACAGGTTCAATAAAGAAGACAACCTCTTTATTTCTAACTTCTGGACGACGTGAGCTGGTATGCAACATGAAGATTATGATATTATTATCAAATTCTTTTACGAATTTTCCCCCTGAAAACGGTATTACTGGCAGAATGCGATTTTCTCATATTCGTATCGCGAACTGTTAGTTACTCTACGTTCGTTTAAATGAATTTCAAGTTTGACACTCTGACTGACAACCACATCACATCGAGAACTTCTTGTGAATGGCCAAGATCTTTGTGACTTCCAAATCATTTTATCAGTTGACACTGACCCGCGTGAGGTGTTTGAGCATCATTACCTGTGGGCCGGAATGGAAGAGTCATCGACCGGAGTACATGACGTGCTGTACAGAGAAGTAGCTGGAGTCCTGCTGGTGGTTGAACTCTTCTAGCTCCATAGCTGACGATAACATTGCGTGCGCATTCACACAGCGCCTGAACCTATGAGTTTTTAGTGATAAATCGTATTTCTACTGGAAATAAGCAAGGTCATGTAACTTCAATCAGTACTGATTCATATTTATTAATCGCAAATGGGAGAACATATCAAAGCTAAAAGCCTTAAGATCTTAAATTGATACTTAACCGCTAGAAGCGCACACAATAATTGCAACGTTCACGGGCCATGTGACAGGCGCAGGTTAGTGTCAAGCCGTTGAAATTCAAATATCAGTCGTGAATTTGCCATAGCCTAAAACTATGAATTAGGTTATGCGAAGACTACAGTTAACACAAGTATTGAGCTCATACATGAAAGTATTTAAATGTAATAACACTAAGAAACTTTTGCCGTTGCTGATAGTCATTACTTATCATCCTGAATTCTCAGTAGAAGTGAAATGTCTGATTGCGCCCGATTTAAGGCCCCCAAATTGAAATAACATAAAACTTAAGAATTAGCGTGGAGTCTAACATGCTGATTTATACTCATTTTTTAGTGCCAATCAGGCTGTTGCCAAAACAGATTAAGAACATTGATTATCAAGCTATGCTTGGTGCCGGCAAGTCTAACCAATCAAACTCGTTACATCGAGATAAGAATAATGAGGCCAATGGAGTGTGCAATTATTGCACGCTCCATTAGCCTCATTTTTAAAATCCGAACATGAATTTCTTTTATTTGAAACACATGTAATTGCATTTTATGTTTTTGGTAAAGCATGGTGTCAACGCTGTACATAAAGTAGCGCAACAAAGTACCTACTCTGAAGCAGCGTCTTGGCGTTCTCACTGTGACGTAAATCACCGAGGAAGGCAGATGTAAGTATAACGCTGTGTTTGAAACAAGCGTCCCAACGCACAAAGAAAGATGGGACTGGTTAGCAAGGCGGGGGGAGGACTGTGCCAGGTGGAGTAGGTTTAGCAGCAGGAACCGTCTTAGTTCAAACTTGAACTTCTCCGTGTTTGCATGTGCAATAAAGAATGCGTGTGCAATATTCGCCGGTATGCTGGAGTGTGTCAAATTTTTCCTGAAGGTGAGAGTCATGCACTCGATTCTATTAACATGGTTGTTTACCATACGGCAAATTTGTTAAACAATAATAATAAATAGTTCTTTGTAGACCCAGCGGGAGTGATTACCGTCAACATGAAAATGATAACCTCCCAATGTATTATTTTTTAAAAGGATAAAAGTATTTCTTCACTAAGGTATGTGGTCATCTAATATGGACTTGAAACGATTGTGTCGTAGTAATGTGGCATCTTTTCGTATTTTTCGCGTACTTGCCGACTGGAAAATGTGATGTTTATATTGCATAAATAAATTGTATTCGTTAAACTTTAAATTTGCTGATTATGTAGTATATTAGTGTATTAAGCGTTTCTGAAAATGGACAAATGTAAGAAATTGTTGGATCTATCGATTACATATAGACTAAAATCTGTAATTTGTTAGTTAGTGAAGAAATAGATGAAAATATGCGAGATGAATTTTTGGTCTGCTCAGCTTAGGTAAGTTATCCATAGTCCATTTATACGATTTTTAGATCAACTAACCAACCGCTCATTAAAAGTAATGAGCGTTTGTTTTAATTACCAAAGTGTAGTTGAGAAGCAAAAATATTTTAATATTATTTTGCGAATTATAGAAATTACAAGACCCAAAGTGACTCTGTAGCATGAGCTGGTATTAAAAAGTGTGCAAATTCGAATGATGTCGAATACATTGCAAGAAACTGATTTCATCGAGTTGTGTGCAAATACGTCGTGCCGATATTGTAAACTGTGGAGTTGTATCTTGGATCAAGCAATGCCAAACGTAATTTCAAACGCAGCTTCTGACAATTCCTGCCCTCAGCAACAAATAAAAGGAAGTATCAGTTCGAAAGCCACAAGCGCCTATGATTGGTGGGCTGAAAGCGATGCAAGATAGCACCATCCAAACGAAGTATGGTGTTTTTTGCATAAGAAATTGATAAAATATGAAATTTTAGGTCAAATATTGAGAGACTATACAATGCTTAAATTGATATAGATGATGAATTAATCAACTGTCTGACAAAATGTTTGTAGAGAGCACTTATATTGAATGTCAGCTGATGAGCAAAATCAACTTGATCGTAAGATCATTGATCTTTGCCTTAAACTTCGAACATATTTTAATTTTCATATTTGGTCGTCTGAAAACTATAAACGTTCTATGTTTTTTAATTACATCTCATATTGAACGGTACTAGTTTATGACTTCGTACTCCATGACGGCTTCCCTTTGTATAAGCAGCTGTGCTGCGTAAGAATATTTACTGAATTTAGGTAGTGTTGAAGCAGCCTTGCATGTGTGAAGGTGTGTGTTGTCTCGCACATCTGGTCGCCTAACTGTGATACGCGTTTTATTTATAAGGGTTTATAGCGACCATTCAAGTTATTTGACAGTATTTTCATTTCTTCGTTTTACCGATTTAAGATATTTTAACTCCATTCATATCGAACATCGTAAAGAGTAGATATCTTATGGAACGCTAGTTTAAACCTTTGTTCTGACAGCTCACCGTGAAGTTTACATATAACAAATTTCATAATCAACTGAGGAAATGTCTGCCCGTCGTAACGGAAACGTTAGTTCCGTTATGTGCGTCGCTTCTTCTGTCTTGTCCGGACGTTTCTAAATAAGTTTTGCTCAAAACGCAACAATGCAATAAACTCGAAGAACACAAAGGTGGGTTTCTGTCATCGATCTCAGTCATCCAGTCTCCTGCGTCGGTGTTTATGGTGTGATCTGATGCCTGAATAATGCAGGGCATCTCTCAAAATTTCATCTATGCCCAAACTTTAATTTGTCACCATGGATTACAAAGTCGAAGCAAATTTTATAGTATGGGTACTATAATATAGTTCATGGGTTAGGCTTATTTGTATACTAATAATCTCCACTCTTCTGTGTGACACTTTAATGCTGTTTATACAGTTCTATGTAGATAATTAAATTAAGAACTTTAGTCCACAATCTTGAAGGATTGAGATTGATATGTCTTGCACAATAGATTGTTGAGGCTTGCAAGATTGTCAAGACATTGCTAGGTAGGAAACAGTAAATAATAAAGTTAGGGAAGAATTTTTTTAAAATACTTGTTAAATTTTGATTGTAAAATAACTTTAGAAATATTGGTGCTAGTTAAAGTTTGAGTTCTATTATTGGGAGTTCAAATTCATCTTTTCTAAACTTTGTGTATTTTATTCTGCCTGAAGCATGAAATACAAAATACAAGCTTCATTTTTGAAAGCATTCATCCAGATCAAAATTTTGTTATCCAGGCAAAAAATTTATCAAAAAATATTTTTATTTTAAAAATATAATTTTTTTTCTCATCAAAAAATATTTTTGAAGAACAAGTTGTTCAATAGGCATTATGAGTGAAGAGGCAGCCTGATGAAGTCTACAATGTAATAATCTCCTCGGGATCCAGAAAAATCCTAATGCTTTGCAAGTTTGGTTTATCCAAAGGGAAATAAAAGACAACAAAATATGATTGACAGTTTTTACCTTCAAATTGTGCGGTAAAATGCTGCAAACCTAATGAAAATACTTGTTAAAGCCTAAAGAATTGGAGTGTTACACTTGATTATATGATGTAAAGTTCAAAATACTACATATGGTCCCCAGAATTGAAGCAACTGCTCCTATGAAAGCAATTAAATGCATCTTAAATGTGTTTTTCAAAGGCAATCTTAGCAGAATAGTGCCCTTTATTGCATTAATTTTCACGTCTTCTTATGAATTTGCCAGATTTTGAACTTACAAAATACTTAGACTGTAGGTAGCTGTATCTGTTTTGGCTGCTTTTTTGTGTCCTTTAGAGGGAATTAAAAGCTCTAACAAAAGCCCCAGCCAAAGCTGGCCCTCAAGTCTAAGTTCTTATCTTGACTGATTCTTAGTCTTTTTGCTGAACTGAGGGCAGGAATAGAATAAACTTCAAGGAAGTCTATTTATGAAATTTTTAGTAAATAAACTTCTTTATCCAGTTATCCAGTATCAAATTGTATATCTTAATTTTGTTGTTGGTCCACATTTTTAGAATTTAATGTAAAAAAAATGAAGAGTGAATGAGTTTGATTGCTATTTAGAGGTCTCAAATGTAGTTTGGATGAGAATAATTTGAAACTGGAGTACTTGGAATAAATAACATTAGAACTTATTTTCTTTACACAAGTGAAGTGCTTGTTAGTTTGTGCTAGTCTGCATTGTACTAGCATACATGAAAGAATGTCTCATGTTTGTGCTAGTCTGCATTGTACCAGCATACATGAAAGAATGTCTCTTATTTGTGCTAGTCTACATTGTATTAGCAGTCAGGAAAGAATGTCTCATGTTTGTGCTAGTCTGCATTGTACTAGCATACATGAAAGAATGTCTCTTGTTTGTGCTAGTCTGCATTGTACTAGCATACATGAAAGAATGTCTCTTGTTTGTGCTAGTCTGCATTGTACTAGCATACATGAAAGAATGTCTCTTGTTTGTGCTAGTCTGCATTGTACTAGCATACATGAAAGAATGTCTCTTATTTGTGCTAGTCTGCATTGTACTAGCAGTCAGGGATGAAATTTGTGTGCAAATATTGCTTTAAAGTATGCCCACATAAATGTAAAAACTTTCAGACTTCCAACTGAAATTAGTCTAAATGTCAAATATATTTTTGGGTATTTTTCCACCTGTTAAGGCTCAAATTAAATTTTCTTAGTACTTGATACAATCATATTTAGACAGCTATATGATATATATTTTTAGACTTGCATGCCTGTGCCTGGCTAAATTCTGTAAAAGGATTTCTAATGTTTTCATTCAGATTATTGAAGGGAAGTTCAAGTAAACCCATTAAATTTACTGAATTCTTATGACTAGAAAGAAATTTTTCAGATATTTGGATGCATAAAAAACATCACTGATCTAGCTCAACTTAATGAATTCATATCATATTTTGTCTAACATAATAGCATAACTCAAGAAAGATTGTGCATTTCTTAGTCTCAGATAAATGTTCTTTATATCTGTCATAATAAATGAACTTTGTCTTAGTGATGCATGTGTTTATCCAATAGGGAGGCTGGGATTTCATTACATTAAATTGAGGTTTGTTTGAGAGATCTTAGCCTGCTAGCCAAAATTAAAACAGTTTCATGTTGCTCCCTACTGAGCCTAAAATAAGACAACTTCAAAGTGCTCCATAAACTGCTTTTTAATTATCAAATGTGTTTTTTTAGTTTAGCATGTCAATTTTTCTCAAGCAATCATTAGTGCTTGAACTGAGGACAGAAAAATGTATTGAGTAAAGAATTTTAAAAGTAAATTTGTCACTAAAGCTTACTTTGTTTATGATATATACATATTAACTTTCTTCTTGCTTGCATTGCATTTATTTGTCAGTGTAATGTACTACACCCATCTGTGCTGTGAGTCTATCTGACAGCAGTACAACCATGTTCTTCCAAGCTGAACTGAGCTACACAGAAGCAGAGTTGAGGCTGCCAGAATATTGGCTATATTCAGGATCTCACTTTCTTTCTTGTTGCTTGTTGTTAAAATGAGTTGAGAATAGAGATTCTTTCCTGAATTCCTTCTCATTATATTTTATGGCTGGCTCTTTACTGCTTATTTAGTTTGAAGTATAGAACAATATTCACTTTCTGTCAGAAAGACCTTGGTTGAAGGTTGTACGAGATGTATTGGGAAAATTTGTGTTTGTTATTAGTATTAATAATGTCATTCTCTGTGTGTGAAGCTCTATTAGGGCTTAGCACTTCTTTCTTAATTTCTTGTTCATGTTTAACTTTTGTGAAAAATCTAGAATCATACAAAATACCTACATTGCTTTTGATTTATTTTCAGGGTGTGGGTGAGTGAGTGGGGAGGTTGAGGCTGCTGTTGACGCTACTGGCAACACTGCTGGCTCTCGGCACAACGTTTCTGCTGACCAACAACTTCAGCACTGCCATCTTCACTTGGATCTCCATACTGGAAGACTAGGATTATATTATTGCACTCTTCTGTTCTTTTCATCAGACATCTTATATTTTACCCTCCGACAGACATTCATTTACCGAGTTTACCGAGTTTACCGAGTTTACCGAGTTTACCGAGTTTTATGCTTCCTGCATCTTCTGGGATATATTGCTTCAAGAATTTGCTTAGTTAAGCATCACACAGTTTGTCAGCAATAGTGACAGCAGTGTCAGCAACAGCATTAAGTGGTTGAAACATCCCACTGCAGCAATGGTGGTGAGCAACGAGGTTGCCTTGTGTGGTGGTGGTGGTGGGGCTGTAGAAGAGGTGGCCAGACCCAGCTGTGGTGGGCATAGGAGGACATCAGCTTGTCTTGAAGAGGAAATGGAGGTGGAGCAGGACTTCAAGCTTCAGATCTTCTGCTCTACTCGCCTCAATGCAGCTTTGACAAGTCGAGGCTGCTATTTAGAAAATAAATTAACTCACCTTCCTGAATGTGGGCCATTCCATCGCCACATCCTTCACTGCATTGATCACAAAAATGAACCAACTCGTCAACCCATCCAATGCTTGCCACTTCGTCCAGACCTGGACCTGCATCAGTCCATCGTGGAGGCTGTTGCGCTGGAACCCAAGTATCAGCCAACCCTGACTCTCATCATGCCACCGAGGGTAAGTGTACTGTCCAGTAAATGGATAACTCAATCCAGTGGAAGCTTGATTAATGAGCTTTTTTTATACCATTGGTCAGTATTTTTCATAAGTATGAACTTATTTTTCACCCCATTATGTTATCTATTAAACATTAGTGAAAGAATATAAGAATACTGGACTGAAGTATAATAGACCGAGCTTCCACTGCTGATATTTTTTAGATTGTTTACTTCTATTGCTGCTCAAAGAGATGGTCAATATTTATTTTTTGATTGATCAATGAAGCTCAACTAGCTTTCTATTTTAATTTCAGTATAGTTTTAAAGTATAAAGCCAGTACCAAAACCTGAAAGGAAATTACTGCTTATTTTTTACAGAAAAGTGCATATCTATTTTATTGTTATAAGATAGTTGTTTTTGGTTTATAATTTTCAAAGAAATGTAAAGCATTTTCATTCACAATAGACTCAGAACAGTAAGTGGAAAGCACTCCATATGAAGAGCAAAGATTTGAGTGGAGAGTTCAAAAACTCAGCTGAAACTATTATAGCTTCACAGAAGGAATCAATTGTAGGTTAGGTCTGCATTTTGGGTCAACAGGACCATCAATCTTTCATCTTCATTTGTTCAGGGTTTCAGTTACTATGTATCCTTCATAACACTAGATAAATTGTGGGAACTAGAGGAACAAAAATGAGATAAGCAACCAAAGAAACAGTTGGCCACAGGTTTCTTGACATTCATGGCCAAGCTTCATGCATGCCTAGCAAGTACAGGTGCAACTGAGCAAATATATTCAATGTTTGTTTTTGTGTGTAGCCAAGGATTGTGGACTATCAAAGCTCAAAAGCTTGTAGAAATTTACAGGCATTGAAGGTCAGGTAAGGATTTCTAATTACATTAACTCTGCCATAAAAATTTTTAATACTTGGTAGCTAGTTAGTTCACATGTTTAAAATTTTGTATAGTTCAAGTTGTTTATACTTGTACTTTATTAACAGAATTCTGAATATAAGTTGTAGGATCTTTTGTCTTCTTTAGTTGGCTCTGTCTTTGTAGTTTTCCTACTGAAGAAATAAATACTTGAAAAGTTGTATAATGCATTTCATAATTAGCTTAAAATTTATTATTCTGCTCAAGTAATCAAAATTAATCATTCAAATTTAAAAAAACGACCCAGTGGGTGCTTTTGTTGTCATTGATAAGAGAAAGCCAGATCGAATTTTGTATGATTTGTAGCGTAAACCACAACATTTAATGACATGATTATTTATATACTGGAGTTGTTTCAGCAGCACAAGTTTGAAAAATCTAGTGTTGTTTTGAATTCTTTTCCATTATAGAATTTTTGGATAAATTATTCCCTCAAAACGTGTTGAATTGTTAATAGCCAATTTTTACTATTAATGCCGTAGTTGTTGGTGTGAAAAACCTTCATAGTTTTCTCTTTTGTCTTCATGTTAACAAAAGCGTCAAGTCTCCCATGATTGAGGATTGAACAAGTCAAAGAATTGAGTTTTTGCTTTGTTTGCCTTTTTTTCTTCTTTTTCTCACCATAATTTGGCATAACCTCCACAAATGACGGAAGATTGAACACATCCTCGTTTGTTAGCACCAATTTATGGAGGCGTAATGAAGCTGACAAGTTTCTTTCTTGAATAAGCAAGTAACAAGGTGACTCTGCACTTGCTTGTGTGCTCTTGGCCGGGTGGGAATAAAGTTCTTCATTTTCCCGTCGTGTCCGTCGGTCTCTTGACATTGGCCTTTGAGTTGCCCTATCAGTCGTGGTGTGACTGTGCTTTTTTAATGCCTAGTGTGCCCATGCTAATGGGTCGTCTTAAATATATTCAGAATGGATACGTATAAGTATACAAGGTAAGTTTTTTGTGTAATCAAGTCGTGACAATGTTTGTTCTTTTTTTTGTAGTGTTGCAATGGTAAAATGAAAGTATTATTTCTCTATAAAATGAGTTCGTTTGGCCGCTCCACAGTATTTCCTGCTTAAGTTTTAGTAAAAATTAATGGCTAAAGGAGTAGTAAGGCCGGAAATAAAAAAGAATGAAGATCAATGAGAGTGAACACATTTATTGTATAATAATGGAATGTGAAGGTTATTATTGCTAAGTTTCTTACCTAAGGTGGCTTCAAAGATACAAGTGTTTCTTAAATCTGAAGTCTAACAGAACAGACCTCGAAGCAACTTCTATGGCATCATATGATGCTGCTTTCGAAGTAAATTGTCATTCATCTGCATGAATTTCGTGCTTTCTAATGACCCATAAAAATTGGGTTTAAATCTAACTGTGGCTTCACCTTCAAAATGCTGGCTCTGCAGTCCAATGAGGTGAGATATTGGTAACTGCGGCCGCTGAGTGGGACTGAGCATTGTCTTGTGTGACCGCAAGCTTCTCAAGTGTCAAAGTTTGTTCTTCAAGCTCAGAAACGTTTTATATATTTAACGAAGTCTTGTCTTCGAGGTTGTCAAACGTAACGAGAATTACATTAGTAAATAACCTTAATATGATAATTTAATTATTATTTATTGTTCAATTCATGTCCGTTCTTTTAATTTGCCTTTGAACAGCAATTTATGCTAAAAATTGTTAACCAATTTCCTAGGTAGGTGAAAGTAACATTTTCCGAGAAAATACTCCCCTTTAAGTATTGTTTACAGAGAAAAAAATTAAATAGTTACCCAAAGTTTATTACCGAGAATACATTTACTTGGGATACTTATTCATACTACAAGGGATAGTAGAATGGACTTTTATTATGGATTTATCTCGTCAGAATGCTGGCCTATGTAAGCGTGTGGTACTGCCCTGCTGGTCACAGTGAATTCTGCTGACAAATCAAAACGTCTTGTAAATAAATTGATTAGAAAAAATATAGTATAATTGACGATAGATTCTTTGTATCGATGACACGCGATTGTCACGATTACTGAGAGGCTGAAGTGAGGCAGGCTATGACGTGTGTAATTTAGCGATCGGAAGTAATAAAACTTGCTATCATTTGTTTGTTCGTGTTGTGGTTTATCTTTCTATGCTTTGTGGTGAATTCCTTGTGCGTAGCTGACCTCTGCTTGCGAGCGGAAAGACCCGGGTTCAAATCCCGCTGCCGACATGGTTGACGCGGCTAGAAATACGGCATGGGACTTGGGTAAACAACCGAATAATTATCGAAGTAATTATCCGACCCAAGAATGGGCTCGAAGGTTCGTTCCTATAGCCTCATTCTATTCTATTCTTTATTTCATTGTTCTGATCATGAGTGAACCAGGGGAGAACTTACCGGTCCATTCAAGTTGCAAATACATCAATGATGTTCTGATGAATGTAAATGAGGGAATTTGGAACGTAATTAAAAATGGCTTACATGGTGTGACTGTGATAACATGCAGGAATAAGATATTGAGTTTCCACGCTTCAATTATTTGGGGGCATTGCTAGTATAAATTTATACAACAGTTATGCATGTAAGGATCAACACTTGTTTTGAAATTACTCTCAATTTTACCATCGTTAATTTAGTATTCTGCATACCTTACACTGTCATCAGCTCGGTTACCTCGTGCTTAGGCGAATTGTTAATTAGGCTGACTTGACTGATTGGTCAGAGTGATCTTTGTCCTGATGAATACAGCTGCTGTGTACTACTACAGGTGTTCATTTCTCAGCTCTATTGTCCGCCCACCACCAAGTGTCTCTCTCTCTCTCTCTCTGGCCTCTCATTTTCGTTAGATCAAAGTGGTCGTTTCAATTACGACGGCGAAAAAGAATTCGTCTTGGAAATTGGCCCGAAAAATTTGTGAACCTGTTTTCATTTAAGAACTTGAAAGCTTAGCATTCTTGTTAATGGAAACGTGTTCTTACACGTCATATGAATCATTCTACCATGTATCGAAAAGCTTCCGTGCAGACGTCTCAAAGTACAAATTTAAGTGTTATTTCAGCCGGTATCTTTCAGTCATACCTCGATAACGAAGAGAGCATCCAGCAATCAAACGACATGGGACTTGGGTAGCAACCCAAGAATCGATCAAATGGCTCGTTTCTATTGTCTTATTCTATTCTATTACTAGTGAATGCCTGCATCCTATTACAGCATTGAGAAATAACTTTATTTTGTTGGAATTTTCCCGTTGCTCTCGGCTTGTACGACGTCTTTACTTCCCTGGCAAACCAGATATCTTACGTTGCGGTGGTTAAACCAGCGATATGATATCTCTTCACACTGTAATCTGGTCGTGCTCTGACATTATCTTAACGTCAGAAGAGATAACTTCTTCCTCAATAAATTGTAAAGCTTCTTCACTTCTTATCTAAGTGCAGCTGTCCGTGGAGTTCTTTCTTTTTGAAAACGGAAGTTTTATAATTTGAAGCTTTAACTCTACGCCCGAGTCTTCAACTTCAGAGAGTTCTGTATGTTTAGGAGTCCATAATTTCTGGTAAAATTGCACTTCTGTTTCGTAGCACTTCAATTAGTCGCAAATATTGGTTAGTATACCTTGAATATTCTTAAAGTATTTAATATCTTATTATAATCAAGTTCATGAATCAGCCACAGTAGACCAGGCAATAAAAAAAATGACAAAATAATTTTCGAACTCGAAGTATTGTGTTTTGCAAGAGCTCCCCATGATTAAAAAGCCGTAGTCTCTTAATTACACTCGAATTTCATTATTTTCAGCTTTATTATGTACATTATTTTTAACATGTAGTGCTTTTTAGATAATTTCTTGTATAATTTTAGAAATGCCCAGTTATTTTCGTAATTTTCGTTGTCCTGCATATATAAACTCATCAATTCTCAAAGTATGACTTCAATTACGACAAATAATGAGCCTCAAAAATACCCATTAACATGGCTCAACTTGAAAGAGCAGGGAATGTTCACCATGAATCATGGTTGAACGACAAACGAATTTCTGAAGCAGCTGTGAGTGCAAGAGACCCTAATGAACTTTCCCCAGCACCTGTTCAGCTCGCGGTGCTCACTGGTCACTGAACTTGAACCCTTGTACAGTGCACAGTCCTCGCCTGACAACTGTGTGAATGCTTCTCTGAGATTTCGTTCTTGTATTCGCTGCTTCTTGACAAACTTGGCAATTTAAAATTTTAGTTTTGACTATGCGATTGATGCTGTGACGCGTTGCCGAGGATTTTTGTGTTGCATGCGGCATTTTTTGTTGTTGCTTTGCGTTGCACGCCACCCAAATGTTGCATTATAAATATAACAAGGAATATAATAGTGTATTAATATAAACTGAGTCGGTGTAGTGAATCGTTAACTGTCCCCAGCGTCTATTGCATTTTCCACACCTAAATTATCAACTGTTTGGTTGATGGAGGTCGTGTTAAAGGACACAGCTCCATCAGTTGCGTTAAAAAGCCATTACTCGTCTAATTATGGCTCCTGTCGAATGAACTCGTTCTTATATGCGAGTATCCACAAGCTCTTTTTAACGTTAATTTCAAACCCTTGCCCTTCTGAAAATACTTTCAACAGATGCACCACTACGTGTTTTTATTCGTTCTCTGACGCGTAATGTTCAGCCATTCTTGCATCGGGCGAAGCGAATTTTGTAGATTTAACTCTGCATTTAGTTTAAGAGGAGTCTGACTGCTGGTGGGCGCAGTTCTCATAGTTTGCATTGGGAGAGCTGCTGCCTACCACAAAGACCGGAAGCATGTCGTGTCACCTATTGTTTTCTGATATGTCTATGCTAGGCCCAGCCTCGAACTAAGTGGCGGCCTATGCTGCGCCGCTGTCGCCTCGTGTTTATGCGCTTTCCAGAACGTGGTGCTGGTAGCCGTGTTTTTTATTCGCTTCTATTACTCATTGTTCTCTCGTTTGGGTGGAATATATTGTATTATTTTCATGCTTCGTCCCATACTTTTCGGTGGGTTACTGATCGAATGATTTATTTTTAAGAAATCTATTATCTACTCTTCGTTAAGTGACTACACAATTGGTTGGAAACGGAAAACTTCACTGTCTTTCTTTATGTAGCGCCCACTATTATCACAAGCTTGTTCATATGAATTCATAATTACCTGTCTGGAGCTGTTACTCTAGGCGAGATTGAGAGCTGCTATTCTAGCCTGTCGCAAATTATCGCTTAATCGATGATATCAACACTTTTATGTCCATCATTAAAAGCGTTGGGTCGATTTTGCTGTTTGAATCAGGTGTAGTGAAGTTAACGTTTGTTGCGATTGCCTAGCTGGTGCAAATTTTTACTTTGTACATATGTACAGTGACTAGAAAGCTTTGAAAAAATTACAGAACCTAACCTGAGTGACCCACCGGTGGGTCGCATCGCAATAAACGTTAAAAATCATCTATAAAATGTACTCGGCGAATAGCTCCTACTATCCGTTGGCTGTATGCACTGCACTCCGTGTAGCAGTGATGGAAACTCCCCACTTAGCTATATTTCGGCAGACATGCTTCAAGCTATTGCAGTGTGGGTTGCTTGGGTAACCCATTCCTGTGTGATGCTTTAAAGTTCATTTCCATCTTGACTTTCAACGAGCATTTTGTTGGAACTTTACTATAAGTATCGTATTACTTTTTTTTAATGAACTAGCACTAAGTGCTGTTCCCATATTGTATAACAAATCTAAAATTGATTCTCTGTTTAATCTTAAACGCTCGCAGTTATTTTGTATTCGTCGTTTTTCGTTGGTGGTAAGACTAGGAAATGATGACTGCTTTGTCATCTTGAGGGCAAGAACGGTTAGCACTTTTCAAGATCGAGGTCATCCTCTTCGACCGGAAAAACTGACGTTGTGAAGCCTGTGCCATCTTTGTTTTCGACGCGCCATTAACATGTTTTATGTTTCTACGCACGTGTTAGCATTGATGTTTGAGCGGTATCAACTTCACGAAAATATTCCGTATTGCTGCAAGTCCGAGAATATTATTAGGTTGTTACAAAAATAATGGCCGCTCCAAGGTCTGGAAGGCGTCTGAAATCGGCCATTATTTTTGTAACAATCTAATAGTATTGATCAAGGGTAGCTGCCTATGCAAGTCTCCGGTGAAAGCATTAATGTCTAAGGGGATCATGTGTCCCCAGAGATAATCATTCCCTTTAGTTTCATATTCTAAATGTTCTATGGTAATTTACGTAACATCTTGATCAGTCTGAAAATAATTTGGTCGTTAAAGGGTTAACTGAGCACAGCAGCTGCGAACTGGGATTATTTCTCGTGTATGAGTTAAGAAAATAGATGTACTTAGCTTACTTACTTTACTTGAAGTGATTGTCCCATCCTAAATGTTTGTTGAATTTGTTGAAATTGTAAGGAAATGGTGTATCCGCATAGAGCTTTTTTCATCGTAAACGGGCGAGTGAAAAGTTGCCCTTTTATTCGTCATGGGTAATTGACCCTCGAAACGTGACCCAGAGATTAAATTTTTATACGTAGTTCAGTATACTCGGAAGCAATTTTTCTGAAAATTATAAAAAATAATAATTCGGGTGTAACTTTTGATTCCATTTTAACTAAATTTGATCTTGTCGCCTTCTGATACTGGCTGACATCAGTATAGATCATTTGAAAACGGTCAGTCTACGTGTTTTACGAAGAATATGTGTAAAAACATTTTTGTTAGACCCCAGCGACTCGAGAGAGAGCCTGTATTGTAACTGACTGTGCCGGCTGGTCTGTGGTTTATTTTTAGTAACGTCGGTTTGTTCTTAACAGAACCGTGTCAGTATTAGTGGAAGAAGGCGGTGTTGGTTTGAAAAACAGGATAGCGGTATTGTTTGTTTTTGGTGTTTTTCCTAATTGAAGTTTTTCATTGTGTTGTGCATTCTTCGAAGTGGTTTTTCCTGTTTGCTACAACCACGATAGTTGCAGTAAAGTGAGCGAAATTGTCGTAGAAACTTTCACTATTCAATAATCTTGTTATTGGTGATGACTTTTCAGCTGCTCATGTGCCGACATTTGAGTGCTTGATCTGTAGGTAAGAAAGCATTTCTGTTGAATTCCCTGTATCTTAGACTTCGCACACTTTTTTATTTAAGAAATCTATATTTTATTTCCTTCATATAGAGCTATCAACACGCTCTTTAATAAAAAAAAAATGCGTTCGTCTTCATGAAAGGTTTTCTAGCGTGTTTTTGTGTGTGTAAGAGAAAAAGAGAAAAAACGAGCTTCTTATTGGTCGGAGTGTCGCCAAGCGACCTACCCACCAGGCTCTCTACCCAATGCCCTGCGCACTGGCGCCAGTTTCTCTACCCACTTCTGCCTGCACTAGCACCTATTTTAACTCTTTAGGGCAGGGTGGGATGCTAAGTAACTCACCAATTTAGATAAATCAGTTGCATGGTGGGCCTCAAATCTTGTGCCTTAGAGTTAATGGCCGACATTAAGTTAGGCATTACCTCATTTGCCTAGTATTATATGCTGTTCTTTCTAACTCGCCCTTCTTGAGTCTCGTCTGATTTCTTTTTTTTTTTCTTTAGCTTGCGCCGTTATTCAGTTTGCTCTGATAATTAATCTGTAATGAGGCATATTTTTCAATCTGGAGTTGGACAAGTAAAGTGACGCATGCATGCAAAAATAACAGCTTATTTCTTTGTTAGCTACAAGTATTGAGCTGCCTATACAAGTCTCGGGCGAGTGTCCACGAGTAGCTTAGCATTGCCGTGCAAACATTGCGAGCTCAATAAATATTGCGTGGCGCTCTACAAGTATTGCGTTGGTGTTTTTATTGCGAAGCTGTGCATGCGCTTGTGTGGGAGAGAGAGAGAGGGGCGAACCTCCCTCTATCCCCCAAACATAAGGGGATGGGCAGGGGAGTGGTGCATGCATAGCCTCTTGTGTGCATATTGCATGCTCTCTCCACTCCCTTCCTCGCATCACTGTGCTGCGTCTCCTGCTTTTTGTTCAACGCAGCTTTCATTGGGCCGTGTTTAATATTCGTCCGTGTATGGGATACAAATGACTAAAATGTTACCTCATTCAACATGTTCACTACTTTCTGTAAAGAAAAAGCGACTTTTAAAGTGTCTTTGAAATTTGCTTGATTTGGTATCGAATTCGGTATCTGCGAAGCAAGTTTGGTGCAGTCAAGCAATATTCATTTGACCACTCTAGCAAATTTTCATGGAAATTGTTCGAAATAATTCTTATTTTGTGGTAAAAAGTAGTTTTCGGGATAGGGATAGATCGACGCACCAGTATCGGTTTTGTTATGAATATATATTAATAGTATTAGTTGTGTCGATATCGAAATTCACTGCATCTACATTTCCCTTCTGTTGGCACTGATTCAAAATGCATAGGAACTTCAATTGTTTTGATATGAGTGGATTTCTATGTGGGAACAGACATTTCTCTGAGTGATGCACGGCGCCTGTATCTTGAACAGACAAAGTCAAATGTAATATTGCCAGCGATTTATCGGGAACGAGTTGTGTCTCAGATAACTCTAGAATTAGAGATCTGGTCAGAGTACTCTTATTATATTATGCGCAACTGTGGTTTCATATAAAATAATGCATCAACTAGGTATAACTCTAGATTTAGAGATCTGGTCAGAGTACTCGTATTATGCGCAACTGTGGCTTCATATAAAATAATGCATCAACTAGGTGTGTCCGCTCAAACCCTCGTCATTGGGATGCTCGGTCTGACTCCCTCTTCCTCTGAAGCGCACATGCAGTGGTCGCTGTGTGGGCATGGTTCTGTCTTATTAGGTCACGTGTACAGTTGACTGTCCTAGAGCTCTAGCTTCTGCAGGTCTTTCTATCGCTCCATTCTTTGTTCTCCAAACGTGACGATGAAGAGATCTTGTTCCTAGTTCCTGCAACGCGCTGGAAATTGTTACACGCGTCTTCATTCTCGTGATAATTTCTAGAGAATGTTCATTGGAACGGTTAATTGTATCGTTACTTGAAAGCGGCACATATCATGCCTTCTCAGAAATGGATTTGTTTCGTTTCATAGTGTGAGGGATGAAAAGAAATGAATACATAAACTATTGGATAGCGCGCTTCGAGCCCCGAGTTCATGATACCAGGCGTTTAAATAGAAGTTCTCAAATGATTGGTTGCATTTCTCTTTGTGTAATAATTAACTAGGTGTCCATAAACTACTCCTGCAGTTTTTAAAAATTGATACTAATATTATGGTTGATTTAACGGTACACAACTTGAGATTCTAATGTGTAGAGTACTTGAATTGGAGTTATTTCGTGAAGATAGTATAGAGAGACGTAATTATTTATTTCAGCAAAACTTGCTGCTTGTATTGGAAGAAATGTGGTCGACGCACGACTGTGTTGGTGTATGTTTTGTGTTCATTGAACTGCTCACATTATTTTCACTGATTATTTTTGAGTGACATGATCGAACATTGTTATGCATAGAAACTCTCAGATGTAGAACAAAACTATTTTGCCTGTCTTCAACGATCTGTTTGGCATTTCTTCGGGAGGGTTAATTTTGATTTGTATTGTATGTGCTTTAAAATTTCTCTAGTAATCGTGAGCTCTTAATTAAATTCAGGCTCTTGCATTAGTTCTCTAGTCTTCAATTCATTCTTGCTCCTTCCCTTCTTGGAAACCCGAAGTTTCGCTGAAAATAGGAGGCTATTTCGCGTGTCCATTGCCATCCACCGCAGTCACGTGTGCTGCTTTAGTGCGTTCACATTTTAGTCCTATAGCAATATAATTTCTGTGTTGCTGCTTTACTCTCTTTTAATGTTTCGTGATCGTCTCTTGACGAGTTTTTGGAGCGTGTTCACTTCATTCGTGATGCCTGCTCACTGCTAGTGTTCTCAACCAGTTCCTGCGTTTCCACGGCAATTTACGTGAATTTTTTTAACTACCACTGGTTTTTCACGTCAATTTACGTATTTTATTAGGTTGTTACAAAAATAATGGCCGATTTCAGAAGCATGCGTTGTCCTTCGAGCGGCCATTATTTTTGTAACAACCTAATAGATAACTCTCCGCGCGCTAAAATGTTGTACTAGCGTTGTTTTAAATGGTATTTCCTTGTTTCTTAAGTATTTTTGGTTGTTTTCTGAAAAACATTTGATTTTTCGGAACCACAGGAGATACACTAGATTAATGTGATTGCAAACGGGTTAGCACTTAACATCTGGGTTTAACGATCGTGGTCTTATCTACTCCATTCACATTCCCATCCAATTTATGTTTAAAACGAATGACTGCTAAAATATAGTATTTATTTTTGATTGCTGGCCTGCCCTGTATTTCCGTACTCGTTTTATCGAAACTTTGGCATTTCGTTGCTCAATAGTATTGCATTGATAAAATTTCTCGTTCAGTCATCATCCCTGTTTTGTACTAAATTGTTTTATGTGAAAACTACTCTCTCGATTCTGAAAAAAATTCTTTATATTTTTGTCAAAAAATAAAAATTTTGGAGTCTCGGATATGGTCTGCAATTTACGGCTATTCGAAACTGAACCACAATTCATTAATGGAACTTGACTTTCACCCAATTTCTGGTCGCTGTCAACGTAATTCTGCCTAATTGTAATTGTATTTAATTTGTTATATATTTAATTTGCCGTATCTGTCCACATAGCGATCATTCATCTTTGGTCCTCAAGATTCCTGTGTGTCATCAAGGATGGAAATGGGTGGTACTTGAGTGCGTGTCAGGAAGTGTAGTGAATTACGTTACTCCATGGCATTACGTACTTATTTCAGAATTAGGAACACGTGTAGCACAGACAGCGTGATGGTGTAATTTATGCTTAAGAAGCTTAATTTTTTCTATTTTCCTATTGATAATTGTTGAATTGGCCGATATGCGTATCTAAACACACGTGCGTGATTATTTTTTTCGTCACTTCTTTGTCTGGCAGAAATGCTTGCGCTGTGTCTCTTTTACAGACTACGTAGTGCGAGATGTGGCCACTGAAGTCCTTAAATTTCACGTGTTTGTGTCATCGTAAAGATTTCTGTTGCTCTGTGTTGCTCGTCAACTTAAGCTGAAATGGTGCTTGCATCCTAATAGTGTTGTAATTTAACTGCTATATTCTTTGTTTGAATGATTGTTCGTGTGTTTGTATATTGATTTCCGCGAGGCTGATTGACTCACTAAGTAGAGCGTGACCTGTTTTTACTGATGGCGTGGTCGTTTGGCGTTACCATAAATATTTGATGATCGATAAATACGAACTGGCGCCTCGCTTTGTCTGGTCACTAACACATGCCTTGTTTTACGGCGCCTAAGTTTACATGCCTTGAAGCACACACTAGTGTGGAAAGCCTTTATACGTGTGTAAATGTCAGTAGTGTATTGATGTTGCAGCACGGTGTAAGTTCGGGAGGTGACGTGATAAGCGTGTGGACGGGAATTGTGCACATACACGGGAATTGTGCACGTACACGGGAATTGTGCACGCACACACACGGTCGTAGTGCATGAGGAGGCCAGTTTAAAGGGCTGTGTGTGTGGTGGGGCCGCTGCTGCTGCCAAGGTTGCAGGAAGAAGCCATTGGTCAAGATAAAGACGAGGTCTTTTGCTGCTTCGGGCATCGGTGGAACTTTGCGAACATCTCTAACAGATTTTGTTGCGGAGAAGGTATGCTTTCTTACGCGTGATAGGTACACAAATTATACACGACCTGTTCGTTGCTCATTCACGTGAGTTTCGAGTTCGACTTTTTCCACCTGAAATATATATTTTCAGTTCAATATATGCCTACCTGATCGTTGAAGAAGTTTTTGTTCCTTCATGCGTATTATTTCGAGAGGACTTCAACATGTTATGAAAAGTATCATGCAGAAGCCAAATGCATTTCCAGACACCTTTTTTGTGACTTATACTGCAGTGTAATCGTATCGTTGATCTTATTACTTCCGAATTATCTTTGTGGTTAATTAAAGATGCACGAGTCAACTATGGTTAATTATATTACGCTGTTGACATTCTCATCACGTTCGCTGTGCGGCGCACTGTATGACGTCAATACTAAATTGAACAAACTTGTTTTGCTTGACAGTTGTCCAAAATAAAGCGCATGTCTTATGTACTCAAGTTTTGCTATTCATGCGATACCTGAAAATTTATTCAAAACTGCAGCATAATTTTTATGATATGAACATTGATGTTAGTATAAATACTTTTATCGGTACTCGCCTTGTACGCAAATATTAATTTTGTTTTTGATTCTTCTACATCATTGTGAATCGAGATTTATGCGACATTAAAGAAAATTATTGCTTTTGTAACTACTTCCTTGAGCTCCGCTTGAGGAAATGTACTGATGGTATCTTTTCACCAGTGTACCTCAGGGACTTTGCGCTCCTCAATACTCTCTTAGCTTCACTAGAAGGATCTGAAAAAATTACAGAACCTAACCTAAGTGACCCACCGGTGGGTCACTTAGGTTAGGTTCTGTAATTTTTTCAGATCCTTCTAGTGACTATGCGTACAAAGTGAAGTTTTACACCAATCAGGCAATCGCAACAAACGTGTTAAAGGTGGCACCAGCTAGCACCCAGCTTAATTTAACACGTTTGTTGCGATTGCCTGATTGGTGTAAAACTTCACTTTGTACGCATAGTCACTAGAAGGATCTGAAAAAATTACAGAATCTAACCTAAGTGACCCACCGGTGGGTCGCATCGCAACAAACGTGTTAACAATACTCCAAGTTTGCCCCCTTGTTAAAACTGGCAAAAAAAATTGCTAATCATTTTACTAATCACAAAATCTAACCTTAAGACGATGTTTCAATGTTACAAACATCTTCAGTTTGACAAGTCCACAGAAATCAGTTATAATGCTGAAAATACAAATGATACTGAAGCAACATGAGACATAATACAATAAATGATTCTTATATCCACATCTAAGATGACTCAAGTTATAATTAAACTACACAAACACGTGTTCATGGTGACATATGGAGATAAAATAAACAATCAGAGGGAAAAGTTCCAATAATCTAAATTGCAGTTCTATTATAGCTTCAAAGTAGAGAAATTAGCATTGCCATTAAGGGCAGGGTTAACTATGTAAAAGTATAAGGCTTCTGTTATTGAATATGCTCTTTTTAATGACATATAATAGAGTTGTATTCGAATATAGGTCATCATTAGAGTTGAGAGCTATGATGGATACGAAAAGAATTAAAAACTGGACCTTTATTTATGAGCATTGAATAAATTAAGGTTCAGTTTTTAATCCTTATAATACTGATGTTTGCTCGTAAAGCGAATTAAGAATGAAGCTGACTAAAGGTAGAACATTCATAAACGATCTGAGGTGACAATGAAATTTGTGTATGGAACCGAGAAATAAAACATTCTTTGAAACAGTAAGTTATGTAAACATATTTTTGTAGTTTCGAGACAAATTAATTCATCCCTTTTCATGGTTCGTTCTGAAACAGGTTGTATGAGAAAGACACTTTTTTGCGGTTTTTGGTTTCATGTGCTCAGTTTTGAATGGCTTCTCAGGAAGCTCATGTTACCGATGCGCATATTCTTCTTTTCCGCGTGATTAAAGCATGGATGATATTCGTTTGTTAGTGTCTCGTTTGTAGTATGAACAGCTTAGCTATTTTAACACATGCTAAGCTCTTCATTACTTGTCATTTACATTGTATAGTGTGAGTGCTGACCTATTCGGTGTTTTAGTTCTCTCGTTTATCACCTAAATACTCCTGTGCTTATCGTGGGTTCTGGCTTTTATTATGAAGCGATTCAGTAATTTCTGTTTTTCGTACATGTTTAGTCAAGGGTACGAAAATATAGCCGCATTCATAGGAATACTGTCTAGTTCATTCTCAAATTTGTTGCCTCGTTCAGATGCTCCGTTCCATTGTCCAAACACTCAGATGTTACGATGATTGAATCGTGCGTATGTATGGTAAGAGTTTAAAGTGGGTGTAACTATTTCACCTTCTTCTTTAACTCTCGTCTTCTTCAGTCGTTGAAGTAGAATAGAATTAGGCTATAGGAACGAACCTTCTGGCCCATTCTTGGGTCGGCCACCGTGTCGTAGAAATAGCTTTTCTTGTGTAGCCTCAATGACATGTTATTTCTTCCTTCGGGTACAATCCCAGAATTAAATGTTCTTTTGTGGTTTTCATTGATTTCTTTTCTCATTACCCCTTGTTAAGGAAGTTAGACCTCGTAAGTTGCCCACTGCAGAATCTTACTTTTTTATATAGATTTTATTTAAACGCAAGTAATCTCTTTTGTATCTTGTTCATGAATCTCCATTTTAACACGTTGACTCCGAAGTGTTACGTATGTGGGCCACTTAGGTTAGGTTCTGTAAATTTTACAGTGCCTTCTAGTAATAATACGTACAAAGTGAAGATTTACACCGGCCAGGCAATCGGAGGCAACGTGTTAAATAAGCCTCGTCTCAAGTAAATATTACAGCACGTCATCTTGACCTCATTATTAGATTTGGTGTTTTTCAGAAAATATGCATCAGTTTATACTGTGGGAGTTGTAGCAACATTTATACATGTTTCGCGTACACACATTATATGCGAGTATTCAATATTTTTTTTCAGGTAATACATTCGAATACAAGCGTAAGTCGTACGTTAACCCTTTCGCTATCGTTGGGTTAATATGTCCCAAACAAACATTAAAAATCATTCCCTTTAGTCCCATATTCTAAATGTTTCGTTCAAAATTACATGAAGATTAGTAAAGACAAGTGGTAATTTACGCAATATTTTGATCAGTATGAAAATAATTTGATCACAAAAGGGTTTCAAAGCAGAAGTCTGCATGTTATCTGCCACCAAGTGTTGTCATGGGCGTTGCGTGTTGTGAGGTCTGTGATAACAATGTAAGACAATACGTACCTCATAAAACTCAGACACAGCAATTCGTTTTCTCGGAGTTCATTGCACAGTTTCGATCTGGTCTACAATTTCATTGTGTACATGGTGGCCCCGTTAATTTTAAGTGTTTGTCTCACGAAGGATATGTGCTGAACTGGAGTCTGCCGTAGCATGTCAGGGACTGCCCATTCATTGTGGCTACGTAGGATTCCTGAGCTCTTCCCGAGAATAGGATGTGTTCATACCTAAGCCCGGCAGTACCACTTACGCTTGCAGCTCGAGGCCTTCTGAGCTTGTTTCGTGTTCAGTACACCTTTTTTTAGTCTTGCATTTCTATTTATTTTCGGTTTCTAAGAAAATATCGTCAGGAAGGCCGGCGTTCCGTGCAGCCGATTCCTGTACGAGTGTTTGATGTTTTAACCACATTTCTTCAATTTTCGTCCCGTTAACCCTTTCACGACCAAATTATTTTTATACTGATCAAAATATTGCGTAAATTACCACTTATCTCTACTAATCTATGTAATTTTGCTGCAATTTTGAACGAAACATTTAGAATGTGACTGAAGGGAATTATTTTAAAAGTTTGTTTAGGACATATTAACCCAACGGTAGCGAAAGGGTTAAGAAGTGCGTGACATGTGTAGTGATATTAGGAAGTTATAGACCATGCAAGGCTTGGTTTCGCTTGCGTGCCACTACTGCAGATGTTGTAGATGCAGGGGATGGTGTGTGTAGACTATATAGGACTAGAAGTTCTGGTCCGCTTTCTCTCACAGACCACCCTCCTTGCTAGCCCCTCCCTTCTTGTTCCCTCCTATCCTCGGACATACTTTCCTTCTTCTTGTTCCGTCCTATCCTCGGACATACTTTCCCTTCTTGTTCC
>VCRD01000430.1:278797-294647 GCA_006783055.1 Trinorchestia longiramus | reverse complement strand
ATGTACTTATTCATTTTACTTATCCAGGCTTCTTACATTTATCTAACGTTAAAAAATTACAGAAATTTCTTCCTGCCATGCAATATTAAAAAGATTCCATTTTGGCTCCCGCGCTCATTGCCGTATTGTTGCGGAACACAAAATTTGAATATTATTTTAAACAGAAAAATGACATTGGCACTTGACGAACAAATAATTTACATTTTCTTTTTCTGCTGATGTAAATGAGAAGTAATACATATTTTTCGCGTCAATGCGCCGTAGTGTCGATACATATCTGCAAATAGTTGACCTCATGTAAGAAAAAAAAATTGAAATAGTAAGCGAAACTAATTTCACAAACGAATGAATTCTATTGACACGTCTGTTAACTTTTCAAAATCCCTTTTCAAACAAATACCGTTTTAAAACAAACCGATGTCACAGCCAAATGATGATCGCCAACAATGATGTAGATCTTTCAAGCTTACATCTATCTCAGAATGTTAGTAAATATCACCTTCGTGGCATATCCCAATTTAGAACATTTATTGCCATGAAAGACAACTCACCACGCTGGGACTCAGCTATGGAGAAACACAGAAGAGGACGCGTGAGGTCGGTAAAGGTGTTTCAATGCCACTAAGTCGGAGGTGGAGAATGCGTCCTGGATGCGGTTGAGGTTGCTGAGGTTGGGATTGTTGGGGTCGGGGTTATTGGAGTCGGGGTTGTTGGGGTGGGGTTGAGGTTGGGGTTGTTGGAGTTGGGGTTGTTGGGGTTAGGGTTGTTGGTGTCCTTGTTTTCTCAGCCTCCCAGTATCCCCAGTACTTGTAGCATGTCAGTGTTTAGTTGGGATCAATGGAGGAAAATGTAGAAGGAATTTTACAATTTTGAATTATTGTGGTTAGTACTCGTATTTTTAATTGGAAAGAGCTCAAACGTCAGACTACAGTAACCACGCCCAGAAATTATATGTTCGTATACAATTATGTACAAGGGTTGAACAAAATAATAACGGTAAAGATCTTACTCCAATATTTGAATGAACCCTTGTATTCCGTATGTTCATCCTAATTTCATAGTAATTGTTTACTTTTATTGTAAATAGGTTTGTTTATCATACAATAGGAATTACTTATTTTCTAAGATCCAGTTGAAGTATAAAGTGAGCTAAGATTCGTGACCCAACTGTGTTCAGCACAGGGCTAATTGTTGAAGCATGAAGTGCAGAAGCTTTGGTCATTAGAGCAGCTGAACTTGTGCCTTTTCGAGAGCTACCACATCAAGAACCAACACAGAATTTGAGAAGCAGAGCACAATATATAACTAGAAGAGAAATTCTGGTAGAACTCTTGAGGTTCACTGCCAGAAACCAACGAGTATTGGAACACCTTGAGGTGAAAATCACCGGAAAACTACCACTAAAATAATCGTAGAGTAAAATCAACATATGACTAGCTCGGTTTTGACCAAAGAAACTGTTTGCTGTCAGCTCAATAAATCTGAATATATTTGAAAAGCCGACCTCATGAAATCTCTGCTTTCTCAAAGAAACATTCAGAAGAGGCTGGACTTGCGTAGAGATCACAAGGGCTGTCGACAGGCCGATGGAAGCAAGTAATATTCTCTGATGAGTTCAGCCTTTTCCTTCTTCCCACTGCAAGGCGAGTTTATTTGTAGAGGCAGCCCAGAGAATCTTTTAATCCTGACTACCTCTATCCTATAGTAATGACCAGAGGAAGGTTATTGAAGGGTTGGGGAATTATATTTTAATATTTTATGGGTCTAATCGATGCTCTGCATGGTAGGATCACCAGCAAGAATTATTTCAACATTTTAGATGACCTAGTCCATTCTATGGTCTCAAGTCAAGACATTATATCTTGTTGAAGAGTGCATCTTTGAAGATGATAATGTTCCAACACACACAGGTTGTGCGATTGAGAATTGACAATAAAGAGCTTAGTGGTGAACTACAACACAGACTGGCCCCAGAATCTCCACATTTTAATACAATTGAACATTTGCAGTGCATTTTAGAGTAAGAAAATAAAAGTAATTTCTTTGCACCGTCGTCTCAAAAAGATCTGGAGCAGTTTTTGCACCACGAATGATTCAAGATTCCTCTAAATGAAGAGGAATCGTCCTATAAATTGATATAGCGATATAAATTAATTCCCAGATGCATCGAAATTGTTCGTAAGGCTGCACGAGGACCAACTTCAAATAAAGTTGAAATACATTTAATTTAACGGGCATTACGAATAGTTTGTCCAATCCCAATATATGTTGTAAGTTCGTAAATTCTCATGAAAGTTTAAAATTATTTATTTTCTCTAATTTGACTATAATGAAATAAAATATTTAATTCAATGCTATCTTCATTGTGAAAAGATATAAATCAGGATATGTTACGTGTAATGATTTAACCCAGTAGATAAATAACCTAAATTTTATATGAATAAACACACATTGAAAACGCAGGTCTCTCAATGCTTAATGGGTTACTTATACATTAATTGTCAAATTTTCCACACAAAATGCTCTACGGACTACGCGATGCAAACCCATAACTATGTTTTCGAATCACGAAGATTAGGTAATGCAAATCAGAATATTCGGTTTGTCTCTAAAACAGCAACTAACACAGCAAATATGATGAATCGAATTACCGGATGAAGAAGCAACAAGTCGCATAACTGGGAGCGTGATGCTTACAACCATGACTTCACTCGCACAATAATTGTTGCCTTAACATTTTCTGAACTGCCCTCGCCTTCAGTCAGTGACAGAGCAAGTAGAGCGACGAGGACAGACAGAAAATAATATTGCATGCATATATATATATATATATATGTTCTTATTAATACCGCGTAATTTTTTGTTCCCTAATGCCCTCAGGAAATATTTAATGTGTAATTCCTATTACATAATTTATAAACGAACATAATTTCGCACAAAAAATGAGTTACTAAAAGCCTTGCAAGCTATTCAGTGAATAATAAATTTGTAAGAGCGAACTTAACTTTATGTGAAATATTTGTTTTCTGTTTGGGAATACACATCACCATCGTAGGAGATCATCGTGATGTCGATTTTTTTATCATGTAGAATTCAAAAAATGATTGCCATTAAAAATGATTGCCTAAAAATGATTGCCAAAAAATGATTGCCAAAAACTGATTGCCAAAAACTGAATGCCATTTTAAAAAATTTCTTAGTCATTGAAAGAACTGGCGAGTCATGGCGCTACAATATTGTTAAAATGTTTTTCAGAAGCTCAAAGCATATTGTAATTTCATGCTAAATTTGAAAGAAAATATTGTAATATGAAATTCGAAAGAAAACATTGCACTGTAAAATTGGAAGGAAAACATTGTACTGTTAAATTGGAAGGAAAACATTGCACTGTAAAATTGGAAGGAAAACATTGCACTGTAAAATTGGAAGGAAAACATTGCACTGTAAAATTGGAAGGAAAACATTACACTGTAAAATTAGAAGGAAAATATTGCATTGTAAAATTGGAAGGAAAATATTGCACTGTAAAATTGGAAGGAAAATATTGCACTGTAAAATTTGAAAACCCTGAAACTTTTTGGCTGGTTGGAAGGTTATTTTGCATTTTCGGCTGATAGGAAAATAACACGAAGCGGAGAGAAGCGAAATGAATTTCTTCTGCCTCCAAATGTACCACGCAGTCACCTGTCAAATGAACCTAACCCGTTTATATGCTGCTGAAGTAAATGCGTTAAAATAGCTTCTCTAAAATTTAGCATTATCTCAACATTTTGATATAACACACTGATTACTTACCCTCCTCAGATATCCCAATGACAGATAAACGCAGCAAAATGGTTTTTAAGCGAGAAAAAATATTGTATTCGCTAAAGGGTTAAGAAACCAATGAAGAATTTCAGAACTGTGATTCTGATAGCATCTCAGGGAAATGTTACTTGGTTATCTCCACAGTTTCATCAGCAGTAGCAGCATAAGCATTTTCTTCACATAAGCGCATCAAAGCAACAAAACATATACATCGAACAAAGAGCTACATATGTTACTTGTTTACCAGCATTCTTTTGGTGTTATCAGTCCAGCACAGAATCACTTTGATTTTGAATCACTCTGCCTTTGAGGCAGAACCAAATCCTGCGATCAGGTGTTAGATCGTATTAATAATGAACTCACAAACAAAACACCCCTTACGTTGACCTCTCCGTTGTTCCATACGTGGATAAAAACGAGTGGTCATTGTTAGTTAGTTTGCACTAATCTACACACCTACATCAATTGAACGATATCAAATGGAGGGTGTACAACTACACTAATAGGAACAGTGTGAATGTAAGGAGTATAATTGAACAGAAACACTGAAAAAATTATTCAGATAAACATTTCACAAGTTTGTACCAATTATATGTGAAGCTAAACTTAATAAACGCTGCTTTAACCTCAATCAGTCAAAAAACTAGAAGCATTCATTTTCAAGGAACGTTTAAGGAATCGTTCATTTCAAAATTTAATTAGTTCACGTAAAATATCTATTAAGGTATCAATTTATGTTCCACATTTCTATTCAGTGTATTAGCAAATATATAGAGTTTTATTTTTATTTTAGTGGTTCGTGACGCTTTAACAGCAGGTCTATCTGGATATTTTTATTGACATGGGTAAAAAATTTACCTTTGATGAACACCGAGGGAATAGGTAGGTCACTATAATTTCTCAATATTTTTGTCTCGTGTTTTCGCTACTACTTTGACTGAAATTTTGCCTCTCAGTCAGCCCTTTGAAACGACCGCGTGATTTGTTGCTTTAGGGTTAGGTAAGAAACAACACATTTATTAGAACGTGCGAGTACTTTTCTATAGGTCCACATGTTTTACAGATCCGTTCATCATGCTCCTGCCTTAGGTACAATGATACAAGTCTGCTCAAGGACTTCAAACTCTACATGAGGAATAAATATGTATCGTTACTCAGAGGGAAAATACTAATACTTGATAAGTGTTGAAGTCGTGTGGAGCCGAATAAATAACAAGGTAACTACCAGTATTTCTGAAAGTGAAAACATTTTCTAGTCATTCTATTGGTGGCGTTCGAACTAGTTTTGGTTAGTGTGGTGCTTTCAACTTCCGATCCAACTTTATTTCGTTCTAACTAGCTGCAATATTTAGTTTTGCACCGTCTTAAGAAATCCTTTGAAAAACTAAGGCCTTCCAAGTGGGTTGTATGTGATCTAGTTGGGTCCAATAGGATAGATAGGAATTATTGGTGTTGACATTTATTTCGTCTTAAATTAGCTGAAATCTACTTGCATTGTGGGACAGCTCTTATGTTGCAGTTTTTTAATGAAGTTTTACTACATGGTGAACAAGAGATTCTTATATTTCGTTTTCTTATACCATTATTCCAACCCTTAGGGTGAACATCGTTTTCATAATAACACTTTGTAGGAATATCGTTACCATTCTAATTCTTTATGAGAACACACCTTTACTACTCCAACTTTGTGTGAACATCGCAACTGAATATTATTCAGATTAATATGAGAGATTTGGATACACATTAAAGCAAAATTAAATTCAAGAATACGAGTGCTGTAAGAAAATCCTTTAAAAAGCTTAGTCCGTAAACTGCGGAATAAGTCTACAACAAGCGTAAAGAATAAATTCTCATTCCAGCTTGGCTTAATCGCGGGATTACCATAAACTTTCGCTAATTTCCACAGATTGTGCCTTCCTAGTGGGAGATGAGTGTAAGGGATGAGCAGTTTGGTTCAACCATAGCAAAAAAAAAAACTGAACGAACGAATGGAAATACGCTCGTAGTAAAATAAAATAACGATGCATGCAGTAAAATATTGATTCAAATAAATTTTATGAAAGGTGGGCTGGTCTTATTTTTCTTAATTACTCGGAAAAGCTGTAGAGACGATAGCCTTCTCGTCGGTCAAGCTACAGCTCAATATTGATATTGAAGCAACTAAACAGTCCACTTCTTCCTGGCCTTCATTGACGAAGTGCAGTACTTGATATTCTGAGCTCGTACTGATATGTATAAAGAATATCACAACAATGCTAGTTATACTTACTTCTGACTGCGAAGTGGAATGCGAGTATTGGGTTATTCGAAGAGTAATAGCACAGTTTATGGCCGATAATTTATAGGTTCTTTGTAGAAAAAGGTGCGTAAGTAAAGTGATTTGAACAACACTGCCATGTGAAGGGCTATTATAGGGGTTGATGTTCTTAACACGTTGCCTCCGATTGCCTGACTGGTGTAAAACTTCGCTTTGTACGCATAGTCACTAGAAGGATCTGAAAAAATTACAGAACCTAACCTAAGTGGTACACATACGTACCACTTCGGAGTCAACGTGTTAATTTTGACGATGTCGTTATTGTAAAAGTTAAAAACAAATAACTTCAACATCAAATTATTTCTACGGTTTAGTGAATTACAGACTCACAAACATTCCAGGAAATTTATTGAGAGAATCCATGTTTTCTCAATTTTTAGGAGTTTTTGCGTGTGAAAATTTCAGTTAAGAGTCAATCAAAAATTTTCGGCCCTACAACAAAGTTAAAGTTTCCCAAAATTGAGCATATATTCATAGGTTCTATTTGAATAATTTTTTGTATAGATCGTCTGCTGTAAAAACAATAGATAAATATCGTTTTATTCAAATATATCTCAGAATACAGTATAAATCATCAGTATAAGGAATCAAGCAAGCTTCATAAACTGGGCTTTAGTTCTTTATGTTGATAAATAAGGGACCAACTTGAATGGTAAACATGTACAATAAATTTCTACTATAGCAAAGTATTTATCAGAAAAATATTGGTTGCATTAAGCTAGTAACAATTATTTGTAACACTTTTTATGTTTTTACAGAATTTTATAAGAAAAGTACATCAAAATGCTCAGAGAAGAAACACTAAACTACGAAATAAAGAACACATGAAGCTTGAACTTCATAGTTCTGGACATGTTGCGAAGACCGGAAATCCAAAACTTCAATGACTGTGAAATAGAAAGTTCCGCTGGAACCTAACTGCCTGTCTTATATCATTGTCTGAATACAATGAATGCAAGTGTATCAAAAAATTATAACTGACAAGTATTTATTCAAAGTCTGATTTGAAATAAAATAGCGAAAGCTATCTTCTATGTCTACGTATTGTCAGATCAACTATTTTTTTGTCAGATTTTTTATATTCTCAAAATTTTCAAAGCGACGAAAAAGTGATACTCCAGTGCCGAGATGAATTTTGATCCTACAGCCACCCTTCGATGAGTTCAAACCAAGTATGTATCATATTAATGAGATTAATATCCAGCATTCAAACAGGAGTTCTCCAGGTCTCGTCTCAAGATGAACTCCGTCAGAAAATAGACATACACAAGGGAAGAAGAGGAAGCAAAACTGAAAGGAAAGCTACAGAAGTAGCGGCCTGGACGCCGTTGCACAAATCCTCATGGCATGTCTCCATCATAGAGAAGATCTCAGAGCGTTCGATATCGAGGGAGTACGACAGACTCCGGATTTGGTCCACGATGTCCCTGTTGAACGGCATGGTGCTTCTGTTGCTCTTCGTCTGAGCACCGCGGATTGTGTACGGTTGTCCATCATTGGCATCTGTTTGTAGCATGAAATTATATTGCTTTCTTCAATACTAACCTACAGCAGAGCCTGAAAGTTGCTTTGCTGTCAATGCTAAGCTAGGAATTTCAAAATCTGAAGCCAAGACGCACGTGCACGTGTTGTATGCTCCATGTGTGTGACTATAGATGGTAATATATTCATGCAGAGGCTTTCGTATTCATTAGGGTAAATATTAATGACGGATGTAAATAATGCAATTGGTCACTATTTACGCTGGTATTCAACTTTTGAGGTTCCCGAGAGTATCATAGACAATGAACTAACAAGAGAAAGTTTATTTTAGGTAATACAAAATTCCCGTCACTTTGTCCGTTTAGTTGAATAAGTATCAGGAAATTGCAAATTGTGGTCACTTTCTTGAGGCAAGAGAGAAGATAAGAATAACAGTTTCCCTTCACAACTAATACTAAGAATAGTATTAGACCTACATTACATAACTGCAATAGTCTTATACCAATAGACTTATCCTAGGAGACTGCAATGGCAGTAACGTAAATGGACCACTCGGCTGGATCCTTTTACTCCTCTACCAAATTCTTTTCTACACTCATCTTCATTATTACAGCATAAGACTTACCCTACATCACGGTTTTAATTTTTCAACAGCCCCCTAATGAATCACATGCGCAATAATCTTTCATTTTTCAACAGCATTACATACCCCCCTAGTGTAACATACCTGCATTAATCTTACAGCTTCAATATCGGCTAACCTTTACTGTAGACCATGAATGTGAAGCAGAAGAGTGGGTCGGCTGGGTCTACGGTGGAGTTGGTGATGGTCAGATTGGCGGGACTGAAGGAGTCCGTGGCACAGATCTTGTTGTTCAGAGTTGGGTGTTGAGGCACGTCTTCCCAGTAGCCAGCACACTCGTAGCAAGCCAATGTCTCTGCTTGATAAACAACCAAAATTGCTCGTTTTAACTGATGTATTCAGTCGTGAAATGTGAACGTGGTTTGTGTTCATGTATTAAGTAAGATTTTCCGGTCATTTTGATCAATTAATTATGACTACGTCAAGTCGATGATTGGTGTTTGATTAAACTATGAAATTGTATGTAATCCATATCGAATTATCGACAGGATTTAGCTATTATCAGAGATCATAAGAGGATTCTTCTCCAATGGTTCTGTGGTCCGATGTATGAAGCTAAGTAATGTAAGACAGCTAAAAAAATATATTCCTTAGGTTAGATTATTTGAATTATTCTCTTTCGGTAATTGTCGAACACATTTTCACGTAGGTTCTATTTTTTTAATTTAACTTAAAAGTGACATGTTCATGAGATAATTTAAATGAAAATATTTGTCATCTGTTGAAGACGCTTTTAATAAAGTTATGAACGTGTCTTGTTATGTTATATTCTAAGCATGACATACTGCTCTTTTAGTATATCCTGAGTATATACCAAAAGTAGTAATGCTTTCATGGAGACACTAACTGAAATCAGGTCTATGTTTCTCAAATTACCGCAGTAGAATCTACATAAATTGTCTGATATTTTGGTGTAGTGAATTGATATTTTAATAAATTTCTTTCCGTTCTGTTTGAAAATCCCATATAAACGCTTCCTTATGAATTTCAGTTCACATTCGTCACTTTTCTAAAAACGGTATCAGAAAATTAAACTTGAGTTCACTAATGTGGGTCAAGAGAGGGTGACAATACATAACTTTTCAAAGTTATTCCCTTGTTTCTGCCAACCACAAAAAATTCCAAGAAGCCAAGAGCTTTTTCCGATTGATAAACTGCATGCGTTCAAGTGATTCAAAAAATTTATTTTTTCGTTTATTCATTCGTTCGAAAGTGTTATCCTTACACTTTATGTATTTTGCTGAAAATAAATGGCGTTTCATGTTGATAGTTACTTATCAGTTTTGTCAGCACGCTGGAAATTTGGAACAAGGATTATGTATATGGTTCGGGACATCGTCAAGCAGATCGTAAAATCACAACTAGTTGATCTTTGAATATGCAAGTAACTCTCTGAGAGTATCAGTGCAGACAAATGTGACGAAAATAAAGAAATGAAATTACATTAAAACTAGTTTCAATACTTTTATAAAGTTTGAAATTCAAGTAAAGTGAATACTAGAAGAAGCGCGCGTCATGAAATCCCAGTTAGGGAAAACTGAGCTGATCAGATTATTCACATCGTCTCGACTGACTTCCATGACGAAGGAATGGTAATATCATACATTGCATACACAAAAATTAACTTTCGTCCAAGACAAAATAAAACAGCAAGAGACACAACATAGTAATTAGAGCGCGATAAATGTCTGACATCATGGGACTTCGATTAGCAACCCAAGAATGGACCGGTTGGCTCGTTCTTGTTGCTATATTTTATTTTGTTCCACAACAAAAACATTAAGGGCTATGCTACACTATTCAAATCGTAACTCTGTAATGCATGGGTTAAAATTTAGAAAAGAATAGAATAAGGTAATAGAAGCGAGGCCTTTGGCCCATTCTTGGGTTGATACCCAAGTCCCATGCCGATTCATACCTCGGGCTGCAAGTAAACACTTACCGAGACCGCTGCTGTGTCTCAGCGTCAGGATGAACGCAAAACACAACCATCGGAGCTTCATCGTGGTGAAGAATTAAAAAGTAGACGTAGAACTAGACACGTAAAATATTAGTACGCTAGTAGTACTATCATAGAAATGTAGTACTAGATACAAGGCGTTGTCCTGGATACGTAGTACTCGATTTTTGATTTACTATACAGCCTAAGGAATTAAAATAAAAATATCATGGTTTGCATCAACGCAACATAAAATATGGCTGCATGAAACAATAATTCGACCAAGCCAAGTTGGATTTCATTGCCTAGTGAAGCTACAAGAAATGTACCCGCGCCACAAGAGTAACACACACGGTCGTTTTACAAGCATGCAAATGAGAAAATGAAAACGTACATAAATTTGTGCGCACGTGTATGTATGAATGCATGAGTATATCTTCGTATAAATACTTGAACATATACTATGATTTGAGGATGGGCGAAAGCTTGAGGTCAAACTCTGCGCCATGACAGGATTTGCTAGAAAAAGTAAGTTTATGACAACATAAGGAAAGCGGAAAGCACATCGCTGTGTTTTCCCTTACCGAGTGTTACTGTTCGCGCGATGTGTATGACGAATCCATGATTCCTGATACATAGGGAGCATATGGGATTGAGGAGGAAGAGTTGAACCTCCGTCAAAAATAATTTGCGTATAATCGTCGGTATTGAAATACAGGTATGAGGATGGCATGAACAGTGTATTCAAGTATATGTAGTGGCTGATCGCTTGTTAACATGTGCAATGGCATACGTACATACGCACATGCATGCATACATTAATTTAGGTGTACCCATTTATGTACGCAAGTACTGGGGATATATTCGAATCAGTACTTGCACAGAACTATTTTTCCTCCGCGTAGAACCCCTTTTTTCTGACGGGGACGTTGCTTCACCCGGAGACATTGGTCAAAATTTGTTTATTTGTTTATTATAGAACCTGTACTTTTATTACAATTGAAAAATGCTCGTATTTACTTCATGAGGTTAAACGTGAAGAGTCACCAGTTTAATAACCTTCCATTTTACCTGATCTTAATAACTGCCAGAAGAGTTTCTATTGTTAAATTCACAAGCAACACATCATATAGAACAGGTTGTAGATGTTCTGACTTGATAATAATTAAACAATGGTATTTTATGCCACTGTGGACGATCTTCAAAGCAATATCTAAAACCAGATGCAGCGCGTGTATGAAAAAATCTCTGTGATCGATGTATTGGCAAATACAGGATGTTCGATAACTATCGTTAAATTCAAATGTGAAATCAGTGATTTACACTAACATTTTCGTTCACTTAAAATTTTGTGTTATAACAAAATCTTGTGTTCCAGGTTTTATAAGCATTATATTGTCTAGAGATATAGACCAAAAAATAACTATTGTAGAGTTGTATAAGGCGAAAAAATTTTTAATGAATATTACTAAAGCCTTGAAAGTTAACTGAATACATGTCTGGAGAATGTGAAAGCAGTTCAGATAGACTGGACAAGTAAATGGCAAAAGAGGGGAATGTATACGTCGGAACTATGCCCACCATTCTCCACAAAGACTCCAAGACCTTTCCTTACAAATATCAAAAGAAACAGCTGTCATCTACGAAAATAATAGCCAAACGACATCCACGAGCTGAAATCGATCTGACTCGTATCTGCGAAGGTGCGCTACTGAACCTCATGTTCAATGATGAAGAAAAGTTTGATTTTCAGCAAAAATTAAACGAATAAAATGATCGTTTTTAATCTGAGACAGGTGAGATTGATACGTGGTAGTTACCCGATAACAGGGAGCGGCGTCAGTGATGGTTTGGGATGCAATCACTGAAACCGAAACAACTTCTCTAGTCTTTGGGGAAGAAAGGGTTAAATTGATACAAAAAATTACCGCAACGACATTGTCGGCGAGTCATTGTTGCCTTGGACCGAACATGATTTCAAAAAGTGCCGGTGGTCAATTCAATAAGACTTTGCACTCATGTAGAGCTATGAAAATGAACAAGGGGTTGGCATTCAATGTTCCAAATTTCATTTCAAAGGTGGATTGACCTTCTTCATCGCCAGGTCTGAATCCTCTCGATTACGGCATCTGATTTATACTTTAGGACATTTTCAGCAACAACAACACCAAAATTCGGAGGAACTGAAGTCCTAACACAAAAAGGAATATGCCCAAATCCCTCAAAAAGTCATTCATGACTAACACAGGTCATTCTCTCAGCGTCTTCAGCTTGCCATCGACGCCGATAAAGGTCATATGAAATAAAACATGTTTAAATGCGTTTGGTACATATTTAGCCCCTATTTTTGTACTGCTTCATTTGAACACATTTGTTTATTTAACATACATGTGCTATAAAAGTAGTAACGCTAATTATTGAGCATCCTGTTCAGTACCTCATCACATCACTGATTTTCCATTGCTTCACAGTGCCACAACTGTCACCCCATTCTGAATGTAACCTACATTGAATTTCAGCAAGATTAAGACGAAAATGGTAACCTTCAAAAGCAGGAATAAAACTGTCACCTGAAGCACAAGTGCTGAAGAAAACAGACAACGTGCGACTTCAACGGCCGCAGTTTGAGGACAAGGACGATCACCATGCAACGGAGGCTACATTGCGTCTCGTAACACGTCTCCTGTACGCTGCAGGTGTCGCTGACGCTGGGATCAGAATACCAAATGCCAAGGATGACCTTCGAAGATGTTAAACCTATGCTGCCGCACTCAAGAATAATAACTACAATACAGCTAAACTCTAGCACTTACTGAGTAGTGTTATGTTTTTCTTGCTTTTTAACACGTTCGCGAATCTTGGTTGAGAAACAAATCCGTTTTTGTTTCAAATCTTATTCGTTAGGAATAGCATAAACATAAAAAAAGCGGCTTTACGTACTATAAAAACCTAAGAACAGTTAACCATCTCGACAGGAAAATGTATCCGAAGAATGATAAGAACATTTGGTAGTTATTCTCGTCGTCCTGTTTGTAAATTTGGCGAAGGACATGGCTCGTGATCCATATCTCAAGGAAATCGTTGGTTGCTGGCGCATTGAATCTTGTGTTTTTACTAACCTTATATGTGCATATAGGCTGAGACATCATTCGTTTAGCTCATAAATAATGTACTGTAAATTGTTGAAGTGTTCTTTATATGGTCATATAACAAAGCGACAATGAGTCGCAATAATAAAACACTAAAAAATAAGATCGACAGCTCTACGGAAGCCATATACGTTGCTTGAAAAAATTATTAAGGTTACATTTGCTCACACTTTATTTTATCGGATATGTGACATTTCATAATAAAAATATTTCAAATTGAACGAACTCGTACTAGGAAAGCGCAATTGCACTTACACGCGATTTGTTCAATAGAATTCTTGCGCAATTGTCGCAGCATTGTGGAAATGACGGAGTTACAAGAAGCCTTTGTTTAAAATCAGTGAGGCACATGCCATTGAGCACAATAGGCCTGCTTCTGCATGTAGTCGTGATAATCAAGTTCACTCATTTCGAATACGTTATTGGAGAATTAACGTATGAGTAGGAACATAACAAATAGTTCATTTTAGTTCAGTAAAGTTGAGAGTTGTTGAAGTAAATTCGCTGATGCTCTTCGATAATATGCCCGCGAGAGAAGTTTATACTGACCTGTCATAAGTCAAATTTAAAAAAAAAATATTACGGTCACGCTAAATTAGAGCATAACGTCAAAACTTTTCCGTGTAAAGTCTACGTATTACTGGAACGTGCACATTAATTATTTATTTCCTGTTAACTAAAGTGCACGTAAGGAAGTAGGTACGAGTGGACGCATGTTGAGCAGGCTGTGAATTGGATGGTACCTGAAATCAGGAGGGAATTGGTCAACGTTGAAACTTACTCGTAGCATTGAAAGTACGATGAAATTTTGGTTGAAATGCACGTGTGGTTGTGACAGAGACTTCAAAATGTCAAGTTAAATTAGTCCATTTACCTGGTCTGGTTGCACATCATCGGCAATAGACAGAAACCTAAATTTGAACTTCTTATGTTTACCTTTGTAAGTCACTGTAGTATCGTACTATATGAGACTCGTTTATTTATTTGTATGCTACAGGTTTGATTATTTAAAGGAGGATTATTTAAAAAATATTTCATGCTGCCTTAGTAAACATTAAATCGGCAGAAATGTTTGAACATGTTTTGTACACTAATATACGAGGGTATTTTGGAAAGCGTAATCCATACTGATGCTTGTATCTTTACGAGCCTAAAAAAGAAAATATTTACTGATAACCAACGAAATGTATAATATATACTGGTATCTTCAAGCGCTCAAAGGAGACGAAATTTTACTGCACCTTTGGTCGCAATTATTGTATTTTGTGGCCCTGAATTGCAAGTGCTAGCTCACTAATCAGCGCTCAGAGAGAGACGCTCTTTTTAGCAATGATCTTTATTTCAACTCCGTGGTGATAGCGCAAAAGCTAACTCTGCCAGTAATATACATGTTTCTCAAAATGGCTACAGCTAAAAAATACTAATGTAAACTTGATATAGATTGGAATTATTACTCATTAACCAATATCTATATTTTTCAGAAAATTAGAGGAACACTTCAAAGAGACCACCAGCATGAAACTTGTTGCTTTCCATTTGCTTGGGGCTGCAGTTGTCCTGGAAATGGAGCTGGCTTCTGCTAAAGTCGGGTGACACCATATATTCCACAACCCACTTAGGAGTCCTGGTTGCAATGAAATATGTATCTTGCGTTATCCAAGTGCTGTATTACAACACGCAGATGCCTAGTCTCTGTAACGATACACAGGAAGTCAGTCCGTTAACGACTCTTGAGTGTCCAGCCCCAGTGAAGCCTGTACGTGACTAGCATTTAGAACGATCCAAAGGAGTCTAGTTTCAATACAGGATTAAAGTATGCAAGCGATAGAGTATAATTTACAAGCGATACAATTCTAATGTATAATTGAAAGATAAATACTGATCGGAAGAGATTTTCAAAGGCCTCGCAAATTCGACAGAGATAAAGAAATATAGCCAGTTATAGTGTGGGTAACGTTGCGAGTCAGAGATTGAATTTCGTTGATAATTTTTGGCAATAGAAAGTTTTTTTTATGCAGGCCAAGCCCTTCACTCGGTTTACACACAATATACCTAATATCTCCAAATTGGGTGAAAGATTACATTAGCTTTTTATCACATACTGACAGCACGGTGCGAAGCAATGAAATGCTCATGTTACAAAGAAATTGCGTTGTTGGGAAAAAGGGACTTCAACAGAGTACTCGCATGACATTAGCACTGCCCTGGTAAAATAAATTAAATCATGGAGAAGAGATTTTGAAATACATCTCGGTTCAACCGTAGAGAAGGGGCGTTAAATCGTGTCTCAGCTAGCAAGCTTTGATCAGTAGGGACTAGCGTTAAGTATTGATTTACAGAGATATAAGAATAGAATAGAATAGAATAGAATAAGGCAATAGGAACGAGCCGTTTGGCCCATTCTTGGTTCAATACCGAAGTCCCATGCCGTCTAAAAGTAAATCCATCAGTCATGCACGTACACCTTAACAACGTAAGTCAATTTAGTCGTGTGCACACATGTCACTCACGCA
>VCRD01000430.1:155315-278687 GCA_006783055.1 Trinorchestia longiramus | reverse complement strand
TTTTTTTTTTTTTTTTTTAAAAATGCCTTATTTATTGTTTACCCACGTGGAATAGTAGGTGGTCAGCTTTTGGCATTTATTTGTAGGACTATAAGTGCAAGCAAGCAACATTGATATGCTATCGTCATTTTACTCATTTCTTAAATCGCCTTTTTTGATCATTCAATCACTGAGGACAACTCAGAGTTTTTCACTAGTTTCTAGTATAATGCTACAATTTGGTTTGCAATGGATTCACTGTTGTCCTCCAACGCAAGAGTAATTTTGTTCTCAAAATCTTAGAACAAGGAACAAAAATATGTTATCGTAGTTCCTTTACTTAGGCGCTCCTTCATTCTACTAGAAAGTACTTCAAGGCAACACAATGAGCTCTTCATAAATTACACTCAGGTGAACTGTAACCTTCTGATGTGTTCACAATCTACACTAAAATGTAGGGTATGTTTTCTCTACTGTTTCACCGCATTGGATGAGTTTCTACTTAGTGTGCGTAACGTACTCCTATAGAAATTGCGTTTTAGTGTACAGTTGTTACAGTAGCTCTATAATGAAAAAATACTTTATTTAAATTCTGTGCCAGTGTAGGGCAGAGGCAGTAGATTTTGGAATAACTTGCGCCGCAGTGCACAGTTTTTTCTATGAGATGGACTGCAGCACAGAGCTGCGAACTGTTCATTAATTAAACGCATGCAGCAAGGTACAGTTTCATGTTTCTGCAAATTAGTGATGCACTTTTATTACCATAGACAATTAGGTGAGACCTCTTATCGTCAGCACCTGTTTTCCAACTTCACCACATCGTTAATCTTCCACATTTTTTTCATCCCCACAATGCATGCAAAACCTGCAGCTTACGAATAAATACAATACCTTACCCCAAGACTTATTATCTAATGCAGAAAGTTTGTTACTGAAGTGATATTGTATTAGCAAGTGTGTTAGAAGTATTGCTATTTTATTCGCATGTAAATAAATATTCATTGGTGCGCTGTATTTTAATATGACAGAGCTAGAGTGCTACTGGTGTAGGAGCTACTTCTACGACAGGACTGAAACTCAGTACGAAAACACAAAAGCATGTACTGTTGAGTCCTTCAATAAAGACCAAGTCAAAGGTGTTAAGAACTCAACAGAAGAAAGTGGACTTGAACTGGCCTCCGTCACCGTGAGAGTGTGAATCAAAGGTAATTACTCCATTTACTGTAAATTTCTCATATTTGTTATGAAATGGATTTTATATTTTTGTACTCTAATTAGTTGAAGTGGAACAAAGAAAGGAGTCCATGGAACAAAGAATGGAGTCCAACCAAAATACAGAAAAAACTTCGAAAGCGAAAGCAAAATACTGCAAAGAATGTAAGGCAACGTACAGCTTGCAACTCTTCAACATGAGAGGTTGCAATATGGAAGAGTGTCGCTTCTGTTATTCCAACCATAAATTAGCAGCGATCATTGAAAATTAATCACGTAAAATTCAAGAACTCAGCCGTCAACTCGAACTCAGCCGTCAACTCGAACTCAGCCGTCAACTCGAACTCAGCCGTCAACTCGAACTCAGCCGTCAACTCGAGCTCGGCCATCAACTCGAACTCAACCGTCGACTCGAACTGCTGGCGGGGCACTTAGCAACTATTGATGAAGCTTACCCTATACAATATAAATAAGTATACAATTAATTTTATTACACTAAAGAAGAAAAATTATTTATTAAGTTTCTGAAAATTCATTAAAATTGGGGAAAAAATACCCCGCAGTTAATTAGTCGGCAGAGTGTTAAAATTGTATTTGTCCTTCGCTCAGTTAAGCATAAAATTATATAAATAGCAAGTAAATAAATGTCAAATTTATCATCTAGAAGCTTTCGTACTTCTGCCCTGTAAACACATTTGTCGACTTCAGCAACCCGCATTTATGCTGAAAAATATAAGATCCAAGTATCAATTTAAGATTTCAAATTTGTACAATCTGTTCCTAATACAAGCGGTCTTCGAATTTTGGTGTCGTTTCTACTATCAACAAAAAACTCACTCCTACTAGTAATGATAATTCATAGTGCTGCGACAGTGAATGTACATGCACATCCATTTGACTTGCACAGGCATTAGTTTTCTTCGGTCTTCACTCAGTTGAATTCAAGTATTTTTCTGAGCCGAAAATTTCGCTGGTACATCAGGTTTAAAAAAATAGATATTTTCTTTTCATTTTCTTTCGCTTGAAGTTTCCAATGATAATTTCGTCACTGAATCAGATAAAGTACAAAACGTTGTGAACATTTCAAAAGTATTTGCACATGTATATTTGTAACTGACTTCACTAGAACCTAATTCTTTCATAACTTACCTTCGTGAAAAGTTCATGAAGAGTTCGAGTCAATGCGTAAAGATCTACGTCTAAACAACCTAACTCGTCCTTTGCTAATGAATGATGAAAAGAAATGTCGTTAACACGTTACCTCCGATTGCCTGACCGGTGTAAATCTTCACTTTGTACATATTATTACTAGAAGGCACTGCAAAATTTACAGAACCTAACCTAAGTGACCCACATACGTACCACTTCGGAGTCAACGTGTCAACAAAGTTTTTCAAAATTTTGTGTGTGCAACGTTGGTTCAGGCGCAAAGTTCCCACACCTAGCAAGATGGAGATTCAAAAATTCAATGTGGGGAGCTTACCCGCAATTCAGGCTAAGACCCCATCGCTCTGTTCCTTTTCAGGGCAAATGGGCCTCTCTACGTGCCTGGAATTTAGCCTTTAACAATTTCAGGTTTGGAATTCTCCAGACAGTTTGACTCCTACGGCGAGGTTACTGGGCCTTCAGAGGGCAAAGGAATGGACTTGGTCATCGGTTTTAGATGTGGAGGTCCCCGCTCAGGGAGGTCCGTAATACAATAGAAATGAGGACTTTGAGTAGGGACGAATCTGATATAAGCTCATTGTGCTACTTGATCGATATCTTTCTTTTCTTAATTAGAGTTTGAGGTAGTGAGCTACGCATGTATAGTTGCTCGAGTACCTGTTTCAATTAATAAAATAATCTACTCTTCAACAATAAGGAATATGGGAGACATATGCAGAAGTTCTTTTGCTAACGATGAACACGATGAAAATGTTTCGTATTTTCCATTAATTCTATGATTTGGTGTTTTTCCTTAAAAGGACAATTTGGAAAGGAGTTAGCTCATGTAGTCAATTCACTGAGCTAATAAATGATTTCAATAAATTGTGAGAAAGGCTCCACGCACTGAAGATCACTACAATTTCTGTTGTATATCATAAGCACGTTTCTCACTTCCAAAAGATCATCCCACTATTAGGTTCAATGATACCGTGACTCACACGTCGGCAGCATTTCATTTTCTGTGAAGGAGCGAGACATTAGAGTTTAAAGCTTTTTAATTCTGTAGTTTTATTTAGCCTTACGCAAGTAAAGTAGTAAGCGATGTAGTTTTCGGAGTGTCGTGTAGTAGGTTGTAGACATTTACACGCACACAGAGGTCGGACAAGTCATTTGGAAGTTTTGGCGTATTAATTTACTTTTTACGAGCTACTGTACGGTAGAAAGTGAACTATCATTTTGTTGAAATGCATTTTATTTTGTTAAGAAAATGAAACAAGATTATTTAATAAGAATTTATGAGTTCTATATTGAACATAAATAAGTGTAATCTGAGAGACTCGATATATTTGCAAAACATACAAATTAACAGAACTATCTTGGCAGAATCTCGAGTTGGGAAAAAACTCTCGGGTTATCAAAAACTTCAGTATGACAGAATATGATAAAGTTTGCCAAGATAGATAAAACCTTTACCTAGAGCAGTAACTACGGAAGGAATATCGAACACATAGAAAGAAACCAATGAAGACTAAACGCAAACTCCCGAGAGCCCATGCTACTGTTGTCTCTTAACACGTCAATTGCGGTTGCCTAGCTGGTGCAAATCTTTACTTTGTACATACAGTCACTAGAAGGCTTTGAAAAAATTACAGAACCTAACCTGAGTGACCCACCGGTGGGTCACTTCGCAATTAACGTGTTAAAAATGTTCAATCAGTCCCTACAAAATTAGGTTTCATTGCAAACACTTAGTAATCAGCTTCTTGTAGTCCATTACATATATGGATGCACAAACATCAGGGCTCATCTATTTTGTCCTGCGTGTATCCATAAAAGGTTTTACTTGTGTTGAGCTCACATGATTGGGCGGTCAAAAACTGGTACAGAGATCACCAGTTCTAGTACAGAGATCACCAGTACTGGTACAGAGCTCACCAGTACTGGTACAGAGCTCACCAGTACTGGTACAGAGATCACCAGTACTGGTACAGAGATCACCAGTACTGGTACAGAGATCACCAGTACTGGTACAGAGATCACCAGTACTGGTACAGAGATCACCAGTACTGGTACCTAGATCACCAGTACTGGTACCTAGATCACCAGTACTGGTACCAAGCTCACCAGTACTGGTACAGAGATCACCAGTACTGGTACAGAGATCACTAGTACTGGTACCGAGATCACTAGTACTGGTACGGAGATCACCAGTACTGGTACAGAGCTTACCAGTACTGGTACAGAGATCACCAGTACTGGTAGAGATCACCAGTACTGGTACAGAGCTCACCAGTACTGGTACAGAGATCACCAGTACTGGTACAGAGATCACCAGTACTGGTACAGAGATCACCAGTACTGGTACCGAGATCACTAGTACTGGTACCAAGCTCACCAGTACTGGTACAGAGATCACCAGTACTGGTACAGAGATCACCAGTACTGGTACAGAGATCACCAGTACTGGTACAGAGATCACCAGTACTGGTACAGAGATCACCAGTACTGGTACAGAGCTCACCAGTACTGGTACAGAGATCACCAGTACTGCTACAGAGCTCACCAGTACTGGTACAGAGATCGCAATAATGGTTCAGTGATTACAGTACTTGTACAGAGATCACCAGTACTGGTACAGAGATCACCAGTACTGGTACAGAGCTCACCAGTACTGGTACAGAGCTCACCAGTACTGGTACAGAGATCGCAATAATGGTTCAGTGATTACAGTACTTGTACAGAGATCACCAGTACTGGTACAGAGATCACCAGTACTGGTACAGAGATCACCAGTACTGGTACAGAGATCACCAGTACTGGTACAGAGCTCACCAGTACTGGTACAGAGATCGCAATAATGGTTCAGTGATTACAGTACTTGTACAGATATCACAGTATTGGTACAGAGCACACCACTACTGGTATATCAGAGCTCATTGAGCTGCTCAGTCGATCAATGAAAGAAAGTAACTTTCTCCAACTTGTCAAAGTTTTCAAGTTTTCTCCCTGCAGGGCCCACTTATCTCTGCACACAAAAAATTACCACTAATAACTGAATTGCTTTACATGAAAATGAATAACGGAGCAATGTCGATGGAGACTTGAGCAGCACGATTATGGAGCTTGATTGTGCGTCATTATTCTGTACGGTAAAATGAACAGCAACCATTACCTGGCTAGTTAGGGTCAAGTCCATCACCAGAGCGGATACTGTTCCTCAATTACGAGCAGCTTCTCCAAGAAAACAATGCGCTAAGACTCAGAGCTTATGTAGGGGAAAAATTAACAGAAAGCTCAGTAGGACGTAGAACCACTGAGCTTACCTCGACAGTCCACATGTCTTAACATAATTGTATCATAATTTCGTGGCGCAAGTTGAAGAGACGAGGCTAAATTCAGTTTGGGAGCGCCGAAGTCTCGAAGAAATAAAGTAGATCTTGTGTGAAAAAAACCGAAGATTTCTTTTACATGGCTTGGAAGTCGCATTGGTCTATTCCAAAACAGATGGGAGCTTTTAGAAGTATGACCAATCTTTTATTTACAATTTTTTCTAGATATCCCAATTACATCGTCTAACTCCAGCAGAAAATCGAATTACTGTGTTCCGCTCCCGCCTTCCACGTTCTATTCGGAGTCTACCAGAAGGTCAGGAGAGAACTTTATAGTCTTCAAATTAGATCAAAACTCTGATATGGTTTCTGAGCTACTTGCTACCTACCATATCGCTTACAACTATGAATAATACTAATTTTATAGCGCATGATAAAATGAATAATTAGAAAAACCTGCAACTTTTAGCGGATGTATTTCCTTTTTTCTCTCTCTGTCGTCAGAACTTCTACAGTTTCTTTCAACCCCCGGGTACGTTCCCATGTAAAAATCCGAGACCCTTACAATCGACGAACTTATTGGCTTATTCTCTCATACATATATTTTTAACGTTTGACCACTTAGCTTCAACACTCGATTTTATTTCTTTGTCGGTTTTCTCGATCACATTCAGATTGCGCCTCCCGCACGGTTTACATTCGTCTCAATAGCAGATGAATATCACCTTCTTATTACCATGAAACCATCTAAGAGGAATCACCATTCCTCTTTCTTTGTTTGTATACGAGCTCTTGTGGCTTCGTGCTTCTCCTTCTCACGGTCCACAGGCTGCCTATTGCTCGGAGGTCAAAAAGATGCAGCCTGGCTCCAAAAGATCCATAATATGGAGAAGACCGGAGGCGCTGCCCACATTAGTGTTAAGTTATGAATGCAAACCTGTAAACAACCGAGAAACGCACGAGTTCTCCGCCGCGATACGGGCCTTGCAGGATCTGTTCTGAATTGAGCTGTTTTTCGTCTCGTTCTCTTGAATAATGGTAGCTCGTAGGGGGCCTTTGAATTCTGACGATCGTTTTTGAAACGTTTGGAATTTTGAATGAATGTAAGCCGCTCCCAAAATATATGATAAATAATGAAATTTATTTGCGATGGCTCGCTGAAGTTGTGTCCAAAGAACACGATCGAACGAAAAGTTCAAGAGAATTCTTTGTCTAATGTTTCTCAACTTAAAATAACTTGAAAGAATGAAATAACACATTCATAGTCGCAACTGAAGCAATAGCAATGTAAGTGGTATTAAGTTTTAGGTGGCATATTTTTTCAAAACAATTTGGTTCGTAAAGGAAATACATACAGTACCGTCCATAATTAAGGAACAAGTACTTAAATTTCCAAATTTTAAAAACTAGTGAATCAATTTTTCTGAAATTTTAACTGAATATAGACATAACGTAACTGAATTATTTTGTAAAATTTTAGGTTACTTAAAATGATACAATAAAAGTTATTGGTGACCTTATTAATTTTAGGTGTCCAAAATTAAGAAACAAAATCAAAAAATGTGTTAAAATTGTAAAAAGAGCATTTTTCTTACAAGTAAAGACAAAAAAAAAGATAAACATCACTGCAGCAATTGTAACCATGATCAAACGAATGAAATTTGATGCAGCTGTTAAATCAAAAATTGTTAAATTACGCAAGAAAAATCAGACAATTGAACAAATTAGTAAACTGGTGAAGCGTTCTAAAAGTGTTGTAAGTCGAATTCTGAAACTGTATAATGAAACTGGTAGGCTAACTAATACAAAGAAGCCGGGTAGACGAGGAAAACTACACCAAGAGAGGACAGAGGTATGCAACGTCCAGCACTAAAAGACCGTTTTCTGACTGCGGGTAAAATTTCTCGCCAAATTGAAGGTGACACAAATGTTTCACGACAAACTGTGTCCAGACGATTGAATGAAATAAGTCTTTATGCGAGATATCCTCGAAAAAAACGCTGATAAGTAGAAAGAACCAGGCAGCAAGATTGGCATTTGCAAAGAAGCATGTCATTTGGTCAGAAGGAGGCGATTGGCAAAAAGTATTTTTCAGTGATGAATCTACATTTGATGTAATTGGCAATGATGGTTAACAGTTTGTAAGAAGAAGAATTGGTGAAAGTTTAAATTCAAACTGTATAAAGAAAACTGTGAAGTTTGGTGGAGGTAGCGTGATGGTATTAGGTATGATATCAGGCCAGGGCACATCACCCATTGTACGTTTAAACACTAAAGTTAATGCTGTTGTGTACAAGAATGTATTACAATAACATGTTGTACCAGTGTTACAGAATTCTGGATTTAAGAACCCTATATTTATGCAGTATAATGCTCCCTGCCACAAGGCAAAGGTGGTTATGAATTATCTAAATGATCGAGGAGTAGAGGTTATGAACTGGCCTGCTCAGAGTCCAGACATGAATCCAATAGAAAATCTATGGAAGACTATAGGACAAAATGTTATGACAAGAAATCCAGTAAATATTGATGATTTGTGGCTGAAATTATAAGCGGAATGGACCAAGATTACAGTTGCCGAATGTCAAGATTTGCTGAAATCCTGCAGGCGTAGATGCGCTGCAGTGATTGAAAACAAAGATCGCAGCATCAACTATTAGAATAAAAACCGTTGTGTTCTGTTTTGTAATCATTCTTACTTATAAACGTTTTTATGTTCCTTAATTTTGGACACCTAAAATTAATAAAATCATCAATAACTTTTATTGCATTAGTATAAGTAATCCAAAAATTAAGAAAATAGTTCAGTTACGTTATGTCTACATTCAGTTAAAATTTTAGAAAAATTGATTCACTAGTTTTCAAGATTTGGAAGTTTAATTACTTGTTCTCTTATTATTCATGTTATATATACTGTAGAAGATAACAAGCGATGAATTGAAACAGGCTTTTAATAGAATATTCTATTAATACATTAAAAAGAAAGAAATTAGGTTATGAAACTTGAAGTCATAGAAACTCGTATAAGCCTGGAATGTCTCCCAAAATGGTATCAAAGCTGGAAACCTCACTCATAGCCAAAGCTAATAAAGACTACAATATCTTCACGGCATCAATCATTTGAAGAAACGTTTCACAATACAACAATCTACTCATAAAAACAAGACATTTTCTTTAACACTGCACGTCGTAGACAGCAACTTATTATTTGTTCATTCCTTCTCTGGAACCGAACTTTTTAAGCCATCTTCAATATAGAATGCAAAGCAAACTCATTCTCGTATAGCGTATACACAAAAATTTGACTATCCGAATTTTGTAGAGCCACAACTAATAGTTTTCTTTCATTGGTGATGTAGGCCACGAAGGAATTAAGTCCGTTCTGGATAACGGTGCTTGATCCTTCGTTTGGATCTGAATTGCAAATTTCTTGCTTACTGTTTCAGCAATATCAATTTGTTTTATAGCGCACTTGCTGGAGTTCATCTAGAGCGAGGGATATTTCTTCTGTATTAAATACAAACACTTGAGTCAAACACTTTAGAAAGGGAAACAAGTTCCAAATTTTCATTCCTAGAACTATGTTTGTTGATGCTTAGAGTCTTTCCTTATGTGCTAACTGCTAATGCGCAAACTCCAAGATACGAAATTTAATTAAGAGAATGGTGTATATAGTCGATTATTGGCAACATGACTGGTGCAAACCAGAGAATGAAACTTGCGTAAGATTCGGTGTTCTGCTTGCGAATATTCTGAACGAACGGGCAAGTAACATTATATATATATATATATATATATAAATATATGTATATATTAGATATAATGTTAATTTAGGCTGAGTTGTTTCTCTCCAAGGGTGAAATGGAAGACACTAGGGGTCTGGGTGCATATTCTCACGCTCTTAATCACGAGAATATTTTGATGGAAAAATAGAACTGAAATGACCAGTCCTAACAGATTTTATACACAGTGTATAAATATATATATATATATATATATATATATATATATATATATATATATATATATATATATACACTCATACATGTGCATGAAATGGAATGTCAAGATATATGTTCATATAATGCAATAAAAAATGCATTTCATTGAGTCTAATCAAACCACATACTTGTGTTATGCGAAGTTCAAATACATACATCGTATTTTATCTTATACTGACAAAAATTTGGTATAAATATTAAAAAATGACGTTAACAATCAATATTGTGTGAAATAAACTGAAAATGAGATTTTCTAATTGATTCTAGAAATACATTGAAAATTTCCTTGCTAAAACAGAACACAGAAGTCACCAGCAACCATCATAGTTCTGAGCTCTGTACACCTGAGCCCGAGAAGTTTGGAAACCTAGTCTCTGATTTCAGGAAATTCTCTGTAAAAAGCGATTCTTAAACAAACTTGAGGATTTGTAGGACTTTAGAAACAGGTTATTCAGATAGTTTATTAACACCACGAAAGCGTTGTTCTATTAATATCATGATGTTAATCAAAGGATTTAATGTATTTAATACTAGATTCATAATCATGAGGTGTGATGAAAAATAGTGTTGTGCATTTTATGTGCTCGCTACTTTACCCTGAGATTATTTTTTTATTACGTCATGTTAACATAGAATTTTGCATCATATATCTTTTGCTTTGTTAGTTTAATTTTGTGTGTTTCCTTTCAAGGTCAAAGCATATCTGTGAGCTAAATTCAACAGATCGACGGATGTTTTTGCATAGTCTTTGTAGTGTAATATCGTTGCTTTAACATGATTTTTTTTGTGAGGTACACGCAGCCCAGGAGGCCTCTTTTAAACTGGCAGAATTCTCCATTGGGATGCAGATTCTAAGGAAAAATAAACTTTACGATGGTTCACACGTTTTCAGGGTCATTGTGGCTTCTGGGCCAGTACCTCCTTATGACAAACTTATGTCTATTTGCCCAGTCGTCAACAGAAAAGAGAACCACGAGATGTTTTCCCTAAGAAAGGCAGGAAGTGTTTTCGCAAAAACACGCTTTTTGACAAAAAACCAAAAGTACGTCTGCAATCGCGTTGCCTTAAAATTGTGTTATTCAATTGTGTCCAAAAAAGAGATTTTCTTCGAAGGAATTTCAGTTTAAAGTGCAGGGCCATGACCTGTGTAAAGTCTTGTACTTTAGATCATGCAACGGTTTAGTATTCAGGACTAATGATGAGTCCCTGTTAGATATGCGAGTACCTGGATCTGCAAAATACGTGATGGAATAATACAAGACCATGCGAGTCAAAGCTTACTCTTTTTTAGGCTCCAAAAAAGAACTGATATTTTGTGCCGATGTTTCGAATCATCCTGAAATTTCGTGATATTTCTTTCTTTATTTTGTGCACTAAAATATTGCCAAGAAAAATTCATAACAAAACGCTGAGAAATTCGTTTATTCTTTTATGGTGAACCTCCAGTTTCACTTTTCAATGTTAACTGCTTGTTTACGTATCGTTCACATTTTCCAATCCTTTCTGAACGTATGGAAAGAATTTCGGTTACATTTTACAACTGAGATGTTTTCATGTACCAACATGTTTTCCATCAAAATATCTTCGACGACTTGATTGACAAATTTTGATTTGCAACATCCTCCAAATCCGAATGAAAAAATTCTCTTTTTTGAAGGCATGCCGTTTTTTCATTGAGTTTATTCTAACCTGACATTTTCTGGAACGAAAATCAACAAGGAAACGAATGTGCGTATTGCCTCTTGTCCAGAGACTAGCGTTGCATGGGGGTTTAGGTGTTCACTTCATGTAGCCAGTGTTCAGCAAAACAATAAAGTAAGAACTTATTTGCCAGTTGTGGGCAGCTTGTGCACACCTTACAGTACTTCTTCACTACAATTTTGATCATGTGAGGGCCATCATATGTCGCTTTGAATGTCATCCTGATCATGAGTGATGACCATTTGGCTAGGTCTATGACCTCGCATGTCTTTGCAAGTTCCATTAACGCGTTCTAATTACCAGAAATGGCTGGCTTCAACGACTCCGATTAAAATACGAATATTTATGCCGTACCAGGTAGAAAAAGTGTGCCCACTACCAAAGACAAAGACATTTTGCCTTTATCGAGCACGCAACTGCTTTTATTTTCACGCCAGAAGTATTGAACGGTTTTGTGATACTGATGAGGATTGTGCGAATCAACCACAACTCTTCATGTCACAAGACTTCTGAGGATGATCAGAAGAGTCATATTCGCTAGCAAAATAAAAAAGTACAGGCATGTCGCCTCCTTTTATCTTTGCCTCTTATATATTCTGTCGGATCTCAAGCATTTGACTGCCATACGCTTATGCTATACTGGTGCTTACAAGTGTTGGCCACTCTCTCTAATGACTGTGACATGTAACTTGGGAAGTTATCGCATGGGACTTGGGTAGTTACAGCACAGGACTTGGGTAATTACAGTATGGGACTCAGGTAGTTACATCATAAGACTTGGGTAATTACGGCATGGGACTTGGGTGATTACAGCATGGGACTTGGGTAGCTACAGCATGGGATTTGGATGATTACAGCATGGGACTTGGGTAGTTACAGCATGGCACTTGGGTAGCAGCTCAACAATGGACTAAACAGCTCGTTTCTATTGCTGTATTCAATTCTATTCTGACTTCCGCGCTTCAGATTAAGGGTACATTATAATATCAGGTCTAAATCTTATGACAATGATTTATCTAGTGCTTACCCTCACTTGATTATGGAGTGATATATTGAATCCGTCCCTGACTTCCATATCAGTTTATTTGACATGCTTTATAAAGCCAGTTGGATTCTTTGTACTCTATTTTTTTAAATTATTTCTTACTGATAAAAAACAGACTCCCGTGACGGAATGTTTTACGTCGACATCTTTTAACTAATATACTTACCTAACATACAATGATTAAAAACATCTGAATATGAAAAATCAGAAAACGTTTTTTAGTTTATTAAGTGTAGGTGTTTAACACGTTCGCTGCTGCTTGAAATTTAGACTACACAAAGAGATAATCACTTGATACATAAAGGCTTCAAGCAGCCGCGTAAGTGTTAAGGTGTAGTGGTAACTGAATATTAGTTTACACGCGATCTAATGGTATTCAGTTCTGACAGGAAAGTGTCTGTCATAAGTCATGTATTACTTAAGTGCCATTAATAGGAGCGTAGTTCATGTTGAACTGAGCTCCTAGAAATAAATCAAAATGACGCAGATATATAATATTGGACATATTATATTGGAGACATATAATATTATTGCAGATTTCATTAAGAGTTTTAAGGCACATTTATCATGATGAAATGACTTACAGCTGAGATAGCATGCTTACAAGTTCTACCTCGGCACGAATCCAACACGAAACTCGCATAGTGAACAATCAAGCAAATTATTTACTGCAAGAAAGCAATTTAATTTTGAAAAGATTCAGGAAGTAAGTAATTCTTTGCAACTTAAAATGGCTTCATTAAGCCTTGTTCAAATTCTAGCTAACAAAAGAAAGAGGAAGTGTCTAGACTAACTCTCTTTGGCAAGGTGACGTGAGCCATTGCGTGCTGCTGCCGTCGCTTGTCCGGCATAGTTATGTCTCATCAAACACGAACAGAGGATCATGGGATCAAACAAAGGATCAAACACGAATGGGGATCACGCACGAATGTGTGATCAAACACAAACGTAGGATCAAACACGAACGTAAGATCAAACACGAACGTAGGATTAAACACAAACATAGGATCATAAGATCGAAGATAGGATCAAATACGAACATAGGATCAAACATGAACTTAGGATCAAACATGAACTTGGGATCAAACGTGAACCTAGGATCAAACACGAACATAGGATCAAACATGAACCTAGGATCAAGTACAAACGAAGGATCAAGCACAAACGTAGACTCAAACAACGAAAAATCAAACACAATCGTAGAGTCAAACAGTGTACGCTACAGCCTCGCTACCAACAGAGGATATAGCTTCTAAAAACTCTCAAACATCTGACGGTGACCAGTTGACAAGAATTTCTATAATTCTTATATGTAGACAATGTCTCGCAGTAAGTATCGTGTAGACAAATTTTGTAGATGAACAGTGAGAAGCTCACTCACGTATGCACAGAAATGCTTTCAAATGCATGAAATTTGTGTAACAATCTCTAAAAATGAATCTTGAGAACAATGAATTTTTAAACTTGGTATTATTAAAAAAATGCTAAGAAACCTAGAAGGAAAACAAGATGCAAAGTCTAATCACGGTCATCGAATTCGAAATATTTTTTCAAAGATTGTAGTATTCAAAGCGTATGAGTGATTTAATGTCATAGGATAACCCAATTTACAGGCACGTTACGTTAACTTCCACAGAATTTTCAGGGCTTATAAATACTACTTTTCAAGATCCGCTTAGTTCTTAATAGAAATTCTCCAGGTTCTCGACTCTAAGAAAGGCAATAAACAGAAGACTAGTAAGAATTTCCCTTGATAAGCTTGGTCTAATTTAAGCTCCATCAACCGACCCGACTTTTGACAAGGGAGGATCTGGCGGTTGCTCTTTCAATTGAAACGTGAATTTGAGTCTGAGATCAAGATCAAAGCTCGAGCCACATTACCATTCCAAATGACTTGAATGAGAGCATAATTATCCGCCTTTCGTCGCAGGCACAAATGTATTCCATAGAACCAATCCTAACCATAGGCACATGGAGTACGAAAACTATAGTTCCACGATTGAAACTACTTAGGTTTCCGAAAAGAAATGATTATTCAGAATGTTCGTCAGCGAATGCAAACGTATGTTTGCCCTAGTGCTTTTCATTGATCATAGAGTGGAGATATGAAAGAAAAATAAGTTGTATTAGGAGTTTTTTCGATTCAGTTAGTCATGTACACATAAAGAGCAGCAATTTTCAAGCAATTGTTAGGTTTTTCAGAGTGAACTTTTTCTATCATAGTATTTGACTCCGGAAAGTTGACCAAGCGTCGGATTGAACAAATTCCTTAGTCTTCTTGTTCCCTCGTATACTTATCGTTCCCTCGTATACTTATCGTTCCCTCGTATACTTATCGTTCCCTCGTATACTTATCGTTCCCTCGTATACTTATCGTTCCCTCGTATACTTATCGTTCCCTCGTATACTTATCGTTCCCTCGTATACTTATCGTTCCTTCGTATACTTATCGTTCTTTCTATTCCGGCATCTTTTCCTTCAATCTACACAACCAATTTTTAATTACCGGAGAATATGAATCTTATTCTTCTAAAAAAGAAAATCGATCATTCTATGGTGAATGAAAATCAGAGAAATACAGAATTTGAACTATGACGGCATATAATTGTCACAATTTCTGCATTTTATGATAAACTTGGAGTATAAAGTACCAGTAGTCTTCTTAAGACTTGAGAAAATATTATTCGTCTCCGTTCCGTATACGCTTCTTCCCGTTGCTGTTTTCAAATGAGGCTACACATCCAAGTTTGATTTCCTTTTTCTGTGTTCCATTATTTATTTAAATGTTGCAGGAGCGCTTGACATGAAAAAGGATTTTTATCATTTGTTTTGTCGTAAAAATAAATTATTATTAGCCTCATAAAAACTGAGAAAGAACGTGAATAGTTTTAAAACTTGTTCAATTATGAGCAGTGTCTTAATTTTAATTTAGGTCTAGCATTAGTAAACGAACAGTTCGAAGTAACGACACTTTACGCAGCATGAATGAATAACAAAATCTTAGTAATAAACCATGAACGCACTTTGTGTCCCCAGAATTTTTCTAATCCTACAGACAACCAACCTCTGGCCTTTCTCTAGCTTCTTTTAGGCCTACAATCGGCCTTGAGAGGTTTATTTGTTCGCTTAGGCTGGGCTTTCACAGATAAAATAAGGCACCAAACTTCTGACTTTACACCTAAGGTACAAAACTATATTTCCCCTGCATCAAATATATTTTTGTATTTTTGTATTTTTTCTTCATGATAAATGGAATAGAACGCTTTCAAAAACTTTATTACCTTCCCTGGAGAAGCAGCACAGCTCTAGTCGCTCTATACGGAGGATAATAAAAATTCTAACGAGTTTATAAACGAGAACAGTAAAGAATTTAACGGTTCCAAGAAGCACGCTACGTCCAGACTAGCATCTCTTCGTCCATGTAGCTTACCCAATTGTGCTATGTAAGCCAACACAGAGTTTAGAACGACGTTCACAGGGTGTAGTAAATTTAACAGTGAGCACAAAACTGCAGTCAAACAAAACTCAGAAAATTGGGTTTCATTCCCTGGACTCAAATGAACAACACATATTCCGTTCGCATTAAATAGGACACCTACTATGCGATAGCAGCTCAATCGATCTTAATCAGCAAATTTTCGCGAGAAAAAGAATAAAAATGCGAAATATTGCATAATTGCATCTTTTCGGCAAGCAACTAAAAGCATATTGATTGATGAGTGATTATTCTAATCACTAATCGATGATTATTCTTATAAATTTTTTATTAAACTTAGCAATCGATTATTCATCGATTGGACTGAGCTGCAACCAGTCTTTCAAAATATGAAGTCAAACTTCGGAGTGCCCTGTAAAGGGTGCGTACACCACTCTCTGGATTACTTAAGAAAACTGATGATATTCGTCAGAAAGTTCCAGTGTCTATTTCTCTGAGCCATGAAAAACGAAAGCTCCTACAAATTCCAGAGTTTTTTCCAAGTCCCAATAAGCTATTGCAGCATTTTGCTTCCGATGTCAATGTTACACCAAAAACTGGGGTATACTGAACCGATTTTGGCGAATAATGTTTGCCACATATTGCTTTAACTCGTAAATAACTTATATAAACAAACGGATAGTAAAAAGGTAAAGAGTAATCAGTTTTCAAAAATTTCAAAGAACAAAATAATCTAGTGTTGCCACAAGTTTCAATGTTTTGAAGGCTTTGACCCTGAAACTATCGTCCAATATTGATGGTGAGGGAAGCCGCCGATTTTGGCACTGCTCACGAAATTCCGTGTGTCGTTTGGCACGTGTGAATAGGGCGTGAGCAGCGTGTTCAGTGTCAACACAATATGGCCCTGAAATGGTAAACGGGGCAGGACAAACATAATACTGGCACTGGCACCGCATCAAGCTACATATATACTGCGCAGCTCTTCCGATGTCAATAAGGAAAAGTCAGACGTCAATCGTAGACCCGGGAGATGGTTTTTATCCACATAACCGGAGTCGATTGCGAGAAGGACGATCGTCCGTGAATAAAGGGGATGGCATCATGGTTTCAATGGCGTGAGTAAATGATCAAAGACTTCGTGGGGAATAAGAAAAAGGAACGTTTTTCCTCTGATTTGAAGGTAAATGTCCTTAACTGGGTTTATTTTTAGTTATATTTCAAGACCCCAGTTACAAAAATAACTCAAATTGTTAGTGAAACCATTTGGCGATGCCATTGGATAGGGATGTGTAGTATTCAGAATTGTTTAGATATGTCGAAATGCATTCCAATGACAGAAAAATGTTTCATCTAGACCAACAAACATCTAAACTTTGCTATGAGGTAAAACTTCAAGTTTTCTTCGTTATTTGACTTCACTTGGGATTCAAAAGTCATGAATTGGGGCTTGCTGCTTCACATTCACGAAATATTCGCATAAAATATTGTTTATATTACAGTCATATGTATTCTTTGCGGACATCTACAGCACTGATATCCATTAAGTTCTCAAAAAATTGATTTTTTTTTATTTTCCAATGTTGTAACGTAGTAATTTGTATCTTAAGAAGAACTAGTTTCGTTGTTCAATAGTTATAAGATAATGAAATCATTACAATGTCTACAAAGTGAAATCAATAGAAACTTAATACTCGTTTCGAAATTAAATTATTAAAACGTTCAGAAATGAAAAACTGTCATTAATATGAATTCTACATTGTACCTTGAGGTTAAGTTACGGAAGCGAGAATTGTGAATACTGTAACCAACCGGAATGGTTTACAATGCGTTAAAAACTCGTACAACTTGTAACTAACGTAAAAAAATAATACGTTTCACCGAAAGTAATAACTGGTAGAAACTTTGAACGGAATGTATGCACAGTTCTGACAGCACATGAATTCAATTCAGCTATCCAAGCATTGGCTGAACGACGCATAGTATAGTAGAGATGCAGGATGTATTGATTCCTCCAGGACTCACGGAACGACTGCTGCCACTGCGATAAGGACCATTTCTGCGTGTCATAATTCTCCATAACGGCCACCCAGTCCGGTCGTGATTTGTGCAAGGCTTTAAATGCAACATAAGAGCGTTGTGGGCCCATATTCTGTTTCGCAGCCCGAGAATTGCAGCTCGATCGCATGGTGATATTAAATTTTAAGCATTTAAATGAATTCGAATGTATGACTGAAAAGCAATAAAGATAAGTGGAAGTTTATTTCCATTAATTATTCAATCTAGTATAAAAAGATGACTTAGAAGAGGCTTAAGTTAGGAGGTAAATGTATATTTTTACATTGATACACAGAAACACCACATCTAGCATATTTTAATCCAACAAATGGATGAATTCTGTCGCTAATCTATCAGAGAAGCCGTTTCATATGAAGAATAAGCAACTTTATTTCCAGTGCCACATAAAACTTAAGGGCAATTTTAGGTTCAAAGTGGACTTTCTGAGAGGCCATAAAAACCGAACAGTCTTCGCTTGCCGCATAATAAGCTGAGTTCTGAATCCTCGAAGCGCCATTCAGGTTGTACTGAAAGCCTGTTCTCAGTCTGGTATTGCTACCAACACGCGCTTGTGATTCTCTATCACAAAAGCTCGCGTTATGAGACCTTGAGGCAGTGGGCAGCACTAATGAACATTGGGCTGTGTCGACACAATGCTGCATTGTACATCGCAAATGCATGAGGCAAATCCAATGTTCAGCTACTGGCCAGCAGCTCGAGATGTCCCTCAGATCACCTGTTTCCCTCTTCACAAATTTAACATGAACGATTTGCTCTTATTTTAGTTGGAATCCATGTAAAAGCATGAATAGAATAGAATAGAATAGAATTAGGCTATAGGAACGAACCTTCTGGCCCATTCTTGGGTCGGATAAATACTTCGATATTTATTCGGTTGTATACCCAAGTCCCATGCCGTATTTCTAGCCGCGTCAACCATGTCGGCAGCGGGATTCGAACCCGGGTCTTTCCGCTCGCAAGCAGATTCGCTCACCAGTCGACCAAGCTGGTGAGTCCAGCAGCATGAGCTGCTGGAATAAAAGGGGGCAATTTGTTTATCTTCTATAATGATTTTTGCGCAGTTTTCAGTGGACTGTTTTTGGTGTATCTGATAAAATCGGTTATTTAAACGAACACAAAAGGAAAATATCCGTATGAGTAGGAATTTTGTGTAACTTTTTTGCAGTTGCATCAGACTTTTTATATTCATATAGTAACAGTTAACACTGAAAGTGTAAAATAATTCATTAATAAAAACTCGCTCTGTAAAAATTGAATCCTTGTCTTCAAAAAGATGGACTTGAATAACTCAGCTGAAATATTCTCAGTATAGTTCAGGTTTATTTGATTCTTTATCGCTCACAACTAAAGGTAGAAGTGTCACAACACCAGAGAGGATAGAATCATTCATAGAAAAGGTCATAGAACGAGTTTCTTTCTTAGGGAAGGGAACAAATTTTTATAAAAATGTTCCGTGAAGCAAACTGCAGAAAATTTCAGTTCCTTTTTGACAGGTCACAGTTTATTGCTCGTAAATGCTGCTAATTTTTCCGGACCCTGTACAGTTGTTGGTCCCTAATGCATTAAACAAAATTACGTCAATTTCGAGGCCTTAGAGGTGTTTTGTTTTCAAATTTTGTGCTGTAGTGCAATTACATATTCAATGGTCCGATAATTAATGAATCACATCACTGCTAATGAAATTATTCAGAATGAGTATATAGATTAGGCAATTGTTATTCTAGTAAGTCTTTAGCATTGAAGTATAAAGCTCATCGGCGACAAAAATTGACAGTATTTCAATTCTGAAAAAAATATACTTTCGCTAAAGGTGCTCTGACGCGCGATCAATTTATACCAGGCAATACACATGAATAACAACAAAAGATATAAAAATAGTGTATGCATCACTGATGAGCGCTGACCTTAACCGTCAATAGGCGACCTGATGCTCAGACCATAATCGTAAAGTGGGATGCTCCTGGTGGTGACGAGTTTTATTCATGCTCTTAGTAATAATATGAGTTTCTTTGCTCACTGCAGTGATTCTCCTTGTGGTAATTTGAGTTTTTTGTTTGCTACGGTGATGCTCCTAATAATATTTTTTTTTGCATGGTACAGTGATGATCCTAGTGATGACTTAAGTTTTATGTATGCTACGGTGATGCTCCTAGTGATAATCTAGGTTCTTTGGCATGCTATGGTGATGCTCCTAGTGATGACTTGAGTTTTATGCATGCTACGGTGATGCTCCTAGTAATGACTTGAGGTTTATATATGCTACGGTGATGCTCCTAGTGATGACTTGAGTTTTATATATGCTACGGTGATGCTCCTAGTGATGACTTGAGTTTTATGCATGCTACGATGATTCTCATAGTAATAATCCGAGTTTTTTTGAATGACACAGTGATGCTCTCGATAATCTGACGTTTATTTTACACACTCTAGTAATGACCCCGATAATTTAAGTTTTTCTCATATTCTGGTAATGATCTTGATAATCTTCGCTTATTTACGCCCTGTAATATACTCACTCATGCTACTTACAATATTCTGTGTTTATATACGTAATAACAAAAAGTAGAAACTGGCGTTACTGCTTTATGTGTCACTACTACTATTTATTACTAACTAGTAGACCCAGATGTGATAAAATTCACGTGTTTTTTTATTGAATTTTACGTTTGATTTGCCAGTGGACGCAGGCTTTGCGTAGGAGTTTCCACATTGAAAGATGTGTCTTTGGTATCCACTATGCAATGCTTACAATACATGTACTGTATACCCCACCAAATTTTCTCCTATCTAAATCCTTAAGAGCGTGACAGAGAGACGGACCAAGCAAGAAAGCAAGCAAGCAGACAATCAAGCAAGCAAGCAACAAACTGTGTATTATTATATTGTGGAATTACGAAGTTGATCAAGTTTAAGGGAAAGATTTACTGCATTGTACCTCTGTAAATACTTTTCCCATTCGATAATCTAGACCTAAAATTAGAAATTAGTAACCCCAAAGGTACACTGAAGATATATGCCCAGATACAGCACTGAGGAAAGTATCTAACGAGTACGTAACCCAATTAGGCAATTGTCTTGGAAGTGACGCAGCTGAGTTTCAAGAGCATTTGGAGTCAGGAAATTGTGTTAAGTTGTCATTCTCAAGACCTGTGCCACATGCCCTCTGTTCCTGAAGGTTGGCTGACCGAGGCTTCAAATGTAGCAGTTGGTGAGCCTCGGAACATCAGACATTGCATTCGTAAAGAACGAGAAATGCTTGTAAATGAAGGCAATGTTAAGATATTTTAACTACCATAATCGTGAGCATTACTGTAAATGTTGTGGTTTGACTTAAAATAGAGTGATTATAAGTATAGAGCAGCAATATAGTCTTCAACGCTAATATTTCTCAATTAATGGTTTTTAATGAAATTTCTTGGCATCATTCATGTGTCAGATAAAAAGATATATTTTGTACAAATACTAGTACAACGGCATTTTAGTAAAAGGAGCTACTGACAACTGCACCGTTTAACATTTCAAGCTAATTCTTCTTTGTTCGAATTCAATTTTTACATCATTAGCATTTTGAGCTGCTTCACCATATTTGCATTTGATCATTTGTGAAAGCCCCAGGAGCGCTGTCCCTAATAGCAATTCCAAGTAAAATCTCGGCAAATTTCTTTTGTTAGCCTTGCTATTGAGATCCTAAGTTATACGGTTGCAATTACTAAGTCTTTTTTGATCGTTTAGCGAAGGGTCATGGCCGTAGACTTTGGCGCACTTAGAGGACTTTGTTACAACTCTCACTGAAGAGGCCTAATTTTGGTCTCATTTCGGGACGTTAAAGCGGCCAACTTTTAGACCAAGATGCACGAATGATAGTTTCATCGTTCCTTATTTATAGCCCTAGACGCTTAGAATAGCAGGTCGAGAAACCTCGTGAACAGCTAGATGAGCACCGGAGTTGAAAGTTCTAATGATTAGCACATGTCATGTCAATAAAGGACATGCACAGGGCAACTCGAGTTCTTTTATACGTCAAAAGAAGTTTCAAAAGTTGTAGATGATTTAGTAAAGGGCGAATATTTGCCGAAATTTATCGAAAGGTAACTTTGTTCTCAGTATTACAGTACCTGCCCTCTGACCAATGAACAGATTTTTTTACAGAGTTAAAATTAGTGAGCCAAGACTATAGTAGAAACAAAGAACACCATTTAGAACTCAAGAATTTCAACTAAAGGTAATCAAAATCAAGTGGAAGGTCTAAGGGAACTTTAAAGGTGGGATCCTTAAACTTCATGATTAATTTTCGCAAGATGACCTCTTCTGTCACTGCCAGTTTATCCTCCTAGAAAAATCTTATAGCCTTTGGCCAGAAGATCGACCAGGAAGACCTCCGTCTGAATCTTAGCTAATCAAACTTTAAGTGCGGCGTCAAAGCATCGCCTTAATTAAGGGTCCTGTTTAAAGATCTCTTGCATAGAATTACTTTTTCTTTCAATTCCCGAAGAAGACTCTTTCTATTGGGTCGATCTACGAACATTCACTGTCGAGAATACTTAGAATAATATCATCCACTCAGGACCAACAGATGACTAACTTTCTCAAGTGTATTAGACCATAAGTTACAGCATACATACACAGTGTCAAGCTAACGCATTGGTTGCATTCCATTTGTTTGTATCCCATTTATAATATTTTTTTATTTGTGGGTGAAAATTGACTAACATAATTCAGAAGTACTTGCCTAAATATAAGGTGCAAGAAGATAAAAATGTCAAGAAAATATTTTATAGTCAGAAACACAAAAATCATGCAAGCAAAAGTATTGGATACAAGCGTTTGATATTTTGTTGAAACGACTCGATTTTGTTTAACGGTTTCTGAAATTTACCGTAGCTTATGATAAGGTTTTGACAACGATCTATATGCAATAATTTTTGTTCATTTTTCTTTGCCTAACTTTCCCAGCTGTTTGATATTCTGTAGAGTCCTTTGATGGACCTTTATCTTAAATGTTCGCTAATTTTCCTTAAGATTTGCAGGGGACTGACTGAACCATTTCATGACGTGAATTTCATTATTTTCAAATAATTTCTGAGTTACCTTTGACGTGTGCTTTGGATCGTTATCCTGTTGAAACAGAAAACTCCAGTGAAGCTCGAACGAGTTCGCAGATTTTTGGAGATTCGATTGAAGAATATCACGATACACCCTACCATTAATTTTTTCTTTGATTATTCCCAACTTTCCAATGCCATTTGTTGCAAAAATATCCTATAATGATACTTCCTCCGAACTTTTCTGTGTGTATACTGTTTTGAAGGTTGTAAGCTGTTCTTTTATTCCTCAAAAATGTGCGTAGCCGAATTATTCCCCAAAAGATCAAATTTTGTTTCGTCTGACCATACAACTTTGTCTCAAAATTTTCTAGGCTTTTTTTCGTAATTTCCAACAAATTTCAAGCGAGTTTGGAGATACTTGCGCTTCAGAAGAGAAACTTTTTTTTTGGTGATCTGAACTGCAGGTCGGCTCAATTTATTGCTCTGCTAATTGTGTCATCGCTGACTTCTTTTCCAACTTTTTTGAGATCATTTTGAATTTCCTTGCAGGTAATGAAGGAATCTTTCGTCCCTTTTCGAGTAATCCACCTTGCAATCTTTTCATTATTCTCCTTTGACCTGCCATTGCTATGCCTGTTTAAAAGGGAATTTAATTTCTTCCAGTTTCTAATTAGATTTCTTATTGTACTCAAAGTCAGATTGAAATCTTGAGATACTCCACCCTATTCTTCTCTTTTATGACGATCAACGATCCTATTACGCATGTCCTTTGAGAATTGTTTGGTTTTACCCATCTTACTCAATGGCTACTGCAGAATGACAATGATGAGGGTATCAGATGACTTACATAATTGCTTCACAAAGTATTTTTCATTTCTCTGATTGGAGAACTTGCAAGGTAATACGTCATGCTATTGAAACAATTTAACGTCTTGTAAAAAGAAAAATATAACCAAGAAATAACAACAAATATTATGTATCCAATACTTTTGCAGGGACATTTGTTATATTTATTTCGATAAAATGATTTGATGCACGATTCCTTTAAATTGGCCTTTAACAAATGTTCCATTTAGAAATAATGAAACATTACCAATTTTTACATAGCAGAAAATACTATACACAATACACAAACAACTGTAATGTACTCAATACTTCTGCGTGACACTGTATCCACAAAAAGGGAGCTCAGTCATTTGTAGACGGCTTAATTGATGCTGAACGTTGTATCATAGTGTGTAATACCAAAAACACATTTATGAATACACTACGGCTTTTATTATATAGGATTGACATATTTTACGTTTCCCTTATTGCTGAATTAGGTAGGGGAAATTGATTTTCAATAAGCCATTACTAAGGAGCTGAAATAAAGTTTTTGTTTTAGGCTAACCATTGGCATCTCAATGGACCTGGTATACATGTCTTTCAATCGTTCTATTGTGAATACCAGAAGTGCCAGATTACTGTAATACAGGTGACATTGTTAGTTAATTGCCTTTTTCCTCGTCCATATGAAAATTCCCTCAGAAAAATGGTTTCTACTGGCAAATAAAATAAATAAGTTAATTAAAAACACGTAATTTTTTTCCACGTGAATGTGTGATAGTAAATAGATAATTGCCGGATCTCTTTTCTCCTTTTAACTTTGAAACATGTGTTTCAACTATTCTAAGCCAACACACACCAGCACAATTCAACTCCAAGGAACTTATATCTGCTTCACACTTCTCAACCCGACTCCCAAAAAAACTTTTGTTTACTACCAACTACCCTTTTCTCCAAGTAACTCACCCTCATTTCAAACAAATCAACCGACATCCAGCAGTTCATTCGAATTTTCTGAGATTTATTCCAACAGTTCACTATCACTCGTAGTAAAAACACATTACCCAACCCAGCTATCTCTTTTTAAAGCCTCAAAACTGATGCAAAAATGACTCTCTACCCAATAGCCCAAAAGTTTACTGATTATAGTCGGTTTTCCACGTTACTCCACGTAGCTCATGAAACAACTCACATTTAAACTCTTTCTCAAAAGCTCTCTATACTTCGGCATAACTCCAAACAAATCCCCTCAACAACTCGTCACAGCAATGACTTCAGTTTCATATTTGCAGAGTTACAATTTCTAGGATTTGGTCGGATTCTCCTCGACCGAATATTGAGTGTGAGAGCGCGGACGAGGCGCCTGAACTATTCCGTGTAATTTGGGCCGATGTGAAACTTCTCACTTTGACTCCTACGCTTCCCAAAACAATCCAGTCTCTAAAGTCTGCCCAAACCAGAATATGATGACCCTAAATTTTATTTGATCCCAAGGATTGAAGAAAAATATCCTCTGGTTAAGCAATCTTTTGATACAAGCGTAATTGAATGGCGAGTTTGGCAAGCAAGGTATTTTCCGTTCAACATTCGTCTAAAAATTCAAAAGATTCTCATAATATGAGATGAGGCTCTAACGTCTGTGTAAATCCGAAGTTACTGCGTTTTTTTATCGATAAAATTCTTTTTTTCAGGTAGATAATTTTACCTTCAATTGGAACTAGCACAAGACCAAAGGAAAGTTCATGTAATTTTTGCGTCAAATAAGAGGATCAGGGTTCGTTCTGAGTGTCCCAAATTTAACGTCTGATGTGAAAACGGTCCACGATTCTATGTTAATTTTTTACTGTTCAGAGATTTTCCGTACCCTGAGGTAGGCAAGACTATTTACGTGTTCGGAGATACAGATTCCGGTCTAACACGACTGTGTAGTGCACACTTGAGAATTCACTAAAAATACACAACTTGCAAGCAGATTTAAACAGCACAATTCTACGCAAGAAAGCTGGTTCAAAAAAGTGGAAGCTGAGAAATCAATTCGAGTGGCGAGTCCCAGGCTGAGACCGAATTGAAATCTTACAAAATCGTTCACGAGATACGCATAGAAGTAAATATCTCATTCATGTCTTGTTGAATAAACATTATTTTGTTGAACAGCAAGCCTGTTTACTTTTTTGTAAAGACTATTTGGTTGTTTCGATATTTTAATAGAATATGTTATCAAGGTTTTTTGAATTACCGTGCACATCGAAACTTCAAAAGCATTTTATTATTTTCTTAATCAACGAGACGTTTAGAAAACAAATACATGAATTTAAGCATCTCTACACGTTAATATATTCACTTATGTGAACATTGTTTGATACGTAAAGAAAACTTTAAATTTAATTTTCATATATTGTTAAATACTACGTACGCTTCATCGCCAATCAAGTCTCCTACACTTCACGGAAACTTTTTGGTCTCCTGGTGAGTTCGTCATTCATCTGGCTTTGCAAAATCATCTTACAATATTATTTTAGTGCTCTAAAAACCGGCTTGCCTTTGCTGCTGGTGTCTTCTTGTGAGCGCGCGCGAGGAGATCAATGAAAAACATAGACACCTGGACTCGATGAAGGCAAGAAAGTTCTAGATCAGACGTCTAGGTTTTTTCCCAGGACTGAATAGCTCTCTTCCTTACCTGACGGTATTGAGTCGTAGACTAGCGTCCATCCAGATGGCGCACCTATTCCAGCAGCACAAGGCACAATTTAACTTGCTATAATGTGGATATTTACGCGGTGGCATTGACAAGGACTCGTCAGAGAGCGAAGAGAAACGGAACATTTTTTCTGCTATAACCAATGGTGGCAATCGTCCTGATAATGCTACTGAGTCAGGGACTTTTTAGAACTCCTGTACGATATGTTCGCAGGCACAGTTTGAAACTGTTTTTCACTCAACCATTTTAATAAATTTAGCAAATCTTTGTTATGTACTAAAATCTGTTGTAGATCCTTTTACAGGGGGAAGAAGTGCTTTCTTGGCTCTTCCACTTTGATGAAACGCTTCGCAAAGGCTTTCAGAATCGTTGTAGCAGATCTCATTCTTTACTGTTATAAAAATGGCAAAGGGCAAAACTCGTGTTTGACGAGTTATTTCATCACCTTCTATGAATATTTTACTAGTTCTTTTTGAAAAAAAATCGACAACCAAGGGTTTCAATCCCCCTCCCGGCTGAGAGAAAACATCCGCCCCAGTTTCCACATGCTTCTAAACTCAATAAACTTTACTTTTGTTGCAGCTTTTTTAGTCATAAATTTCAGTAGCAGGCAAACTGTAGTCAAGTAGTGCTATGATTTCTGTGCAAGTCTAAGGAAGTAACGATGTTGAAATTTAAAACAAAAATTTAATAACTTGGTGAATATTAGTTAACTGTTTAAACCAGTTCATCTAAGAGATTGAATACAGATAAATTTAATCCATCGCTGAAGGGCGTTCAAAACTTAGATAATAAAGTGATAGAAGTTCCACGAAGGAGAGCTAGACCCTAGATATCAAATCCCGTAATGCAAGAGATGAAGTGCAACGATTTTTATCGAAGCTCCGATTTTAGTTCCTCTTGCTCGTCTTTAGAAGCTTACTCCTGAGGCAGTCTCGCTCTGGCAGTTTTGAAAAGATGCTCACTGGAATAAGTCCTTCGAAAGCCAATTGAGACTCGCTTCAAGAATCGTACGGCTGAGGCATTTTTCACAACGCTGGCCAAGAACCGTCAAATCACTTGGTAATCAGCCCATTTATTCCTGACTATAGTCCTCACTTTGGGGAGCTTCGATGCCAAATTGTCTCTGGACGCTCGCCAAAGACGCAAATGAAGGAAGTTACTACGGATGGCAACTGGGGAGCCAGCTAGCCTCTGCTCTTCTATTGAAAAATGAAAACGTCCAGGATGAGCAATGAAAAAACTTCCAAAAGTCCTAGTTTTGGAAGATCACAGAAGTAAATTTATGCTTCAAGCTATACCGAAGTGGTAAATCTCTCAATTATGTACTCTTAAACTTACAAAAAGAGATGAAGTTTCAATCTAGGATTTATCCACCATTTCCTTTACACAGAGAACAATTGAAAATCGCTTTTCAACATTGATTTTTAAAATTTAACAAGTATAATGATGTACCATTATTTCCCACATTTCTGAAATTTTTGCCCTCTATGGTGTGTCTCATCAATTGAGTACACAAACATTCGTTCAATGACTATTTAAAAGAATTTATCTAGCTGGTAATTTATATATATATATATATATATATATATATATATATATATATATATATATATATATATATATATATATATGCAGTCTTTTTCAGTTTTCAGACGGTCTTACAAGCCAAAAACAGATCACGGAACAGTACAAACTAACCAGACAACTACTACCAACTCCAATGATCTAACCAACTGATAATCTAACTGACAAAATAGAGTCAGCTTTCTCCTGAGCTGATTTTCTAGCACGAGTGTTCCTTGCTCTGTAAGAACACGTCAGTTTCGGCAGCGCTCAAAGCAAGACTAGCGTAGCACAGATAAGCCGCTAGCATCAAAGCCTCCCAGGACACACGTGGCTCTCTGGTAGACCTGTATCGCATGCATTTTTAAATGTTAATATCACTGGCTTCTTGTGTACCTTCCGTAGAGAAAAAACGAGGCAAACTAAGGGAACACAGTTATTATGAATCGGAATGTTTAACTAATAATAACATGTATTTTTCAGTAAAGTTGTGATGACCAGTATCGAGATCAATAGATGCTCATTCTTTAAAAATTTGATTTAGCTTTGAAACAATTTTTGTGGTTCTGGGCTTTTCTTCCACAATACGCCTAAACTTAGCAAACAATTATGGGTTGTCATACCCTTATCACTGACGTACCATTAGTACGCGTCCTTAATTTTGCACGTGTGTGAAATTGAAATCAGTGACTTACTAATTACCCCCAACTTTCATCCCATTTACAGCTTGTTTACATGGCTCGACACACAATTATTCATCTAATACATAGGTTCCACTAAACATTGGATTGTGCAGCGGACAGTACAATAATTGAGTTGACTCTGCTCGTTTCCCGAGGGAATCAATGCCTCCTGCCTGCGTGTTCCAACGGTCTATGAGGGAACACGGAACGCTTTGCTGGCAGTGAACGTTCGCTTCACTGCTCCGATTGGAATTGGTGTGGATATCGCCTGAGTGACAGATATTTGGGACAAATAAACGACAGCTCTGACCTACTGGTAGAGAAGACAGATATTGAGAGGGAAACACGACTCTCCATAGAATATACTTAATTGCTTGGAATATCCGAGTACGCTTCGAACGCTTAGTATTTCTTAGCCGTTGACTGATAGTGCCAGGCTTCAGTTTCGCTGGGTCATTAGAAGGAGCGCGCGGTAAGATAAATGATTTGTTCACGATGCTGTCTGATCAAATACTCGTAAAATCTTCCATAGCTCTAATGTTTTATTACTACTACTGAATTCATCAACTACACCGACCCAATTTTCAAAGTTAAAATTTGTAATTTACGTTGTTTCAAATTTTATGACCATCATTGTGTTAAGTTGAAAAAATCGTTGCTCGAAATCGATTGGATTAAAATTTTTAAAATTGGTCAGATTGGTTAGTCAGATATCAAAAGCCTGATGGTCTTGCGTGTGGCTGATGGTCTTGCGTTCGATAAAAATTTAAAATAACGAAATATTTTCTACTTTAGTGGGTGATGCAAACAAATCCTTAAGCTTATCTACAATAGCAACATCGTTGTGATTTGGCTGAGCAGAAAAATTCAAAATTTTACGAGTATTACGCATCACATTTCACTCACTAATGACTACCTTCAAGGGAACGAATTGAGTTTTCACTTACAAGATCTTTTCCGAATTCATATCTCATCACCAAATCACGTCTCACTTGGTTCACGAAACTTGAGTTCTTTTCCAGCTGACCTGTGATGTGAAACAATGGAGGTTAGGCGTGAATTATTATAACTCGTTTTCTTTCTCGATATTTCAGAGTTTATCATTTTTTATTGCAAAAGTCCGCACGACTGCTTGCTTCCAGAATCAAATTACCATATATTTTTTCTGTATTACCAATCTTTCACACAGATTTTGGTGTAAGATTATCCCCGGCTATATGTTTATTATTAAAACCTATTTTATACAGTTGCAGCATAGAAATGAGAAATTCTGAGAAGTTCAAATTAATCTATAACTTCCTTAAACGTTTGCCAAAGGGAATACTCCTTTCTATTCGTTATAGCAAGGCAAGCACGTTAGGAATCAAGCTTGGAAAAAATGTTCCCCAAAAAAACGAGAAAAAATAAGAAATGGCTAGTTTTAAAAAAAGTCGACCGCTACCTGAGAAGCGACAGAAACATGTTGAATCAGTAAGCTCAAAACTGAGACAGAAATTAAAGACTAATATTCGTATATTTACCAACACAATTTCCTGGTAAATTGTAAAAATAGTTAATATTTCGATTTTTGCGTGCGTGCAGCGTAAGATTAAACAGGTAAAACTTTTCAGTAGTAATTTGCTGGCAATTTATTTTTATTAACAATGTTCCAATATAACAATAAAAGGAAGTAAATCAGCAAAGCTAGTTTTATTGGCTATAACCTTCGATACATAATTTGTGAAATCTGAAGTTATTTGGATTGTTCATTTTGAAGTTGAATATCGAAAGCTGGTTAATATCGTCGATTTTAATTACACTCAATTAAAGTTTTAGCTAGTGAATTTTCAACGAAGATGAATCATGCCGTAGGGCGTCTATACAATCGACCTACCACGCAAAATTAAGCAATAATTTGATTTCATCTATAAAGATGAAATCAAATTATTGCTTAATTTTGCGTCATGGTTCCCGCTGAAAAATATAATAGGAAACTTTCAGTAATACTAATTGGTACGTAAACATTAATTGGCAAAAAATGATTAAAGCTGGACTGACAACTGGACTGACAGTGTACAATATTATGAACGAGCGATCGCAATATTTCTGGAGCTCACAGTCATTACGGGCAGGCTTCTATCATCAGTCAAAACTGACTCCTCAGTTAGATGAGTTGTTCAAGTCAAAACTATAATGCACGAGGACACGTCTCGAGGCTCTTCCAGTGAGTTATGTGCCTTAAAAAGTGTGTTCACGGTGGCATCACTCACTGGGGGGCTTCGATCTCATGCAAGGCTTCAGTGATCTGACCAACTTTAGGGATAAACTCAGACGTTCGAGTAAGTCTTTTAATTTCTTAAGTGTTTTCCTGCCAAGTTCCTGTCCGATCAACCTGTTCGTGTCTCCGAAATTCCCATCCTTTCTACTCATAAATATTGGAAGGACTCGAGCAATAAAAGAGTATTGGATGGCAAAATTTTCTGGAGGAAAATTAAAGCGATTCACGGCGCTCTAATTTAAGCTAAGAGAACTTTTTCTCTTGAATACTCCTGTCGAAGTGCTTTATTGTTAATGATTTGCAGCCATAAAAAAATGTAAAGGTAGCGAAGCTCTGAATTTTAGAGCTATTATGAATAAGCCTCATTGAATTCGGCGAATGATTTATTATCAATTACTTTAGTTTCTGGAAGTATTTGTGCTCGTACATGTGAGAAGTCAAAGGTAAACACTTTTTAATATACTCGTATTGAGTTCTCACCATCGCGCTTTCAGTGAGACCATAACTGTTCAGTTCTCAATCAGAGGTGCTGTGTAGCAATCAACTTCGTGTAAACTGAATTGAAATCAAGACAGTCTCCTCACAAAACATATCAGTGATATTTAATTCTGTTGGATGACAGAAAGATGAAAATCGAAGACCCGAAATCGCCAAGAAGTCTCAAAATGTATTGAATTTTTCTATTCTATTTTTTCCGAGATTTTTGTCATTATCGTTACAATTTCTGAAGACCTAAAAGTTTCCCGAAATTTGAAAGTTATTGAAAACGTTCGAACTATTGCTCATGACATTCCTGAGTATCACTCATTACAATAAAATTGCTACAAAAAATTAAAATCAATAAATATAGTTTGGTACAGCACGGTAAGATATTCGCCAAAAAATGTTGTGATTGATATGTGTATGTTATACTTGTACGAGTGTATAAGACCGAGATCAGACCTCTAGATGTCGAGTGTTTCAATTAAGAATGACAGGTTTTGAGACATTGCGAAACAAGCGTGCATGCGTGTTGGGGGACCATATGGAAAAGAAGAACAGACCTGCTTTATGTGGACACCGCTGTACGACGACTGTTTCTGCCTGCACTGTACGACTATTTCTGCCTGTAAAGACGTGCCGAAATCATGGCCAATAAAATGCACTTCTTTGACGTCTGTTAGTATTTGATACTAAAAAACTTAAAATTCTATTTTGTGGTTATTCGTTGTCCTTCTATCGATGCTGCTGTGCTCAATTAAAAAAAGAATACATTTTAGTGAAATTTCAATATTCTAAATAACATTTTTATTTGATAACAATGTCCCTTGCTATGTAAGAATTGTTTGGGATGCAAAATGACCTATAATTTAGAATAGTTTTGACCAGCATGAGGAGAGCGTCGCCTCGTCTCACACCTGCACTAAACTTCACAGCGCGTCCTAGGCTGACGATTTCTTCGTGTATTGTATGAAATCCCTCGAAAAGTATTAATAGAAAATTCATTCCTTAGAAAATGTTAATAGAAAATTCGTTTCTTGGAAAATATTAATAGAAAATTCATCCCTCAGAAAAATGAATTGAAAATTCGTCCCTCGGAAAATAACAGACTTATTTTGGACACTCGTTCTCTACCACTCGTTCAATTCTGGATCTTTTTATCGCGAAATTTTCGAGCTAATTTCTTCACCAACAGCTGTGTGTGGAATGTGAATACAATAAACCTTATTGAGGAAATGAAAATATTGCGAAATTTTGCGTGGTTTCCACTGAATAATTATTCATTGCTTCTAGCAATGCTGGGTGTCTACATATGAACTTGAAAATTTATAGGAAAAAGACAAGGACTAAACAAGTATAAACAGCTTATAGTAGTCCTTGGGAAAAAGGTAAATTTGCTTGAACAAAACTAACATTTATTTGTGTCTCACTAATAACTTGTTTTTCGGAGCGAACCGCATTCTGTTTTCAATGTTCCCCTGGGTTAGTAAGTTTTATGAGGTAAAGGAACGAGGGTAGCGGAATAACAGATCATTAGCGATCGTTGAGTAAAAGATGGTAGCCGGTATTTCGTACACGTGGCTACGAAATTATGAATTAGAGTCGGAAATCAGCAATACTTCGAAAAAGTCAATTAGGATGTAATTATCAATGATTCAACTAATAATGGGTTGCACACTAAGCTGGACAATAAAATCGTGAACTTTCTACAGTCGCAGTTACATTAGTTTTTTAGTCCGATTAATACGCAAAATTACTAGGCATGAGACTTAGAAGTTCGACAGTATTATCAAAGGAAGTCGAACGTTCTTTTCTCTACTGTCACTTTAATCCGTGTTCACTGCTGACCAATCTACTTAATGGAAGTCTCGGCCTTCCGTAAATGATCGGCTGGGAATGAAAAGATTCGGCCGTTGGAAGTCGCTGTTCAAATTGCGGCGGCTCCTCACGAGTTTCATGAAGGTCGCTACTTTCTAAATTGATCTGATTCAATCAGACATGATATCTAAGCTAAGAGACATGAAGTATTATATTTAGAATGCAATACATGTAGAGCTCATAGAGAATTTTGTTCAAATTGACTTTCCCGATTGCCATTCTGGAGTCGACAAAAATTAATGTTCCGTGAAGAAGTCTTTAAACAGTTTCCTCTTCATTATCAAAATTTCTTTCAGTTTGGTAGCGATTGAACTTTGCGTCAAGCTTTATCGAAGGGGACTGTGTGTTGACCTTAAATCCAATTTTATATTTGTATGTAAACGGAATTTGTTTGGTTGATAGATTTTTTAATTTTGCATTTACATATAAAGGAAAGAAAATGTTTTATGTTGTAGAATTTTTTTGCTCTCTGCAGTGTTGATCTATTTCATCCCTTGTTGCCATAGGTAAAAGATGTATCAGTTCGATTCTATGCTCATCTACCTGTAGCAATTTATGCAAGAGCATACATCAATTTAATCTTCCAGTGTGTCAAGAAAATAAAACTGTTTAAAGTGTTTACGTGTGAACTGTCTTCTTCTTGCTGCATAGCTTTTTCCTATATTTCAGCTTTTGATTCTATAAAACAAGTTTTCAAGTCCATCGAGTATCCTTTTTACAAGGTCTCAAATACGGCATAAAAATACTATACAAGACAAGACAATGCAAGACGCTCTGCCATGTGTCTTCAATGATTGTTATGACTGCTCTGCCGTTATTGGGAATATTGAGTAAGATTTCATAATTACGAAACGACGAATTGTTCAAGGCATGTGCTGTTGAAAAAGTTTCTCAGTAAACATAGATTCTGCTAGCCGGTAGAAATTTTGGAATACGGATTGGAAAACATTTTCTCGTGAGGTATAAAAGCGTCAAACGGAACAAAAATAGCAGTGACGGCTTCTCATAACACGAGAACGTCAACTATTTTATTCCGACTTGCTACTGGCTTTGAAGTGAAATTTGAGCTTGATTTCCTATTCAAGCCTCGTGTGATCAAAGCAAAACGGAGGCTTTGTGTAGGACTTTGCAGTGTAAGGAATCGAAAACTCGACTTGAGCATTTGTCGGCCTGGCAACCCTAGTCTGGAGGGCTTCTAGTTCAAGTTCAACTTTGTTGGGGAAACACAGAAAGCAGATTACCTTAGATCTGCCGGAAAGTTCTTCGCTGTCGTTCATCTGTTTGAGAGTGCTTTCTGCTGATCTATCTGAGTTTCTTCAGTTGATGCGTTCAGAAAAGCTTTTAGTTTACCTCCTTTGAAATATTTCTTCTCATTAAATGAAGAAGACATTTTCATTTACTAAGGATTTATGAATACTTATGAGCTTCTTCAAGATATCAAAATTATGTAAAGTTTCTACGGTAGATAATTAGAAAATTGTTAGTCGGTGGCCCAGCTCCTTATAGAATGTCTCTTGTTTCACAAGAAAATGGAAAATAAACACCTCAATAATTTGCCTTATTGTTTTCTATTGCCTTATTCAATTCTATTCTAGGGTCAATGTGCATAATGTGCCCAATGTTTACTTATTATTTACTCAAACACAATCCATGCACAGTAATTTCACCTTTGACTTTGGATAATGGAAATATAATTGAAATAATGAGAAAAATGAATAGGAGGTTCGAAGCCATTGAACAATTGTCATTAATCTTCCAGCGCACTGGATATCAATTTATTATTTGAAGCCCAATAGAAGGGCTGATGGCTACGGAACCTGGGCACAAACTTTATTTAATTAGTTTTTGAGCAATGACGCTCCATTCTTTAATCCAAACTCAAATTAGAAAGATTGATCGCTTAAACTTAATCGGTTCAATTAGAGTTGCTTCGAATCCGAGGCTTATTCGTTTATGAAAAGTTTTGAGTGTCAATCAAGCTACAAGCTCATCGTCCACTTGGCGGGACACAAATCATGGGCTCTCGTTCCGAGGACTGAAAAATCTTTATAAGTTCTGATCCTTTAAATGAAGCTTCAAGCTCTTTATCCATCTACTGAAGTATTTATTAGTTAATTGAGACAGCTAACGAGGATAAGGTTTTCATATTGAATGAATTCTAAGCGCAGGGTTGAAGGGAAATGGGAGAAAGTTGTTCAAGAAATGAAGGGAGAAAAAAGAGCAATAAATTTGAACAGTTTTGAAAGGTCTGAGATACACTGGATGAGGGATGGTCTAAAGTTTCATTAAATCTTTGATTGCCTCGGATGAACCCATTTCATAGAGTTTCATAATGCCTTTAGTTCGACGGAAAAGTGATGCGATATTTGAGTTAAATGTTTCTCTGAAGCTAATGCTTGATATCGTAACCAGGTGCATGTGTCAGCTAGTTGCTGCAGTTCCCATGTTCATTATAAAGTATTCTGTCATCAACTGTATAAAGATACATCATAAAGTATCCCGAAATCAACTCATTGAACCGCCTTTTATTTTGCGTTCATGCATGCACATGTTTTATGCAATGCACTAGATGCACGAGATATATTACGAAGATTGCGTTTTGAAGCTCAATTAAAAATTTAAAGCATCGCTAGCAGCGTAAGTGCTCCGTGTAGACTTTGCTTGCGGAAATGCAAACTATGATAACGAAGAAATTGTTAGGGCCGGGGTGGTTGGTGGCGACGTGAATTCAATTACACGATTCCTTTGAAAGGCCATTCTGACTAGTGATGTCTTCAGAGTCTCTTAAAGAACAACGACTGACTGATTAGCGCTATTGTGACTAACATAGAATGTTGCTTGCTGAACGAGAGCTTTCGACGAATATAAAGCCCTCGTCATGGAATTTGCCCCACATTTCACTAGATATCCGAGTTAGTACAAGTTTTGAAAACTACACAAAATATTGTAGAAGATATAAAATCTTAAAAAGTATATTAGGCAACAGATTTTCACACGTCATTAGCTGCTTTACATAGCGTAGCAACGACACGTTTTTCTATCCTTCAAAACTACTTTATTCTGAGACGAATTAATACCACTTTTTTAATTGCCTAATTTAATTCACAGGGTTTTTACCCAGTATGTAAGCTTTGAGTCAAAATTCTTTGTAGAATAAAAGTTTAATATAAAACATTTTGTTCATTTGCACAAACACTCAAATTCCATTAGCCTGATTAACAGTTGCCAGTCGTCTCATTTATTTCCTTTTTCTTAAAAAGTTCTATGTTGCACTGCCGAATGGCTCTGTACTTCTAATGACCAGAGCAAGGTTTTATTTCAAATTCAGCGCACGAGGCTAGAAATCAATTGTTAATTCTCACTGTAGCATTTTTATTCTCACTGTAGCATTACTTTCGGATGGCCAACCCCCAAAACTATGCCTTTGTCTCTGTGAATGGCAACATTTGTTCCTGCATCTCTGACCGAGTTGTCCTTTGCCGTCCGATTTAGATGAAACTCGCGTGAAAAGCATTGGGCGTACTAACTTCAAACGAATTAAAATAAATCTGCACCTATGTTATTGAAACAATTAAATAGTGAATGGATAAAATTAGTGAGAAAAGTTTACATAAACCTCTTACAGAAAAAGCTTTACATGTTTTCTAAATTAAAGTACGACCTAAATAAATTTTTACAAGACGATTTTTTATGTGCCTAATATGAATACCAAAAACGGTAATTTGTTGGGAAATATAAATGAGAAAAGTTGAGAAAAAATAGAGAAGTAAGATTTTAAAATTCTTCTCTTTAGGGTGTTTTGTTTTCGCACAAAGTTGAAGAAGAAAAGCGCCATAAAACTAAACGTGACTTGCGCGAAAAAATTACGAATTAGGATGTACTGCGAATTATTATGAACTAAAAATATGAATATACTTAAAATTGTGATGCATTGGAAATTAGGATGCTAACCGAATCAGGACGCACTTTGAATGGCGGTGAACTATGAATTAAGATATACTTCGAACTATATGGCTTTATATTGTTATTGAACTATATGTTTGGATTTAAAATTTCAAGCAATTATTAGGAATCAAAATAATCACAAATTCTGGCCACCTCCTAATAAAATTAACAATTAAACATCAGGGATTCACACAACAGAATATAAAAGCGTTGCTGTTCAAGAAGAGTTGCTTAGTCATTTTTTTGATTTCAGAAAAATGAAATAATCGCTTATATGATACGATCTTACGCAAAATTGTCGAGAAATTTTAAAGGTTGAAGTCGTGAACTAATTTTAAATATGAGTTTTTCAACCAGAGTCTAAATAATTCCTTAAAAATCAGTTTGCAATCAAAACTTTTAATAATAAATGCTCAAAATAAAAACAAGGAATTTCTAGCGAGTACAACTTCCACTGCGGGAAAATGGCTCAAAATATTCTGCAAATAAAGAACCCACGAAATTGAATATTGCGAATCAGCAGAGTCGCCTTCAGTAACTACGCAGCGTCCGATTCTTAGTTTCTGATGCAGGTTGGTTTTAAATACATTCTTAGTTTCCTTGTGACTTTTCTTCCACAACTCTTACATATTTTACTAGTATGCTAAGCCTTGCTCAAAATCTAGCTATTTAAATGTTGACGTACGCCCTAAGGTACCGGTGCTCATGCTTAAGCCAACAGGGAGTATGACCTAATTCCATTATCTTTAAATTATCTAGACGACCCTTAGATTCTTTCTCTTTTTACATCACTAACTGAAGGTAAGAATAGAGAACTTTTAGAACCGTCACTTTATCAACTGGACGAATTTTATCCTGTGTAAATCCTCAATTTTTTAGGGAAGCCCTCGTTCTCGACTCTATTTATGGTTGAGCGGCAGACGCTCCGTGGCCTGAATATTGAAGGGAAAATATAGTGAGTCAGAGGGAAGGTTCGAGGGAAACATGCTTGATCAGCACAGAACTGCCCTCACTCACCTCGTATTGTACAGCCATCCAGAAGCTCGCGTGTCTAAAGTTACTTTTGGAGTGTCCAGTATCCATGCGTTGCTTTCATTGAATTTTCAATCTATTTGAAATAATATATTCTCCTGTGTACTTCTGAAAATAATGTTTATGAATAAATGACTAAAATGAAATGCATTGGTAGCTTATTAACCCCAGATCTTTAGGCTCATATTCTGTGAGGTAAATTTTTAAATAACAATTAAATCAGTGTTGTTCTGACTATCATCTAAAAAAACTTAATGAAGGGCAAAAATAATACTGGTATGATCAATACATTCTTGAAATTTGCATTTTGACTTTGAAGACATGAAGAGAATATAACTCTGACCCTCATCGGAAGCCAAAAACGCTTATCTGGACGCCGAACATATGAAAATTACTAGTATGGTAGTTTTATCACTATTTGCATTAATAGTTTTGGTAGATTAAATTTACACAGCCGCAAATGATTATGCAAGTTTCTCATGTTATGCCCTCACGCATTTTGTATGATCAAATTTACTCCTAAACTGTAATAAAACTTTAACCTCTCATACAAATCGGAGGGATCTTCAAGATTATTTTTACTCGAAGGTAAAAATGTTATCCTGGGAGAGGCTGTTCACCTCTCAATGGAGCGGAAGGATGCTATGGGAAGAGAGGCTTTGCGTCCGATGTGCTGTAATTAAAGACAGCAGCAAGCTGACCCAGAGGGCCATGGCGGCTGATGTACTCTCGTTACCATCTAATGCTTGCAGTTTCCAGCCTTTGTTTCTAAATGGACTGGCGGCTTTGCAGAGATTAACTCTATGCTCGATACTCGTAACAGACCGGCGGTCTGCCACCAATAGCCTACTATTCTTTCGAGAAGCTGCCACGACGACAAGAAAATCTGCTGTTTATTTCTACGACCTGCAGAGATCAATAACATTCCACTGGATTCGATTCGCATTCAATAGTAGAGACGATAGTGCCGTGAAGATGGCGGAGAAATTTATTGATACGGCGGAAGCTATGTTAGTGAACACATGAGATAGAGGTCAAGTTTCCGAGACAAATATTACTCGGAGATGAGATATTTATCGTGCAACATCAGCAAGTAATTCTTTATTTTCCATCATACCTTTATCGGCTTTTTATGCCTCATTACTTCATTCCTTATTTCTTAAAACTAATCTTGTGCGCTATTTTTACCGTAAATTTCTAATGAAAATTTTCCGTGGCTTACAAATACATTGCACTGTAATGTAATATTTGTTAAGTTTGTTTTATAGAACACCATTAATTTTGCCGCTAAAAACAAGCAATAACAGACATTACGTACTGTTGAACAGCAAAAAAGATTTGCATTTTTAGATAAAAAGATTAATTTCAGGAATTCCGTCCATCGACGTAGTAGGTACTTCTCAACCATCAATCCGGGGATTTTTTATTTTTTGTGGTGAGAGTCAAACCCTTAGACTCGCGGGCTGCACAACACAGCCCACGTAAACTTCAAGGGGATTGGGAAGGAAGTTCAGATGAAGTTTCGTTGGTTCTTGGCAGCACAGGTAGAACTGAATTACGTATATTTGATGCTTCATGGCAGATGAGTGTAAATTACAGAAAACAAACCAAGTAAGGTACCTTTTCTCTCAAGTCAAAATTTAAGGCAAGAATTAATGTTTTCAATCCTTACACTGATTAAGTAGGTGGATTTTGAAAGTATTGTGTAGAGAATGAAGACGGAAATGAATTATAATTTCGGCAAAGTATTGTGTTTTAGAGCTATACGAGAGAAGGTTGCATCCAATATATTCATGGTGTACCTGAACAAAAGCAAAAGTATAAGTTTTGCCGACTTGTTATGCTACATGGGAAGATTTGATTATAAGAACGAACAGATATGTAATTATTTTGCATTCTGCATATTCTGAATGTGACATGTATAAATTTGATAATTTAAGTTATTTAAATATCTCTGTGTCTAATATCATAAGCTCGCTACAGACGCTACAATGAAACCTGAAACGAAAACTAACCTTTCGGCTCATTTAAATGTGAAGTATACAATGCAAACATATTATTTCAAAATTCTTAACTGTTTACAGCCAAATTACATTAAGTTTCGTGGATTGGCAGTTGTTGAATGAAGGAGCACTTTCAATCATTACATGCCAAATAGTTTGATCCAAATGCTAGTAATGCCTCGTATTTTTTCCCTCGTTATGACGTGTAGATGAATCCAGTCACTGCTTTCAAATTGTATGAAGACTCAGAGCCGGTCAGGGTCACATGATATCATTCGAGTCAATGAGCTCATTATGATCAGAAGAACAATATTTTTTATCAGTTGTAAGGAAATTTCTCACGTCTAAAAGGGCTTCATATTTTGTCTAATGGAACAGAAGTTTTCTTTTTTATTTGAGTTGCTGTTGGAAAGTCGGGAATGAGCAGCAGCACCGACATATTGACGCGTGCCACTGACACGAGCACACACGTGCTGATTCGTTGACAATACCTGAACGCCTCGTGCTTCTTACTGAAATCAAAATGTCATAAGTGACTGTATGTCTTTCTTTATGTTAATTAACAAGCCCATAGCTCAATCCAAGAGCGCTTATACATCGTATTGTTAAATTCATCTGTTGTACATGTTCATTACTCATTTTTTCTTTATGATTGTAGGGGTCATGAATATTAAAGAAACGCTTGCGTAAGCCAGAACATGCTTTTGAATATTTTCCGAATTTTTATTTTGGGGAACAATAGCCTGAAAGGTTTCAGACTTGAGCAGAAACTGCGAATTCTTTTCAAGAGCATTCTGTAAATTTTTGACTTTAAGAGAAAGTTTTTACAATGCTGGTATTCCGACTACGACTTCCCCAAAACCAGCAAAAGCTCGCGAGCAGCAACTCGTTAGAGGCATTAGCGAAGGCTTGCTTCAGTTCCCAAGGCTGTACTCGGATGCTCCTCTGCATTCTACCCTGAAGCTAAACGCGCTCTACAGCGTATTCTCTGCTAAGTGTTTAGCTCAACAGTGCATGGAACGAGCTAAAGAGCGTAGGAACTGGAAACAGTGCTCGTTTTAGAATGTATTATATGGAGAGTACGCTGCTTGGAGGTATACGCTATGATACAAGGAGTTAAGAAATGCGACATTATACTGATTTGAAAGAGCATTTTGTACCAAGTATTTGGCTTAGTAGTAAGTTGACAGAGGAAGGAGATCAGTAGTGAGTTGACAGAGGAAGGAGATCAGTAGTGAGTTGACAGAGGAATGAGCTCAGTAGTGAGTTGACAAAGGAATGAGTTCTGTAGTGAGTTGACAGCGGAATGAATTCAGTAGTGAGTTGACAGCGGAATGAATTCAGTAGTGAGTTGACAGAGGAAAATTTTCTTTTGTTTACAGTATTGTGGCTGATATTACAATAGGAAAAATATTCAGGAAAATGTAATTTGTAAACGGCAGTTGCTTGAAATCATACTATTCGTATACTAAACATACTAAGCTCTTAACTCTAAAAATAAAAGGAAGATAAGAGCCTATATGAGTTCGTAGCGAGGCGAGTGTAGTGTAGTGAATCGCATGGCTCCACTACAAACGAGTACCGCGACGAGGCTAGCTTTCCTCGACCAATGAACAAACAGGAAAAAAGAAGTGAATCTAGCGACGAGGCTAGGCCCTGTTACGACTAGAATCATGACATTAACCAATAAGCGGACACGCTCAGGCAGCAGAGCCCAGCCAACCGCCCTATATAACGAGGCTGCAACGCTCAGCGTTACGGACTCTCTACCAAGCACTTCCAAAGTCAACATCTCCACCAAGAACTCTCATCACATGAAGAACTCAACTTACAGACAACAGCAAAGCGAACGAAGCAGAAATCAGCCATCCTGTCTGCGGACAGAATGGGGCTCAAACAACCCATGCACTAAGAAGAAGTGCACGCGCGACAACTATACGTCTCGGCGCCCTGCCGGCAAGACGTGCGGATCGAAGAAAGAAGAAGCCACAACTAATATGATATTCAAATGCCCAAGGACAAAGTATTAAACTCATCCTGCCTTTAATTGCCTTTTCTCCTATTGGGTTCCTCGACGGTCCCTTACTGCCTCAGGCACTCACTCCGAATAAGATAAAGATATTCAATGTCTGTTCGGAGATAAGAGATGTCTGAGGGCTGGGACTGAAGAGTGATCATTTGATAGATCACTATAGTAGGCCGCACAACAGTTAGACAAGAGGAATATTGAAAGTGAATCAACAGAGAATGGGAATGGCAGAATAGCAGATTGCAAAGGTGCTCTTGAGTGTCTTGTGGAATTTCTCACAGTTTAGGGCAAGAGTCAAGTTGCGCTTTGGTGCTTTACGCAAAAACTAGCGACGAGGAAAAGGTGTGGTTAATTACAACTGGAAGATGAAACTGCAACGTTTTTCATTTGGAAACTCAATGTAATGAAAGGTTGAAGAGGTTAAAGGGTTTGAATGTAATGAGAGGTTTAATATAATGAGAAAAAAGAATATGAATGGTTGTGATGGTGTATTAGCTATAAAGTTCTGGTTTTCGGTGTACATGGAAGTTTTATGACATATCTATTCAACAAAGCATGAATTTTGATTGCCGGAAAATGAAACAATGAACTGATTATTAAAATTAACGAGAATGTGATTAGCTTCAGAAAGAAAAATTGTGGTATATTATGCATTGATATATCATGTTAGCAGACAACATTCACCTATGTAGAACTTGCGTTAGACTGCACATTTACTACAAACTGTTTTGCACATAAGCGGAAGGTTAAATTAGAACCCTAGAATGAAATACCCTGGACCCACAACCTTATCTTTCGTTATCATCCTTTCAGAAAATTACTGATAATCGTGAATTTCTGAGTTACCAACTCACTGTACTTGCTGCTAGAAATGGCTTTCCGTGCACTTAATTTTAATGAGCGGAGGCAGTCAGTGCGACGAACCTATCGCGTGATCAAAACAATTCTAATGATGAAGCTCTATTTGAGGGACGAATAAAAGACCAAAGACACTCTGAACAATGCTTGACTGCCGGATCGACTTGCAAAGAGAAGTTTTGCCTAAAAGAATTTCAGGATATACGCAAATGAAAAACAAAGCGTTCGAACAGTTCTGACGCAATTAGTTATCGTTGAAGTTCGCAGAATTGAACAGTGTTCAACAATTGTTTTTCTTATAAATAACTACAGAATATTGAATGCAACGTGCTTGCAGATCTGAAAATCAAAAGCAAATTAACTTTAAATCGATTTCTCGATGAAAGCTTTCAAAATAATTTCTCATCTCTAAAAACGAAGCCAGAATTTATTGTTAATTACTCCACCACTATATACTAGAATTGCTGAACAAACTATTCACGTGCTTACCAGGAGAAACCGGACAGAGAATTAAAATATATAATGTATAAATATACCAGGGTCTTCCCTTTACTTCACCTGGGAAATTTGCCTTCAGATCGCAAGTTAAATGTCCTTACGGAACTCAAAGACCTGAATTAAAAGTTGAAAGAAGTAGTTTTATTTCAATATTTGTGTATTAGATTTTATACTGATGACAAACGTTTTAAATACATAATGGAATTGCTACCTCTTCATTCTTCTATTTTTATTTCATTCACTAATTTCGCAAATGGCGCACAATAATGAATGTTCAGACGATTTATCACTGTTATAAAGCCCGATCAACTTCGTGTGAAAAATTATGCGAATGTGTTTAACAATGGACAGGTGTTCTTTTCACAAGTGAAGTGTATTTTCTATGAAGTATTTACGGTCTTTGCCAATTATTGTAAACAACTTTAATATTCTTTTAGTATTTTACCGGCTTGCATTCAAAATTAGTGCTTGTTCCTTTCTAAAAAATGGGTTGATTTTCAAGACTACACGACGTATTTTATTTCAAATTACAGTCATTTGCCTAATGATTGTTCTGCGCACGTCTGACACTTCTCAAAGAAGTTTCTGAGGAAGGCGTCCTATATGTATAATTTCAGTACTAAAGACGGCATTCCGTGAGGGCTATTTGCATTTTGGAACCCTGGTCGAGTTCAGAGCAGAAGTTTGCACTTGGTTTTCCAAGTTCGCAGTCCATGTTCCAGTGGAGGGTGACAGCATTTCATGGAGATGCAGAGCTTAGCATGTGACACAGACCTCACTCTTATGGCCAGCGGTGTTATGACCAGACCATTTTCAGAGTAAAAGTAATAGTTGTGTCAGAAAGAAACATGTGAAAATTTGCACGTAAGTGTGCATGACTGTTACATAAAAAATTCACGAATGTAATTAAGTACTAGCTACTTAACTGGGGCATCTACCTCGTCCAGATTTAAAGGAGAGCAGGTGTTCAATATCCTCTTTTCCAGTTAGTTACTGAAATGCTTTGATAGTTGCACTGGTACACTGTCTCTCGATTTGTTTTCTCCATAACATCATGCGATGTTACTTAGCATGTGGAACATAAATAACATCATGTGATTTCACTTAGCATATGGAACATAAATAACATCATGCGATGTCACTTAGCATGTGGAACATAACATCATGCAATGTTACTTGGCATGTGGAACACATCATAAGATGTCACTTAGCATGCGGAACATAAAACGAATACAAAAATTAGAAAATATATTCTCAGGTATTTTCAATTTTTTTTTCGATTTTAGAACGTACAGGAACTTTGGAAGACAGATCTCGGAGCACATTATTAAATATTTCCGAATAATTCTGTGTTTTTATTTACAAAGCTACTGAAACTAATAAAAGTATTAGATCAGGTATCTTTCGTACCGAGTTCTCCACGACGGGAATTGTTCCTCTTCCTTAATTGATACTGATATGATCTACCTTGGAATTTCAATTTTCATTTTCGCCACAAACGAACTAAATCTGTGAATTTACCTAATTAATATTTGGTTAAGAAGCAGAGATTACTACGATGCTGTTAAGATAAATTTAGGCTACTTTAAAAATTTACCATATTCTAGATTTCCACGTTGCGAACTGCTTTCAATTTTTAAAGAAAGAATCTTTTCTTTATCATGGCTTTACCTTAACAGCTGCTAACATGTGTTAGTTAATACGCTCCTCGAACTATCATAGATTAAGTACATCGTTGTGTACGCTAGATAATTATTGATGTAGCTGGTTTGTCTTTCATCTGCACAGGTCTGGTCGTGTAATTAAAGACAGAGCAGGATGTGATTTGTGCCAGCGTGGGAGATGAAGTTGTCTTAATGAGTTACAGGAGCCCTGCAACTTGATGGAACAACTGTTGGCTGGGGGTCTCGTGTTTCATTTAAGTAACAACAGACCTATGCAAATTCAAGAAACAGTTTTGAAATAAGTCAAGATGATTAATACAAGGAATAATTTGGTATCGATGAAGAAGAGGAAATGAGGTAATTTCATAGCGTTGATGCTTGTAGGTAACTTTAAAAGAAAATTTTCCTTTTTCAACGTAGATTGTAAAGGTCAATGATTAGATACGTAATTTCTTAATGATTGACCGAATAATACTATGAGCCATTAACTAGATGGAGTTAGACCACTTCTTGGGATATTGAAAATTCCGTCATTGTTTGCTTGATTTCAATCTTTAAATTTGATCTTACGTCAAAGTAAAAAGAATATGAACATTATCAAATACCACTCTGTATTTTCTGAGCTTTCGTTCAATTCAAATATTGTTTCATATTTTCTGTTCATTAGCAGGCCCAGCTTTTTGTAGTACAAACTTTTAAACTCTCTATTCAGATGCCCGAAAAAGTTAGCCTGGTTTTTACTATAAAATTGTGAAGAATTCCGTGGTAGAAACATGAGAAGCCTTCAAAAAAAATTATCTGCATAGTTTATAATCAGATTTTGCCGAAGCGGGGGCGTTGTGAGTGGTGACCGTTTCTACATTATGAAGTTCTTTGAGAAAGTACCCGTTCTTTTTATGCCTGATTCACACCTTAGCTCGCACACCAACTATATTTTTGAAACTTTGTTATTTCTGAAGTAAAAATATTAATTAACCAATGTAATCATATTGAAAGCGAGAAATTTTAATTTTCGTAAATAGTTACAAGTGTTCTTGACGTTAAATAAGTTGAGTAGTTGTATTCAAGTATATATTACGTATGAAAATTAAGCTACGCTATTGCTTGGAAACTGAACATATTTGTTGCCGTACGGTGCATCAAGTATTGCTTTTAGCTCAGCCCTTTTCAATTTCCTTATTATCTATTGCAAATTCAGAAAAATTCAAACAATTAAATAAATCATGTCTATTAGAACAATCCATATTTTGTCACTATAATACAATGGATATTCTGTTGTGTGTTACTAAAGTTTACTTCTCCTTGGTACTGCTTACGCTTAGTTTGCAAATTATTAAATTCAAATTTTAGCAGCAGTGTCTGACAGTGTAGCAAGAATTGAGAGTGATGCACTTAAATTCTCCTTCTATTTTTCCATGAATCAGTAGTCTACACCTCTTGAAAGCTTGCACTTGAAATATTTTCCCTCATTCAACGGTTGACCTAAATCGCAGAAAAGCTACCAGCTACTTTGCATATCTTACATTCTCACGCAGGCTTGGGCAACGATTTCCTCGTGAATTGACTAAACCGATACCCGCATCGGCATCCAATCTGGTTAATCCAATGGTGTAACGCAAGCGCGTGGCTGCTACGGCCAGCAACAGGCGACTTCAATACGGAGCAGTCGGCATATTTCACTTTTGAGTCACTCCATGCCAAGCATAGGAACGTTTTCTGAGCTTACGCTAGATTTTACGGTTGCCTCACTCACCGCTCCTCCGATCTGTTACCGAAAAGACGAACGCAAAAGTCAGTTCCAGAAGATTGAGTTGGGTGGTGAGACCACATGAAGCTGAAGTGGATTGCAATGCACGAGTTTCGAATGATATTTTCGTAGTATTTGCAGTGTTTTGATCGACAGTAGAATAACCATTCGTGTGCTCGTTCACTCATCAATTCGCTCGCAAATCGTACCTACAACGGTTTAAGATGTTAATGTAACATATATTGTCCCCTTAATTTGTTTGGAAAAGTAAAAATCGAATTTCCGTGTCAGTGTCAGGACGTAAGCCGACGCATGTCACGAAAATTTACCTGACTTAGAAATATTTCCATAAGCATCAGAAATGCATAGCCAGAGGTCGATGCCGCGGCTTGGGTTGTTCGATTTAAAATTATTTAAAGAATAATACGGGTTTTACCAATTGCTTTGATATTCTATATTCATTTAGCATGGAAAATATGCATTTTCTATGCATTTTTACGTAAATCAACGAATACAATATGAATATTACGAAAGCAAAAATTTCACTGCATAGCACTGTAATAAACCTAACATTGGTTATGCCGTGTTTGAGTTCACTGATGAATTTACAAAAGAACTCTAATACGTAGAAATAGACCGAAATGTCAGAACTTAGTCTGTGATTGAAGCAGTGTCTTCATTTGTGCAAAGTACTACATGACTCTTACACAACTCTGAAGTGTAGGTTGTGTGATTTGACCCATATGTATTCTCCACACCATTAAGAAACAAATCGCCCCGCTAAATAATTGTTTTTTTAGCAAGATTATGCATTAGCCAAAACGCCTCGAAAATTTCAGCTGCATTTCCAAGACGAAATCGATCATTATTTCTTCTCGAATGTATGCACTATGTCTGTAGTGTTTAAAGGTGCATTTCATTCTCTACTCAGGAGAGACGTCATTGTATTAAAAGCTTCCACAAAGGAAGGGATCAGACCTAGTTATTTTCAATATAGTTTTCTGAAAGGTCACAATAAACAGCTTTTTCACTACTGGTTTCAAAGCAGTTCAATAATTATTGTGCCTCGGGGACCCGTGTCGGTTCATAGAACACTCAGAGTCGGTCAACCTAATGACCTTTGTTAACTAGTAGAATATTTAGTTCCCTCTATAGCTCACAAAATCTATAGTCGGGACTGCAATCCTCAAAGTTCCCCTCTCGAACTTAGCTGAATAGAAACCCAGGAAGTTTTTAAAAATTTTGGCCAGGTTTTCATTACTTTGGCGGCTACTGTTTGATACCATTCATGGCCTGATCACCCAAAGAGCCTGGGTCTTGATTGAAGTCATAACTTGTGATCTCAAGTTAGCTACACAAAGACTGAAGGCGGCCAAGTTATGATCTCGGCCTCGCAGTCCATAAACGAGGGAGCCGTGAGAGGCTTACATGTGATGGAGAAAAAAAATCATGCTGCAGCCCAGAAGATTTAGCTGGGCTTCCGTGTTTTTTTGCCTTGGTCGGTTGGATGATACCAAGTAAACGATGACTTGTTCAGATTAAGATTCGTAAGAGAGAGCAATAATTGATGTCCGGTACTTGTTTTTAGTAGTTAAGGGTTAGCATAACAGATAAAAGCCTCTCAATGCAGTCGTTACTGAAAGCTCACATTAGTTCAATAACGAGATGCCATTTCAAGCAGTGATACAGTTTAACTGACCATCAGTAATGATATTACCGGATCGTCTCTAACTGAACGGTTAGATTTAGCTAAGCATATTTGGACAAATTAAGTTGTTAGTTCTTTCAGAAAATAATGCTGGTTCTGAAGCTGTCATAAGCTTGTGTTTAAGGCTACCTGTGTAATGTAATATTTCCTCATTAATTCAATCAAGTAAGGAGAAACCTCCAGAAATTCCGGTGAAAGTTACATGATAAATGCCATGAATATTTCGAGTACGCACGAGCTGCGTATTGTGGAGTTTAATCATTTGTAGAATTCCAACCAGCAACACGGAGTTAAGAGTTGTCTATGTACATGAAAATGGTATAAAATGGAATGCCACTGAGAGTTAATTAACTTTGAGGAATATGAGAAGCCTGTTTTCTGCAGATCAAACGCTAACGCACCTCCCAATTAAACCTGCTGGTAATTAATGTGAACATTTTTGAGTAACCAATAGCGAATTATTTGACAACTTGATCATATGTTAAGTTTAGAATCAAGCTGTAATGACTTACCTCTGCAGTATGAATATTTGACAGTAGAACTAATAGCATTGCAACCTGGTCGGACAGGAACGCAAGGAACTATTAATTTGTTCGAAGCTAATTTCACTATTTCCACTGACTTTAACAGCTGTGGGCCACACTTTATTAATTCAAACGAGACTAATAATGTTGTGTTGGCACAGCTTCGACAGTGCTATGAAAAGCTTCTCTAATTCTATTATTTTTTCCCCTCAGTCGTCAACTTCACTCATTTCAAAAAGTTAAAAATTGAATCATTAAAGAAGTTATTTGCTATAATGAATTTTAAACCCATACGCCAATAATTGTTTTATATCCGTATAAATATCTTCATGGAACCAACTGAGATCAATCTCTTGGCTGAATCCACACTATGTTTCTTTTCACTCCTGCTGAGTTTAGTTTATTTTAATACGCTTTCACACCGTGAAAGTCTTATAAATACACTTCAAATCCACTGTGGACGAATAGTATCTAAACCTACACGACTCTTGCAGTTCCAAAATAATAACTTTACCTTCTTTCTGTCTACTGCTTTACACATCCTAATTTAGGTGTTGTAGCACAAGGATGTCTCTAAGCTGTTTCATGTCTCGCTAGTTGACATCAAAATAATTGTTGACTTAAAACTACTTCACTACTCTAGTCGAGAAGCACGCGATAAAAATACAAAAGACACGTTTTTCTTTGTTGAAAACTGGTCTTTTCTGAATGGGGACTGAGTAATTGGATCCCAATAACCCTTCATTCGTCGTCAGAGGACACCGTAGAATTTCATGAAGTATGTAACAGCAGGCACCATGCGTGGAGTGAATCGAGCAGTTTACATGTGCTAGCTGACCGATATTTTTTAACACCAAAGGCCGCCGGGGACGGGGCGCCGAAGCTGAATTTTCCAATAACGAGCAACTGCAGGGAACTCGAAGTGACTAAATTTTTTTTGAAAACATCCCTAGAGGAAATAACAGAAGCTTCAATAGACAACTTTCACAAGGAACTCGGTGTCAAAAAGGAAATAGTTTTTTCGCACTCCCCGCTCCTGAAGGGAAATGCTCCACAACATTAATAAAACTATGTAATCAAGATATGTATGGTGTCTTGTTCCAGTTCGATAAAATTCAAAATTTCTTGGGAAATATAAGTTTTAGTTACCTGAGTATACTATAAATCTCGTTTTTTTCAGGTGAACCACATGTTTCAATTCTATTTACTGTAATTTTTTGTCCTGCTGATATTCCCTGGCGGAATAAAAGAGGGAAGTCGCTGAAGTTGAGCTGCTTCAGTTTTTCGATATCAGAGGATTAATTGCGCGTAGGCCTATGTTAAAAAATGTAAAACTAACTAAAAACTACTGCAACCTTAAAATGTTAACCATTTACAACATGTAACTGATAGAAAATCACGTCTGAACACGAAAATGTCATTTGATTGAATGTATGTTCAAAGCGTGACAGTAGATTAGTTTTGCCTTATATCAGATCGTAATTTTACCCAAGAATTATATAGTGCCAATTAAAATACCTGCACCGGAGCAGAGGTTGCTAAATTTTTAGGAAGACTGCCTTTTTGGATACCGAGTTCTGTGTTTTTTTTAAGTGAGTGAAATTTGCTACGTATGAGATTGTTAAATATTTGTTGCTATTTTTCTAGAACTTTCCGTCAAAAATACTGTCCATATTAAGTCCATTTTATCTGGATTGCAAATTATAGCAACATCAGGTTTTAGTGACTTGAATCGAAAATGGGAGCTTCGGAGCATGGCTTAAAAGAATATCAAAATATACTCTAATAAACAAAACCCAAGCTTGTATTCCCATACCGTTAGAGAATGAGCCGGAATTTGTCCTCACGACTAACAATAAACGTAAACTTAATCTGCCTTTTCGATTCTGATTGTTTCATTTCATTTCGACCAAACAATTCGACACAAACAAGAATAACTTTCCAAGGTGGACAGAAGGAGAGCTTTCTTTAGCGCGGCTGCCGCACCCAAAAGAGCAGCGCCAGGCTTGTCGAGGCTGCTGGCATTTCTACACAGAACAATGAACTCCATACAAGGAGATTTCTTAGATGACAATGGGATGCACTGGTCCAGAAAAGTTTTCCATTTAGGTCTGAGTCGGAAAAAGTTTTGTGTGGCCTTGTCTAATGAAAGCCTTGCAGGAGCGCTAATAAATACGTTGCTCTACCATTTCTCCTCGTGGAAAACTGTGTGCAAGTGCCAATCTTTAAAACCAATAGAAGAAGTTTTTTAGCTATGAATCATCTATGATTACTAAATAACCCTTAAAATAAAATTCTGTATACGCACAGAGCTAGTTTTTTTCATTCAAGCTGATTTTTGAGACCTTTAAGAGCTTAGGGGAAAAATGGTCTGTGAGATTATTTTCCTTTCGCTGCTATTCTAATGTTTTCTTATTTTTTGAAAAATACACTTAAAAAGAACTTGATTGACTACAATATACAAAGAACATTACTTAGGATAAGTGAATTGAAACCATAATGTGAAACATTTTCTCTACAGATATTCAAGTTTTTCCAACCGCACTGTCAGTAGTGATCGTCAAAATAATTATTGAACGTTAGACTTTTTTTTCATTTAATGTAAAATCAAGTACATATTCATCATATGCAATACTCCTTGCTATTTCAACGGAAGTCACTATAGCCTGATGAATATAGCCATCACCAGCTTGGTCGACTGGTGAGCGAATCTGCTTGCGAGCGGAAAGACCCGGGTTCGAATCCCGCTGCCGACATGGTTGACGCGGCTAGAAATACGGCATGGGACTTGGGTAAAAAACCGAATAATCATCGAAGTAATTATCCGACCCAAGAATGGGCCAGAAGGTTCGTTCCTATAGCCTCATTCTATTCTATTCTATATCTTCAGTGAAGATTATTGATTTTCATTTTCTCGTCAATGCTAAATAAATTATCCGAGAACAATGAAACTTCATCTGTAGAATACGAAGGAATTCTCTGTAATGCATTCTGAAACCGATACATTTGCTGTTTATATCTAGACGGTCTAACGGTTTTTCCGCGTCTGTTGTTGCCAAAAATGAAGAATAAAGTGATTAATTTTATCCGATACGATGTTTCGTTCATCAAAAAATGGAGAAATGGAGATATTTGCGCTGGGAGAGTTATCTACAGGGTGTAAACGCCAAGTGTAGATAAATTTAAACTTATAAGTATATCATTACTTAATTTACTCTATCAAAAATTAATGATGGCTCAAATTCATGGCAAAAAACACATTTGATTTTAAGAATTTTTATTCAAAACAACCTCCTTTGGCTCGAATTAGAGATCGAAGTCTGGTAGTAACCTGTGAACATGTTGCACGCAATGTTGCGGTATATATTTCATCGCAGCATTTGACTAAAGTACGTTTGAGCGAATCAATGCTTCTGTGGGATATGAAACAGGCCTTCTGCTCTAATAAGGACCATACACCAAAGTCCATCAGGTTCAAATCAAGTGAAGATGATGGCCAAAATTCCTTCGACAAGAACGCTTTAAAATTGTCCCTACAGAAGCTCTGCATCAATTCGGCGGTATGGGAGGTCGCTCCGTCTCGCTGGAGTGTTACTCCGCTGTCCCCGAAAGTTTTTCTCACCCATGTAACCACTGTATCCTTCAACATCGCCAAGTACACATGCTGGTTGATTTCGACACGCTGTTCAATGAAGATAAGGGGCATTTTCTGTCCAAAAGATTTCACCCCGGCTCATACCATGACTGACGCGGGTTTTTGGCACTGGAATGATATGTGCTGTTCTGCAGGTGTGTTCTTAATATTCTTACTACAAATCCTGTCATTTTGTGGATTGTGAATCACCTGTACTACTGTGAATAACTCATCATCAGTCCACAACACTGTTAGTAGCGTGTATTTCTTCAAACGCTGGACGTGCAGTCTAGCCCTATGCAGTCTCTTTTCTCGTGTGGCGCCTGACAAGAGCTGCCGTTTCACCTTTTTATAAGAATGATGCTTCAGATCATATTTGAGGACATTTGGACCGTCATATGGCATATATTTGCCTCTTTAGCCATTTTTCTGGCCCTTCTTTAAGAATTTCTCATCACTTTTTCTCTACTGGCATTGATCAATTTTTTAGTCCTCACCGGTCGTGGTGGGATTCTTCTCACCTTTGGCATGTGACTCCCGGTATTATTGAAGCGTTTTATCACTTTATACACTCCAGATCTGCTCACGAGTGGTTTTAACATCTTGAATATCTGAGCAGGAGTCTTGCCTTTCTTATGAAAACTGGCAATCAGGTCACTTTTGTCACTCATTCTGCTAGATTAATAAGTTTTACCCAGTTTCATTAATATACATTTGAACTACACACTTCATATATTTAAGATCTGTAAAGGAATAGGAATTTAACAATATTTGGAAGTAAATAAAAAACAATGAAAAGTTGTCTACACTTGGCGTTTACACTCTGTACACGGAGCTTGTAAGAATGACCCGTTCTGTAGGTTGGAATTACCCACAACAGAGGTTGTAAGACACACAGTGATTGCATAAAACTACATTATAATATCAATCAGGGTAATTTTATGACCTGCATATGACAGAGAGTGATATTTTCTGAGTGATTTGGTGTGTCATTGCGAGTTGTAACATACAAACTATCTCACCGATCAAATAATTAGCATAACTTGCTATCTATTTAAGCTTATAATAGTGAACTATCATGCTGAAATCTGCCTTATGTGATATATTACACGAAGAAATAATATTTGTGTATCAATTTGAGGACATTTTATTTGATTTCGAAACATGAATACATATACTTACATAAGTTAGAAGATCGGAAAATGAATAGAACAAGAATTAAAATACACGCAAAAACTTGAATAACTCAAAAAGGTTTAATAGTAGAAAATAAATATGAGTATATCCCATTCAATAAATGATAAGAACTGCACAAGCATAAGCACATAAACGTAACTCGAGTAATTAATACTAACAAACCTGAAATATTTTCCATGCTGATTCATATCATGATCAAAAGACCACATGAATATTCAAAAGTTAAGGTTCACCATTTTCCAGGAATATTTCAAACTCGCAAGTCATAAAAATCTCAGAACTTGAAACTTTTTTGTGAAATAAAAATTAATTAATTTGTTGCTCAAACAAGGTACGGATTAGATACGATGATGTATTTCTACACACAAAGCTACTGCTCAACCATTCCAGCATCAGAATTCCTCAGTGATTGATTTTCGTAGGTTTTATTGACACATTAGTCTCGTCAAGTCTACCAGAAAATTGGCATGTTTCATTGGCATTTTTCATTGTATTTTAAGTGAATGTTGGGAATTACATTTCCACTCTAGAAATTCGGTTGAACGGTTTTTAATTTTGCGCACGAAAGTCTTTCTGAAAAGCTTCGTAGTCATGAAAATAAGCCAAAGCAATTACTTGCATCGCAGCTAATTGTGAGTGCCCTCCATGTCCGACAAAAACTACTTGTTTTTAGCTGCTGGAAACCATTTCAAAGCGCATGCAAGTCAATCAGCTCAAAGATTGAAACTGTGGAATGTTTATACTCGAAAATTTTATTAGTTGTGTAAAACATAAATAGATGAGAAAATAATGCCCCAGCACCGTACCCTTAAGATAAAGATATATATATTACATTTTATTCCAGAAAATTAGCATGATTTTAGCTCCGGAGATTATATGTAAAGTAATTTTTGAATGTTTTGTATTAGGTGTTTTTTTTTTCTGTCACATTTTTGATGAAATGTTAGTTATGATTCGATTGACGAATGAACACAGAAAAAATGTTCCATAGTGTAAATGTTGGCGTCAAGGTACACATGAAATAGCACGCGAACGAAATGATGCATGTCAGAGAGAGAGATAAATTCATTTTGTTCTTCTGGACATGGACATCACAGAACTAGGACTGGTTATGAGAGTTTCTCTGCTTCTTTTCTAATATTTTGAGGTTTTTAATGATGAAATATTGCAATGCTTACTATCCATGATAACAAGGGTATAAAATTGAGGTCAAATTAGTTCAGAACAGTCTGAGTTTTTTTAAAGTACAATGCATATAAGATGTTTCAGGTTTGAATTCAGTAGAATTCCCGTACTGCAGTGCCAGAAGTAAGTTTAATATTGGTTTTATTCACTGTAGACTTACTTCGATTAGACTAAACTTTGGATTTTCCAGCATTTTTCTCATTTTATTGATTAAACTAGCATGTTCATGGAAAAAGTAACTATTTTGAGACGTTCAGATGTGAGCAATTACTTGCTCACCAGCTTGGTCGACTGGTGAGCGACTCTGCTTTCGAGCGGGAAGACCCGGGTTCGAATCCCGCTGCCGACATGGTTGACGCGGCTAGAAATACGGTATGGGACTTGGGTAAACAACCGAATAATTATCGAAGTAATTATCCGAGCCAAGAATGGGCCAGGAGGTTCGTTCCTATAGCCTCATTCTATTCTATTCTAAACATGATTTTCCGAACAGCAATTACCAGCTTACTTCCTCTGTCAAGCGACACGAATGTATCTCGTGTGGCAGTACGGGGTTATCATCAATTATACAAACAGGAATATTTTCCCATACAAAATGGGCTGAAAAGATAAAAGCATCAGATACATAACTCTACTATAATCGTTCAAGCATTACATAATTTTTACCTGACTCGGAATAACTGTTCACTCATGTTGTCTAGCAGTTCATGTGGACGTGAATTAAAAATGTTCATAGCCTAGGCCGTAGAAGATAGTAAATTGCTTTTCCATTTCTAGTCTCATTGTTGGCAAATTAAATACTCTATTACTAGTGCTGTATTAGAAACTAGATGCTTCTAAAAGAGGAAAATTTTTGGGAACATCTTGTGAAAATTTCATCAACGTCCCAATAATGGGAACCAATTAAAACAGTTACTTCTGTCGATAAGCTAGAAGTCGTTAAACTAGCTAATAGACGAAAAATGGACGAACTTTACATAATTATTCGATATGACGCAACATCTAAAATTTGCACGTATTCCAGCTTTAGATTATAAGTTAAGATTATTTCTTGTTCCCCGCGTCAGTATTCGATAACCGTTACAGCTACACAGAACAGTTCTATCGAGTGTCTGTCTAATCGAGTCTCTATGAACTTTTTCGTCATCATTTCGTAAACTAACAATTTTTTAAGGCTAAAAGTTGTGTTTCCATGTGCTCATTCACTTCTATTTGTCAACAGTTCAAGTTTAACTTTGCACTAAAATACTTGAACTGCGCGTTAAAAAACGACGGACTTCCTGATTAGTGAGTGAGCAAGCCAAAAGTCCCGGATGAATTAAATTTCAAGCATAAAATTTTTCAAACAATTTGACTAGGTTCGGTAGGTGCGCAGCTTAAGCCTCACATTCCATGGAACCCATAAACAAAACTCTACCAAGATGATTTTCGAAATTCACTAGCAGGAGGCATTACTACTTCAAAGGTAATTCTATTTTCACGTCTGGTAATTTGTTCTAATTTTAGAATTATATAAATGAAGGTATTTAAAACCCTGAAAATATTATCTAAATAAATTTTTAGCCATTTAATTACATTAAATTTTTGTGGAATACATTCGTCGTCAATGAACAAAGTGCAAAACGAATGATAATGCATCATAGCAATTTTACATCTATTTATAAAAATCATTTTATGAGATGAGTTCACTACAAACACACATGCACACACGGGAGGCTTTCTAGATCTCTTGTTCCAATGGTCTAGATGTTGATTACTGATGAGCTTTATGTCTCAGTCCTATTATGCCTTTACAATTACAGAAATTAGAAATTACTGATGAGCTCTGTGTCTCAGCCGTATTATACCTTTAGAATTTTGTCTCAGAAACTTTCGCACACCTGAGTAGTTTGACACCTCTGCACGAGCATAAACGCTTGCTCAACTAACATTCTTTATTTTACACACCGAGATGTCATATGAAAAGGTTTTCTTCGTCTGTTAGCACATTTTCACCAGGTATAATATATGTCCTCTAAGGCCAAAGTTTTTGCTTCTGTTGGAATGATCGATTCAAGGAGGGCTTTTGATATTCCATCCTATCAATCTCTGTGACTGTATGTAGATGGTATCAGTAATAAAACGATGATATCGCAGCACTGCGATTACATATCATAAAATGCTACAACCCATTATTTCAGCTCGTATGCTCGTAAATTTCAGAACTGTCCTGTGTAGACAGATATTAAAAGTAGAAGATTGAGAACTGCCTTTCTTCTCTTGTGTAACTCAAGCTTGTCAGATAATGCCTACCTCGGAGTTTTCACAGCCTTTGCTCTGAAACGCAGCCATTTCGATTATATGATATGGTCTCAGCAACACCTCCCGCTGATCCACCAATACCTCCCCCGTCTAAAGATGAGCGCTGCCGCGTCTAGGAACGGTTTTACCGGTGCACCGTCACCATGCACTGGTGCTCGCAGCTTGCAGCCGCTAGCAGTCTCCGTAACTGTATACCTGACCACTTATTTCCTTTAGTACGCTCCTGATGGCTCCCATTAGAGATTATTGATCGTATCTCACTCGTGCAGCCGTCATTACGCTCGTTACAGAAGCCACGTTGCAAGCACTCAGCGGATTTTGGTTCTATTGTATGACACGTTGTAAAAATATCACGGTCTTTGCAAGGCAATTTCTAGAAAAATATTCGCTTTCGCTTCCTCTTGATTGCATTCACGACAATGAAAAAAGTTATTCGATCAGCTTCCTATATATGTTTATCAAATTCTTATAAATTCCCCTGAACTATGCAGCAATTTTATTAAACGATTTCATTGAAAGCCAATTTTTTTCTGTAGCGAACAGAATATTATGAATTCACTTTGGCTTCCTAAATTCTATTGCATATATCAATAATAACAAATAGAGTTCTATAAACAAATTAGAACTAAAAAGCCATTGTTTGGTAAGTTGAGAGCCTTTTCCTTATTAGTTACGAACAATATCTTAATATTCTCCAAGGATATTGTACAAAGGATCCCTAGTCGAAGATGGTAACTCATATCTAAATAGCCTCCATTACAGTGCAGTTACCTTGCTAAGAGCTTCAGAGTGTTTGAGAACAGGGCATTAGCAGCACCAACATGTGTCTTCCGACTCCGCGATTCCAATTAGAACTTGGAATACGACAGGAGACGACAGACTTGAAAAGCAAGTTACGAATGTTGCGACTATTGATTGTCGAGGACGCTTGCTGTACTCGTCAACAAATTATAAAGGGGCTCAGGTGATAGAATGGAGTGGTAACATTGCGTTTAGAGGTGGCAATTTTTGGTGCACGAATGAGAGCGTTTTTGCTCGCCTGTAATTGTGACCATCTCTTATTTGAACACTGACGCAATTCATGGAGTTAACCCTTGTGTGTTCATATTGGTGTTACTCAGCAAGTGTTTGTGGGTATGGTAGACTCATTGTATTTAGTGTTTTTTAATATCTCACAATAAAACACGTTCATGTTAAAATGAACAGCAGACGTTTCTTTCATCCCAATTACAAGCAGTATGGCACTAAAAATGTCAGCAATGAAATGAAAACGAGTCCTATAGACCAGAACACCATACAAGGGCTCAGGGACTCCATTAAATTGTTACTATTACACCGCAGACTTTGGATTTACTTCCTTAGTCATTTTCAGGGTTCGTTTGTAGAACCTTAAACGGTTTTAAGCAAATTACAGGCCACTGTTTGACTGAATTTGTTTCGTTCAAACACTTCAGTTTTTACCCTCCCTCAAGTCTAGCTCGTCCGTCGACGCCTCCGCGGTGCGAAGGTCGGTTAATTACTATTGAAGAACTGCTATTTTTTTCAAATACGGTCTGCGTAAATTGATGCTAATGATAATACTCATACTGATCTAGAAAAGAACTATATTTCCAGTTCAAATGTAGCGTTCGATCAATCCCGAGTGTTTTATGCAATTTTTAACTTTTTCAGCGTCCTATCATGATGGAATGATTCTACCTATTATCTTGCTTTATCTAACCATGAATTCTGAAACTAATACTCATTTATACCTCGAATTGATTGCAACCTCGAATTGATTGATTGGATTGATTTAATCCAATCTTCACTTAAATTACCCGCATTTTCTCTCCCATCACTTAACGAAAGCGAATAGGACTCAACTTTACTCAACCTACTTTACTAAATGTAGCAAAAGATAACTTTCATTATAATACAATTCTAAAAATTTCAAGGTTATTTTACGGCACAAAATTATAAGCATCGCTTACACGATGTCTGGTTATTGATAAGCGTTGGTGTGTGACCTAAGACAGAGAATTTTTAGTACGCAAGTGGCCTTGACTGAAAAAGTTCATTGATTGTTAAGAAATTTGTTGCATTGAAATCAAGAGTAACACAGCTAATAATGTTAATAATGAATCTAAGTTTAATAACTCCATTCCCAGAAAAAATGTTCGTAAAAATATCAGCAATAACAGAATTACTGGGAACGAAAAATTTATAATAATGCTCAGATGACAAACCTGGTATTCTGCTATATGTAATGTTCCTTCACGCACTGAAGGCAAAATACTGTTTGGTACTTTGAAAGAAACACTACAGAAAGAAAACGTTATTTATTGCTAGCAATTACGGACTCAATAATCATGCTGGCACTTAATTCACTGACAGCAGCAGCGTTCTATTAATTTAAAATTCGACTAGTATAGCTGAAAATAAATGTTTATATGTTGATGTTGATGAATGTTGTGCACAAAACACTTGAATCAAATGTTTAAATGCGGAACAAGTCAAGAGTAAGCAAGTTTAATAGCGAATATAATAACTGTTCAACGATAGGGGCCGATAATCACCAGTCTTTAAATTAGTTTCGGCACAAAAATTGATAGAAATTATTTGAGAATAGAAACACGCACTGCACCAATCTGAATATCGTACGTAGATTGCCTGACTCCTGATCATAGAGCGTCACTGCAAGTGATATAAGCATTGAATATTGGGCTTCGTGCAGTCAAAGTAGAGAGCATCGCACATGTAGATATGGGTTCATGATATAAGCATAATGTGATTTGCGCCGTCAGAGCATAGGGCATCAATATTGAAGGGGCTAGAACGAGGTAAAGGTATTCCATAATTTCACAGTACAATGCATTTATATTGAATATTATGTGAGCCTAGAAAATGGCGCGTTATACTATTCTTTGCAAGTTATTTGTACTAATTATGCACCAGAGATAAGTTCAGCCAAATGCACCGGTAAGTTGTCAGTTTTTCTGCAATAGGTAGAGTTTATACTATTATAATCATCAGAATTTAGCAGGCAGTTGCATTCTTGCATCGAAATGTTATTAAATTTACAACAAAAGGAAATAATTTAGCTCATTTTTTCAGTCACTTCAACACAGTGAACGCATTGTTTACCTTCCTTCAGAGCGAGCAGACTTTCTGTTCCAAAGACGACTTCTGGGAATTAATTTTAAATGTTTTTACTGCTCTTTCCGGAGAAGAAATTTTTATTTTTATTTTTTCGCTGAATCACAGGCATGTTGCATTTTAAGAAACGATACAAAATGCTTGAGTTGTTGAATAAACGAAACAAGAATTTAAATCCTCCCTTTAATTGTCATTTTTCGAAAAATAATTTTATGATACTTTTAAATTATATATTTTATTCCTTTCTATGTTAATCTATCTACAATATGAAGAAGATGCTTCATAAAATTGACAAGCACTCGTAAATTTGTACGATTAAATAATGTGTGCTCATATCTCATTGCATTTTATGATAAATCCGTCCATGAATGAATATATTGAATGACGGAATATGATTTGCTGTAAACATATTTCCCTAAAATGCACGGGTTACCTTGAACGTTCCTTCAATAATTTTGATTGCAAATTCCTGTTTAATATTTTGATTAAAATGTTGGTGCGCAGTGCAAATATACTTGAAGAATTCAAGAAGTTAAAACAATCTTTTTTACTTTAATAGCTTCTGAATTACGTATCAAATTTGATCTACAGCTGCCAAAGGGAGTTTTTCGTATATCTGGGAACAAAAATCATTCTAGTTGCAGTCAGATAAAATAGTAGAGAAAATTTCTAAAATCGAATCAAATGCTTTTACAGAGAATAGACAAGAGAAATCTCAATATATTCATGGGAATAATCACTGAAGTGTGGGATCCTTTCCTACGTTAAGGCAATATACCCAAGGGTTCATTAAGAAACTGATATTATCAAGGGAAAAATAATATAATATTGAGTGAAAAATAGACAAATTCATCGAAACCTTCGTCGACGCTAACTCCCACAACAAACAACTAGTGAAGTAAAAGTTTATACAAGCTAAAAATTTTTTTATAAAAAACCTGAATCGCTGACGATAAAAATCAGAAGTGACTATGTTTATTCAAGATAGATTTTTCTGCTCAAGCTAGTTTTAGCATTATGAGTGATACAAATTCATGTATTTATTACCAAACAGTATGTAATTCAGTAATTTTTGTAACCTAAATACTCTGGTTCGCTTAAGAAAAAAACGTTTATACCATCATTTTAAACACCAACACATGCATGTTTCAGATCCATGAGCGCCACTATCTTAGAAAGCCTACGATCGTTTCTCTGTAGGAGAGCGCAGCCAACTTGGCTATGTTAAAAGGAGGTCGGAAAGCGACTCGACCTTTCCAAATGCTCCTAGCAAATGTTCAGAGGAATTCTGTATTTACCTTCAGTTGGCTGTGTTTACCCGAGTAGTATTATTGGAAAGCTGTTCTCAAACCGTCGTGCTCGAGCTCGCAAACTCTGGTGGCAAAGTCAAAGACCCTGTCCTGCAAATCGGCTAATGCTGGCTTCGAACTTGCGACTGGTGCAGCTTTGACTACTATTGGCAGAATTTGCGTCATGGAAGAGATTTCTTACTGCTGTATGCATTTCCAATACTGCATGAAGGATGCTGAAATATTTTCCTATTTGCGTTCTGAACGTGATAATTTTATTGTATTTCAAAAATATCTCCCAACATAAGAAAGATTACTGATTAATTGGCTTCGTGCTTGCTTAGTTTTCCTGTGTCGTTGAAAACATGTAGATAGGAAGCCATAGGTCTTGTAAATCATGCTAACCGTGAGTAAATGACACGCTGCGATGTAATAGAAAATATAGAATCAGTATCATGCATAGACAACGTAAATGATATATCCTCAGCAGATGGTTTCATTAAAAGAGAATACTACTTGCAGAATGGAGGCTTCTTGATTCCCTAATTAGCCAGATGTTTTTATAATTTTGTTTAGACAGACAACTTTGGCCCCTTTACGACCTTGTCATTTGTGGAGAAGCTTCAGCGTACTTCAGTAACTTGCTCATGATCGTTGCACTGTTAGCAATCCCCTTATTTTTACCATCAATGTAAAATTATTTTTGAGACAGTACTTGGAATTAATGTTAATGCAAGAAAACATTAATGATTCATTGTGAAAACAGCGGGCAATTAGTCATGTGCATTATTTTCGTATCAAAGCAAAAGAAGTCTAATTTGGAATTTCAGAATGAAAATTTTTACAGCATATTAAGCGACTAACGAAGTCTCTAGCATTTAAAAAAAATATGAAGGATGAAAAATCGAGAATTTAAATAATTTTATGCGAGTACATTATGAGAAATAATTACACTACTCAACGATGAAAATGTTCCAGGCTCAAAATTAGCGTGTTTTTATGTATTTTCACCTGCTGAATTAAAAAATCACCATAAAAATGACCGATTAACTTTTGCTTTGGAGATACAGTGACGTCACTTTTTGGAGTCCATATTTTCAGCATGAGGAAATTCTGTCTTTTGTCGGTTATCACATCTCTCAACTGACATAACAGAGCGTTTTCCAGATGTTAATAGGTCATAAACACAATAACCAAGTCGTTGTTTTTCTTCTCTTGGACCTGAAAGAGATCCTTTTTCTTCCACCTTTTCATATAAAGCGGAGTCCGATGAAATTTTTTATTGCATGTATGAACAAGGAAGGACAACCATTAACCGCTTTAGAGACAAATTTTCTAGGTTGTGTGATGCACAATTAAAGAAAGGTACTTTTGTTGAACGACAAATTCGACAGCTAGTAAAGCATCTTGTGTTTTTCTGAATTTTGGAGGGGAAAGAAAGGCAGTTTGGGAAGCGTTAAAGGGAGTTATGCATGGTTTCTACATGTTAATTTCCCTTGTGTAACTGACAATACTTAGAGTAGATGATAACTACACTCAGTTGGTGACAATACATCTGATAAACTACCATGAACTATGATGCAACGTGTCCCTAAAAATCCATGTTCTCCACTCCACCTTAAGTCCTAAACTTTTCCCTTCTAGTTGTGGAGCTTTCAGTAATGAACACAGAGAAAGATTCCATCAGGATTTTTCTATAATAGAACAACGAAATCAAGGCCGTTGGAATGAAGCTATGCTTGCGGATATGCTGGTATGTGTGTAGGGATGCTCCGTGTTTACTTACAAGAAACTAGGTAAAATTAAACTATCTCATGAATCCACCACATGTTTCTCTTCACGCCATTCCACGTGTCAGGTATGTATTCATCCATCAATGTAGAACTCTTAGAACAAAACAATCATTGTCTAAATTAAAAGTGCCCTTTCAATGTTATTGGCTTATGTAGTTTAAATGTATTGTTTTTCTTTAATCCGTTATCATTGAAACTAAAGCTAATGAGGACTTTTCTTTCTAATATTCGTTTCTTTCACATCAAAATTTGTAGGATTCGACTAATGAAGTTAAGAAAACATTGCAAAAACTATTTTTGTCGCTGGGCTGTGTTATTAGGTCCACTAATGAAATTCACAGCCAGCAAAATTTGAAAACTTGAGCAAAACTGAATTTTTCAAAATCTATTTTCGATAATCTGATTACTGAATAAATACGCCACGTGGAATTTTACGTTCGGATTTCATAGTTCGGAGCATTCAGAGCTGCTTGCGTAATTGGTTACATATCAGAAAAGGAAAAGGATTTTGCGCTCGACAACTAAGTGTTCAAATACTTTTTGATTCGAGCGTCTAGCTTCTATAATTAATTGATGTCCTGCATTTCACTGACATGTTTTGATCTTGAAACATGAATGAAAACATCCTTAAAACTTTTTTCAGTCTTTACGACAATGTCGTCTGAACTGACACTTGTGCTCCAATTACGACAATGTCGTCTGAACTGACACTTGTGCTCCAATTACGACAATGTCGTCTGAACTGACACTTGTGCTCCAATTACGACAATGTCGTCTGAACTGACACTTGTGCTCCAATTACGACAATGTCGTCTGAACTGACACTTGTACTTCAATTACGACAATGTCGTCTGAACTGACACTTGTACTCTAATTATGACAATGTCGTCTGAACTGACACTTGTACTCTAATTATGACAATGTCGTCTGAACTGACACTTGTACTCCAATTACGACAATGTCGTCTGAACTGACACTTGTACTCTAATTATGACAATGTCGTCTGAACTGACACTTGTACTCCAATTACGACAATGTCCTCTGAACTGACACTTGTACTCTAATTAGGACAATGTCGTCTGAATTGACTGATCCTTGTACTCCAATTACGACAATGTCGTCTGAACTGACACTTGTACTCCAATCTTCTTATCAATCGCCGGCAAAGTATGAACACGTAAGTCGACAAAAATGAAACACTTGACGTCACATGATTGGTTTTATTTCCTTTTTTGTAAACAGATATTGGGAAAGCGTGGCACTAGAAGTCCTTCGCGGGATTGTGACCATTAAAAATATTGAAATTATTTTTAAAAGCCCCGTCAGTCATCTATAACTTTTTCCAGAATTTAATTACTGAGAAAATAAAGCTCAACTTCAATGGTAAATATTAATTTCACCTTCTATCTTCCTAAACTAGGTAATATACAAACGATAAGTCCGGTAGATTTTCCTAACCGTAGAAGTATAATATAAGAGTTTTTGAGTGTTTCAATGCTCTACTCAGTGACATCTGAGGGTTGTTTGAAATTTAATTGGCAGAGAAAAAACTGAACCCTCACTCCTATTCATTTCACATTGACTTTCATAGATTAAAATAACATCCCAGACAGAGATGAAAATGCTTTAATGTCGCTATAGATGTGCATTTTTGAAATAAGATGGTTTTTGCAACACGAAGGACTGCAGTACGTCGTCGCGCAAGATAGCCAGATTACAGGCATCCTGGTCAGCCAGATGACGTGGGCAAGAACGAATTGGAACTAAAAGCCACTAGCATTTAATAAAAGCAATATGAAGGATGAGAAATGGAGAATTTCAATAATTTCATGCAAGTACATTATGCGAAATAATTATACTACTCAGCGATGAAAATGTAGCTGAACACGCGATTCTAAATATATTATACACATTTTGCATTGACTACATTTTTTCAAATAGCGAGTGCTGACCCTGGAAGTTATATTCCTATTACATATATATATATATATATATATATATATATATATATATATATATATATATAATGGAACGCCTCCTGGTATATTCAAATCAATAGAATAAATGTTTAGTCTTTTCTTCAAATTCGTATTCTGCAAAGAAAAACAAACACTCTGGAATTTAGATTCGGTTCATCCTTATGTTAGCTCCCTTGTTACTTTGAAGTTCAACGACAATTTCACTTAATATATTGACGTATATAGTCCTCATAAATAGGATAATTCTGACTTCCGCCTTGGATCCACTAATCCAAAGATGTCAAACTCGACTTCTACGGTCAAAAAACAGCTGCCTACTCGTTCGACTTCAAGTCAGTCGCCGCAATGCCGTACATAATCAAGCACATTTCAAGTTTACAGGAACGAGACAGAGTTCACGGCTACAAAACATTGCAGTTTTCTTTTTACATTCGAAAGAAACTTTAGGACATTTGTTCCGTCCACTGTTCCTGCTGAAACTAGCTGGCCGGACCCGGGGAAAAACTTTCTGCTGTGCACGAGACAGTCGACTCTGGTGAATCACGCCCCCCTCCGCCGGACGTGCCTCTGTCCTTTGTAGACTTTGCCGTCGTGCATTTTGTACGTGTACAAGTTTCACGTTCACCTGCATATTCAGTAACACGTATTCTCTAGTTTTTGCCAAAATGAGTCTAATGATCTTCAAATAGTACTTTTTATAGGAGTATAAATGAAGGAGAAGGGTAACTTCATTCCCAAATGAAGTATTTCTTTTTTTGTATTTCCAATGTTCTAATATGAATTTATTATTTGAAAACTTGAAAAAACAGAGATTTATGCCTCGTTTTTTTGTGCTCAAGATTACGACAAACAAAAGCGTTTTCTCAATTTTAACCTACATCAGAATTACAAGGTTATTTTTCGGTTACCTAAATTAACTTCAAAAAGTTGTATAACATTATAGATATTTCTTGATAAATTTCAAGCCATCAATTCGTCAAAATTCTAGCAGCTGCATGTTTCAATGTTTCGATACAACACATGTTGATTTCATTTATTTCATTTCCAGTTAGTCGTTATATAACGACTGAGACTAAGTCTAATAGTGGTGTTCAGGCTCTTCATTTAATTTTTTTAAAGAATTAATTGGGAGATCTTAAGTTTACAAATTATTCAAAGCTGAAAAACTCACTCAGGTCATCGATCACCCGGTCCTAAAGCAGTCAGCCCTTTGAAAATTTCGATGTCCCGGAAAACTGACGTGAATGGGACTGATGAGGGTGTTGGTATTTTATCGAAGATTCCTGTGAATTTCCCTTCAAGATGTCTCTGCAATATCTCAGGCAGTCGGTTTTCTCATTTCAGTTGACTAAATCTGGCACTGTTCGGTTCTGAGGTCGGATTGCCCTCATTACTCGCGGCTTACTGTCGCAACTGGCAACGACTCCGCAAATTCTCGTACTCGACTAAGACATCCCAGACTTGGTTCGAACTCACCCGAACATGTGCCAGCTTTGTCTAATTTACAAATGGAAGGGAAAAAGGACCGTGCAAGTTCTTGCCTACAATACCGTATGGCTTAGTTACGTAAGTACCTGACACAAAGTGGCATCAGATATTTCTTTTCTATAAAGTTTGGCTTTGTCATGTCATTTGTTCGCTGTATTTGGCTCACATGCTGCTTCTGTCGACTTACAGACAACTTCAGAGTGGCCTGAAACGAAATCGAGTCATTGGACTCCAGGCCGGAACGGGCGGGTAATGGCTGCCTCAGACTCGAGGAATTTAGTCAATGTCACATCGTATTGAAGTGCAAGGTGTCTCAAGATGTCCCAATTAGGCACTCAATTGTTATCAGGTCAATACGCTGCTCTATTCTAGTGAGAAACTTCGGCGCCTGTTATGGATGCCAAGGAATGTTTTCATTACAATGAGACGCCTGGTATAAATATTTTACCGAATTTAAAACATGTTTTCTTTATAATAAATCTCCCAGGTAACGTTTATCGAACTTCGGATTTGAAGTAAATTAAATATTGCACAGGGAACTTTTCTATAACCTGAGTTAATAACAATAGGTATCTCAATTAATCCAAATAAATGATGAAAACGAAATGAAATGTTTCGTATAGGAACTGGACAAAATTAATTCTATTTACAAACCATTCGATCGAACAATTCCAACAATAGTTTTCAGCGGAAAGTCTGTTCAAAATTAATCATAATGAAGTTCTTATCTTTGTCGATCAAGATTACGCAATGCAGCAGCATTGTATATAGCACATCTTACGTAATCGACTTTTATTTTGCACAGTGACGTTTGCAAAAGCGGTCGAAGATTCCTCGAAGATTTTCACAGTTTGAGCTTAGTCTTCCTGCACAAGAACGCACCGAAGTTATGCGTAACGAGTAACGTTCTTCGCCACAAAGCTAGAGTTTGCAGTCATTTGTCTCTGAGGAGGAGATCTGAGCGAAGGAGATGATTGCCTGCTAGTTAAGCGATCCAGTGATTATGAAGAAGAAACTGAGGTAGGGAGCTCCAGCGCACTTACCTGTGCCATCACCGCCCTAATTGAGGCGCATGGTACTGTCTAGGAGGACTTGGATGAGCTTTGACAACGCTTTGAAGTATTTTAACGAGTGTTTACGCTGCTGATGAAGAGCTACGAAGCCCCGCTCGACCTACTTCTTGAGAGCTTAAGCTGAAGAAAAGAGCCTGCTTGAATCTGATTTAAAATGCCTGAGCTAAAATGTGTGGCTAAGATGTTTGCTTTCATATAAACGGACGATTGAATTAGTTTACTTCATCAAATAGCAGGTGAATCGGGATGGGTATGAAGTTACGCTACTACATTCTAGAAGCTCAAATTTAATTAATAGATCAACGGTAACCAAAATCTCAATAGAATAATTTAAGGGACTTTCATTCCACTCAATGTGAATTTAAAAACTTTAAAAAATGTCAGGGATTCTAGACTTCCATAGCTCAGAATCAAGCCAAATTTTGTTGATTGCAATAATCCTGATATTAAACCGATATTTAGTGAGCTAAACGAAATATTTCGTGAACAAACGAAAAGGGCGGGGAAATTTATCTGGATATCATTGGATTTGGATGAAGTTTTTCCAAACGCGAGGAAATATTCGTCAAATTAAATTGAAAAATGTCCCCTATAATGTAATGTGACAATAACTGTACAACAGTTTATCTGTCGTTGTTGTCTGCATATCTTCCACAAAAACATTTCATCAACTACACGAAGTTATTTATTTTGTTCACTCTATTTAGTAATATGGAATCGAAGAGTGCAGTATAACGGTACAAGTTGTATAAATACTATAGTAACATAATAATAAAATAGTCTTAATATTATAATAGTATAAACAGGAACAGTATGAACAGTGAGGAATATAAGCCAGGAAAACAGCACAAGCCGTTCTCGAGTAACAGCGGAGTTCATTAATGTCAGTCACACGACAACGAGCATCGTTACCTTCGAGCCGCTTCTGTGTTGCATTCGCAACTTTGTGTTCATGTTTATATTATCTTAGTTTTGAGTGAAAAATTTAAACTACGCGTTCAAAAGCGCTTACAAGATGTCCTACTATCTCCAAAAACGCAGGAGTGTTTAAACTTTCAAAGCCAGCACAGTCGCAGAATTTTATTACAATTGAATGTTCTTCTACATTTTTTCAAGTAACGTCGCTTAAATGTCACACGTACGTTAGTAGGTATTGAACCATTACTTTCCCCTGAAAACAGGGAAGAGATACTGCTTTAAGACCAATCTAACCAATCCAAAAGAAAAGGCTTCTTAGTTTTCCTGCCCCCTAGATTTTATTTAGTAGCAAAGCAAGACGCTTCAGCCTTGCGAGTAAATCTTTGGACCGGCTGTTAAAATCGAATCCTGTAATCGCACGAGTTGACGGGTTCCGAATACATTTCCATCAATAGTGTCATAATAAAAACTACAACACGCATTACGAAGAAATAGTATATTTGAAAACAAAGGAATCAGGGAGAGGCTGTATTTTCAACAAATTTTGCAGGTATCAAATTTCTAAAGGACACCACTCTATTCATCCACAGTTTCATCCATAGTGTAAGTCTGGGCAGTGATAGTCTCTCCTACTTTTGATTTTGAATAATTTATGTTTCTGCTATTTTTCAAGTCTTGAAAAAAATCGAACTCATAACTTTCAATAAACTAAGCAAGGTAAATATTTCATGATCATAGTAACCTACTTCGCTCCACCAATCCCAATGACCCCTCTCTCCCCGACCTCAACAACAACAACATCACCTCTGTTATCTCAACTCACTCCCGCCAGACCTGGATTGACTAAGTCCAGTCCCATAGCTTAGAACAAAACCCCTCCCAATTTTGATCCCTCCTCAAATCCCCCTCTGGTAAGTCTAACAATCAACCCCCCAACCAACCCATCACTTTCGGCAACCGAGTCACCACCTCTAACTCCATTATAGCTCAATCCTTCTGCCGCCAATTCACAATTGTCCCTCCCTTTCGACGTAACAAATCATCCCGCAAAATCTTTAGATCTATCCACAAACTCCACCCCTTAGACCGATCCTTCCCTCCTTTCACTGCTGACCGAAAGAGGTAGGTCATCAAAAAGTCCGACACTTCCACCGCAGCCGGTCCTGATAACCTCATTTTACTCTAAATCCGCCACCTCGGCCCCTCAGGCATAACCTATTTCACCAAGACCTTCAACCTCTCCCTCTCCCACGCCACTATCCCTTCCATTTGAAAAACAGCCATCATCATCACCATCCCCAAACCTGGCAAACCACCCTCACTCAGGTCTTTTTAACGCCCCATCTGACTCATCTGTCCTGCCGTCAAAGTGCTGGAACGTTTACTCCTACCGCACCTGACGGCAGCCATCCTTCTTTCAGATTCTCAACAGGGCTTCCACCCCCTTCACTCCACCACCTCCTCTCTACTTCCCCTAGGTTACACTATAGCTGTTGGTTTCAACCAGCACCGTTCTTCCCTCCGCACAACTATCATGGCCATAGACTTCTCCAAAGCTTTTGACACCGTCCCACACCCTCAACTCATCTCCTCTCTCCCCCAAAACATGGTTCGTTGGCTGGTCTGCTACCTTAAAGGCAGATCAGCCAAATGTTCCTACCACCACCACCTCTCCTCCTCCAGACCCGTCCTAGCAGGCGACCCCCAGGGTTCTGTTATATCCCCAGCGCTTTTCAACCTATTTGTCTCCGACTACCCTCCCACTGCACCTCTCATCACTTCATACGCTGACGACTTCACAGCACTAGGAACAATAATCAAAATCCCTGATGCCTCCGCCATCCTCTCCGCCCATTCCTCTGACGTCGCCACATGGCTGCAACAAAAGGGTCTCACAGTATCAATAGCCAAATCCCACTCTTCCCTCTTCACTTCTGACACCCACCAGTCCCGCACCAGCCCTCGTTTCACCTAGGAGAAGACGTCGGTCACTGTCGGTCACCCAAAAACCTGGGAATTACTTTTGACCCCCACTTTACCTTCATCCGTCGCAAACACAATCTGAGAGACAGCCCGGCATAGGTAAACATGTTAAAAGCCCTTGCTGGTTCCTCATAGGGCCAGCAAAAGGAAACCATCACTCTCACATGTAAGGCTTTCATCACTCAATAGTCACCTACGCTGCTCCCATCTGGTTCCCCAACGCTTCCCCCTCATCTATGACGAAACTCCAAACAATCCAGTACGCCGCCCTTCGAATGGCCTTCGGATCCCACAAAATGGCTTCCGCCTCGCACCTTCACAGGGAGACGGGGGTCCTCTCTGTAGCAGACCACCTCTCTCTCCTCTGCTCCCAGTGCCTCCTCAGCTCCCTTCGCCCTCACCCCCCCCCCAATTACCTCACAGTCACCCAACCCTCCGGCCCTCGTAATATGATACATACCCTCCAATCCCGCTCCCTACTCTCGATAGCTCACCTATCTCCAAACGGGGACTGCCTTCCCTCCACATATAGGCAATCCCTAAATTCCCTGCACTTCTCAGCAGTTCAGCAGGCCATCTCTGCAGCGGGCCCTAACAGGGTCCTCCAACTGTCCCCTCCTCCCATTCCTGAACAAGAGCAATCCCTTGCCAGATCCACCCGCACTCTCCTCTCTCAAATCCTATCGGGCCACAGCAGAGCAATGAACTCGTACCAGGCCCGAATAGGAGCAGTGCAGGACCCCACATGTCCTGCCTGCGGCGCCGCGGACCAGACCACCAGCCACCTCTTTAGCTGTCCTAACACCTCCACCCACCTTACCCCTCTCGACCCGGCGTACACGGCGACCATCCTCTCGTATCCCTTCACTTTCAACCTACTTCCCTCCTTCTATCCGCCCCCATCCGAGCCTCCCCGCACCTCTGAGTCCCCCCTGGGTCACCCACTAGGCAAACAATAACTTAGCAATGATATAACTTGTGCATGATATCAATTTCATGAACGCAGTTTTTAGTTTCTACAACATTTCTCCCTACCTGTCAATTTATGTATCAAACATTTATTCAATAAGTAAGAAATTGACACTACGTAGCATTTGTTTGGAAACACTTTTCGTTTAGTGTTAGAGCTCTCTAATGTTTTCGCTCCCATTGTTACCATCGTAAAATTCTAGCAACAAAACGAGAGGCAGAAAAAGAGTGGGTCGACATGCCACCGGCCGGTCCAATTACGCTGTACAGTTGAAGGGTGAAGCAGAATCTTCTTCATTCAATAACGCTTTACAGTTGACGGGTGAAGCAGAATTTTGTTTACTCAACACGCTTTACAGTTGAAGGGTGAAGCTCAATCTTTTATTCAACACGCTTTACATTTGCAGGGTGAAGCAGAATCTTTTTATTCAACACATTTAACAGATAAAGAGTGAAGCAGCATTTTCAACATTCAACACGCTGTACAGTTGAAGGGTGAAGCAGAATCTTCTTTATCGACATTCGATTTTCTGGCGAGCGGAAATCGGGCGCCGATATGAGAGCTAACGTTCTTGACGCGAGCACACAATGCTTTGCAGCCTGAGTGTTTGATAAGCAGAATTATATTGAAGTAAATTTACAACTCATGCAACATACATGTCGTTACAAGTTCACTACTAAAATATTAACGTCGAAAAATTAGGTCTATTAGTTATTGTCCCAAGAAAATTACTCATCACATAGTTACGGAGCATTTGTGCCCATATACTTATGCCATTGGAGAAAAAGTCTACGTAAAAAGTCCAGTCAAGAAGTAAATTTCTCTTATTCACTTTAGTCAAAAACGTGCAGAAAAGCAGTACAAGTTCCGTAAAGATTTCACTATTCATTTCTATACATGTTTCTTTATAAACAATTCTACAGAAGCGTTGCAAAAAATATCACTGAAGCAAAATATATAGTAGTTTTTTTCTTCATGCGTTCACAATGTTTGATATGAGCGAAGTAAATTCAATTCACACTTTCCACGTGTTGCATAAAGTACAAATTCAAAAAAGTTGCAATAGTAACCAATAGCACTTGACGAAAGAGAATACAGCAAAATTTACCTAAACGATTTAAGATTCTACAAAGCTACCGCATGAACTAAGGAGACATCTTATTGCACTTGCAATTAATTTTCCGTATTCAAAAGCAACGCTCTTATGATTTTTGATCTGAAAAATAAGCGTTTGAAATGAGCTTATCAAATTCTTTATACAGTGTATTTCCCCACATTCTTAATAAGATTCATGCTGTAATGCGATTTAAAGCTGGATAATTTCCTACTTGATCTTCTTTGAAAAAATCATAAACAGATATTCATTTCCCACTGGATCAGGGATTGCAGAAAATTTGAAAATTGTAACAATGAATTTCTTTGACAATGACTTCTTAACGCTAAAAGACTTTAACGCACCTCGAATGTATACGTAATTTTCTAATAGATATTACAAATTTTGAGTTCTTAAAAATTCGATGGCAAGTAATTTCAGTTTCTTTGTGATGAATATAATAGACTGTAGCAATAGGAATGAGCCATTTGGTCCATTCTTGGGTTGCTCCCCCAAGTCCCATGATATCTAAAGTAAAGGCATCTATCACGTACATGCATCATAATCGTACACAGATATTTCAGTCCCGTACACGCACTTTAACCACGCTCAGGCATTTCAGTTACGCACACGCACCGCAATCATTCACATGCCTTAGAAGTTGAGAATGAGGTAAAATCAGTCCGTTGCAATACTGTGGGGGTTTGTTATCCAACAGTTGTCAAGATAATTTTTCTTCACAGTGCCAGTAGACACTATAGTTGGGCAGTTGATTTCGTGAACGGCAAGTTTAGAGCCTGGAATGTCTTGAAGTTTAGCTGTTATCTTTGGTGCGCTCATTATCGTCGACGTCGAAAAGTCTGTCTAGAATAAAAGTGTCACAGCAGTTAAGACATTGATGGGTCTCGATGAGTTGTCCTCCCAGTTTACTTTGTTCTAGGTAAATGAGTTCAAGCTACTGAAGACGCCTTCCATAGCAGAGATTACGAAATTCAGGAACCTTTTTCGTCCTCAGATGCTGAATTTTCACTACTTTTTCCATGTGTCTTCGCACCGTATGAGACTCGAGTTGCACTGCACATTCCACACATGGATGAACTAGTGCTGTATTCAGCGGGAATATCTTTCTCTTCGACCTGTATTCAAAGTTTCTGAAAATGAAACCAAGGGTCCTGCTCGCATTTCTAATGCATTACTTCCCTTGTTATCATGCTTGAGGTTTTCAGCGAAAATTATAACAAGATCTCTTTGTTGCTGCACTGCTACAATAAGTTATCGATCGTGTTTTGGAAATGTCGGTTATTGACACCAACGTGCAAGACTGAACATTTATCAATATTAAAGCTTATCTGCCAGGTTTCAGACCATTGTAGTTGATGATTGAGGCTGATTGCATGGTTACTCCGTCTCAGTCTGTGAACGCTTTGTGTCAGTTTCGTGTTGGCGATTTTGTTGATGAATGAAAGACAAAAATACTACTACCTTATTTTTGCTTTCATGATTATCTCCTATGGAAAATATGCTTGGCTTAATTTTTCCATTTGTATGCAAAAATTGTATCCACAAATTGTATCTATACACAATTTGAAACTCATTGTGCATTGAGTGATGCATCTAAATAGTAAGTGTTCGATATTTCCTTAGAGTGTAATCAACATTCACTCTAGTAACCCATACATGGGTTAAAAAAATGAATATCTGTGGGTCTCATGACTAAGTGTTGAATTTCATAACTGCGTTTCCTTATAAAATACTGCAGCTTGGGAAAAAATTGTCTTCCCTTGCAGTATTTCAAGTAGAATGAGCAATTAAAATTCTTGATGTGAAATATAAATTGTTGTCAGGCTGCAAATTTTGGTTTAGTGTCCCAAACACCTGAGGTTAATTTACCAATGAATTTCAAAATATTTGTATCATTAACAACATTTATAATTCTGCTCTGTGATACATTCAGTATCTTATATTACACTGACCCTAATCCATTACTTCACCCTGTTCTGCTCTCAGAGCTAAACTTCAAAATTAATTAAATAACAAAGTTTTTTGCAACTATGAAACAACGTTCGAATCATTGGTTTGCTTGGATTCTCCAATGAAGGATCATATATTATCTCCATTATTTAAGAAAAGAAGGATGTGACGATAGAAATTCACTAACTTCCGCCTGGGGCAACAATGCCATAACTCAACATGGTTCGTTATTAATATTATGGGCTCATATTTTATACTGCACGCTTCCCGGAGTGCAACATCAAGTGTTTGCATGCCAAAGCGGGATAGAGAACTGAGCAAAATGCAGCGGCCATGAGGATGAGATTATTACGTCTCATAAACTGATCCACAGAATTACTTTTTATTTCTTTACTAATACAAAATATCGCACAGTAATTCGTACTACCATGACGGTATGCTCTGTGCAGGATGATAAAATGCTGTGATCAGTGGTTGTCTAAAACATTGAAATGCTGTCCAAACTTCTGATCGTTCTGCCCTCAATTTCTACCAAAAGCACGGTGCATTTTCAGCATCAGCAGGCAGTGGTACGACAAAGGATCAATGAAGCTGTCAGACCACAGATTGAATGTAACTCAAAATTCGCAATTGTTTGTGTGTCATTGCACTGAGATTGAAGCTGCTGCAGCCATCGTAACTGGCGTCTCTTGGGTGACAAATCAACAGTGTAGGGTCATAGTATCATTGGCTCACGGTGTTTCGTATCGTAGACATGATGAATGTATTTGTAGGATGCAATTTCCAAGGCAATTGGAGCTTCCGCCGCTTCTGCTTCTTGCCTCCTTTTTTTCGAAAACCCCAAAGTAGGCAATCAATCGCAGCTAATGGCATCCATCAAGCTTCCGATGACGAGAAAAATGTTCCTTGAAATTCGCACCACAAAGAGAGTTGCAGGACAAAGGAAATTCGTGCGTTGATTTTCAAAGCATATTCCAAGTGAATAACATTTTTTTATTCATAGGCTAACTTTTGGTTAGCACAGGACACCCAAAGCCTGAATTTTTCTAAGCTGCTAAAGAATAGCTCAAGTAAGCCTTTGGTAATCTTGCAAGTAAACAACTTGCACAAAAATGTAATCTCTATCCGATCGAAAATTCAGCAAAAGGCCGTGTTTGCTTCCAGGTACGTTCGTCTTAACGGTTATATCAGAGGCGGTCCTTTTTTACCCATGAAAGCAATTTGGCTCGCTTGAAAGAGCACTGCTGATGGTGGCTCACTGAAGGTACAGACTCTGAAATTGGTTTCTGCAACGTACTCGATTGCTCATAAGCTGAGCTGAAGTCTTTCGAAATAAGTACTCTCAGTTATATTGACGCGTTCTGCACTTAAATCTGATAGATGCTATGCTGAAAATACATAAATATTATTACAAACATATATATATATATCTCGTTGTTGAGATTGAATGTCGTCGTCTAACTAATTAGCAGTTCACGTTATAACAGATTTCAATCTCAACGACGAGACAACAAATATTTGCAACAACACACAATCAAACATACCTCAGAAAATGAATACCTCAGTCATGCCTCTGTGAAACATACCTTAGAAAATGAATACCTCAGTCATACTTCAGTAAAACATACCTCAGAAAATGAATACCTCAGTCATACTTCAGTAAAACATACCTCAGAAAATGAATACCTCAGTCATACTTCAGTAAAACATACCTCAGAAAATGAATACCTCAGTCATACTTCAGTAAAACATACCTTAGGAAATGAATACCTCAGTCATACTTCAGTGAAATAGCTCAGAAAATGAAATAGCAGTACAAATGACTTAGCAAGCAAAATTGTTACCAGTTAATCGCAAAATTTCGGTAGGGTCTTAACCCTTTCACCCCGGAGTATATTTGTGTGTGGTACATATGTAGTACATGTGTGGTACGTATGTAGTACATATGTGGTACAAACGTGTGCCATCAGAGGTGAAAGGTTTAGGTGTCGTAATTTCAATCGCAGTATCAGCAACAATTCAAACGAAAACTAAAAAAATTATTTACAAATTATTTTTGTATTTTATTCTACTATGAAATGGCAATAGCCACAGGTAGGCTTTTTTCTTATAACAAAATATGTGACATGTGTGCGTACACAGCAATAACTTGTTTTAATTCTGGAACGAAATGCATTGTTGATAAATCGTAAGATGTTCCCTGATAATTATTTCATACATTAAAACTTGTGTACTTTGCTATTCACAATTAAGCCTTCATTTAATATCAGGTGAAACTGAAGGTGACAGGAGAAACTTATGTTGTCATTCTCAATTTAATTTCACCACAACGTTATTTTCAGTGCAAACTCTGGGTAATACTTGATCGTAACTATGAAAACAGCAATTACGTTGTTAGTAAATAAAAAGTTAGTGATTTGAAACGCATAAATTCCTGTAAAAATCCTATATAAAAATACACAATTTTATTGTCTCTTGCACTGTCCACTGCTTACGAGCAAATTTTTACGAGAAGTTCGGTTTGCGTGCGTGTGCTTCAAGATTGCAATAGCATATGATTAGAAGTTATCTGTGCAAATACCTAGGCAAATAACTGACTTTGAAGTAATTTTCACGCTCGTTTTACCTTTCCAAATCTCTTCTCTAGAATAACTATAAAGCCGTTGAATAATTCTTCAAGCGTACGGGTTAAAAATTAGAGTCTGCGGAACTAGTCTCCTTTATAGTTTCAAAGAATACAACATTTTTGAGCTTAAATCGGTAAGACGAGGCAAGCAAACTTTTCCAAAACGTAACTGAAGCTTCTGGGTAAAATTTTAGAGATTAGTATTTGCCCAAAAGTTACAAGTAATGTTATACATAATAATCTCGAGGTTTTTAGTGTAAAAGAGTAAGAGTATTTTGTCTTACATGAAAGAAACTGGATCGGCTTCAAATTTATGCATGATAATGGTGTTCGGTGCAACATTTCAATTCATCTACGTTCTAAAAAATGAGAGCAAGTAAAAATGATTGACCTGGTATTAAATTCTCCGCACAAGGTTTATGAGCTAATGAAAACATTCGAAACTTTGTTACAGATCGTCCTACCATGTTGTTTTTCCTGGTTTCTGTCTAAATTTTAATTTTACGAGTATTGTAAAATTGATTTAATCCGAGAAGAATTTACAACACGCATATAAGAATAAAAAAGCCTGATGCAAAAAAAACTTACAATCTATGCAGAATTTTTACTCACGTCGAGTGAAGGTCTGAAATGTCATTTTAGTAACGTCTCATGATTGCTTGTATCGAATATTTCTGGGTTCTTTGTTTAATGATCTGCATTTCGTAAGACAGTCACTCAACGAACTAATTTGTTTATCAATTTTTAAAGAAGAAAATGCTTTTTTTGTGCCCTCAACAATGACATCTTTTACTCATTTGTAAGCTAAATGAAATATCTATTGTAACTAACAAATATTCTAATTAAACCTATTTGCAAAAAGAAAATAACGGAGATGAAAAAATCTTTCACCATACATGCGGTGATCGAGAAATTTTTCAGACCCCTTGACAAAAAATATGGATTTTAGATATTGTAGATTTTTCCCGAGCTTTCCCTGTTGTACCTTACTGAATTGCTGCTGCAGGTGCCTTACTGAATTGCTGCTGCAGGTGCCTTACTGAATTGCTGCTGCAGGTGCCTTACTGAATTGCTGCTGCAGGTGCCTTACTGAATTGCTGCTGCAGGTGTTTAACTGAATTGCTGCTGCAGGTGCTTAACTGAATTGCTGCTGCAGGTGCCTTACTGAATTACTGCTGCAGGTGCTTAACTGAATTGCTGCTGCAGGTGCTTAACTGAGTTGCTGCAGCAGGTGCTTAACTGAGTTGCTGCTGCAGGTTTCTCGCTGAATTATTGGAAGCAAAAACATCCTTATATTCCTCAAAGAGCGCCGTCGCACTTCATGATTTAGTGTGTCATTGGCCAGGGGATGCAACGCCTGCGTACACGCCCTCGTAGGTCCATTACGACAATCCACCTCAAGTCACAACACAAGGATTGGAACAGTGGTTGGAAGCATAATCACTAGTTTCAAAATATTATCGTTAAGAATAAAATGAAACTATTTTACCAAAAATACGATAACAAGACCAATCGCTTTCAGTCCTAGCATTTTTATTGATTATTAATTAAACACTATTTAAACATATATACATATATATGTATATATGCATACATATATACATATATACATATACATGTATACATATACATATATACAGTTATATATACATATATCTCGATGTTTCGACCTTCTAGGTAATTTTCAAGAAGCTGAAATAAAAACAAGAACACGGGTAAACTAATCACCTTAACATAACATTGTTTTCAAATAGAGCTAGAAAAAACAAAAATAAAAAATAAATAAAAGCAAGACACAAACGAAGAGAAAAACCGGGAAAAAACCTAAACCAACCGCAGAGTGTAAGCAGATTGTGTATCATTTAAAATTGGTTTGTCTCTTAAAATAAATAACGATTCTAAAATGCGTAAGTCTAAGACACTGGAAGCTGTGGCGATTATTTTAAATTCTTCTAATGTAACAAGGAGGTCACACTTCAGCAGAGTGAGAAGTGTTGGCAAAGGGGCGTTATTTTCAGCTTCTTGAAAATAACCTAGAAGGTCGAAATATCGAGATATTTGTATGTGTATATATATTATATATATTTAAATAGTGTTTAATTAATAACCAATAAAAAATGCTAAGACTGAAAGTGATTGTCCTTGTTTTTATAATTTTAGTTAAACTTTGCAAGAAGCAAAACATTAATATCACTCAAACAATTTTACGTTATGTATACATGATTGATAAAGAATTTTTTATTCTTTCCTTTTACAAGGTTCGTGGAGCTTATCTCACTAGAGTACACATCACAGGGAAAGCCTTTTTAAGTTCACTCGTTAAGTGCCGCTTGCTTCAAGCGCTCGCCACTTGGATATACTACTTCATTAATGAACTGGAGAATGCACTAGGAAGGTGAGTGGTTCAAGCAGAAAATTGACATCTGTTGAAGTAGCTGGCGTATACAATGCGTTGTATCACCGTTTTTCACGTTCATGACAACTGAAGACAAAGATTTAAATATTTTATATTCATGGATAGTTCAACAAAGCAAGGCATTTTTGAAGTGTAATTATTTATTTATAACACAGCAGCGAGAAGCCGGCCCTGGGGAAGTCAAAGACTTTAGGACACTATTACGAATTTTATTGTGGTAAATGGACGTCATTTTCAGTGACGTCCTTAGAACAACTTTACTAAAACGTACGTTGCAAAACGTTCAGGATAATAGAACTCTATTAAATCTCACGTCATTCTTAAAATATTGTTCGTTGGTTAAAATAGAGAAACGTTCTGAAAAGTTGAGTTTTAGTTATATAAGAAATCTAAAAACATTAGCTGTTTTTCATAAATTCGAAATGCGGTCGACTGCAGATTCGTGGTGAGGGGGACAGCTTTGTACATGAATATTAAGGAAACCCTTAATGTTATGAGTTCATTATTGACCCTTAACATTAAGGAGCCTTAAAAGTGATATTAACCCACCATGCCTCATTATCAATAAACTAAATTTAAGTATTCTTTGCACCCAAGTTTGACGGCTATTTACTGTTTCAGCATCTATGCCGACCAGCTTGTTTTGAAAACCGGCTACTACATACAAACACTAGGCAGCTATTTTTTTCAAGTTGATGAATGTAATAAAATGTACCTTCTTTCACTATCAGCAATGAAAAGTTTGTTATACATTGCATATCATAAACAAAACGTCTGCATTTGCTTCTGACTGGAATAAATTTCTGTCTTGAAAATCAGTATAGAATTTGTCTACTCTGTGTACTTTTTTCCTATTTTACGACCAAAGACACTAAGATGCGCCTGAAAATACTGAAATACGGTACTTAGTACGTATATTTTACTAAAAAATGCTTTCTGTTTCCGTCAGCATTGCAACACTGGTTCCGTGTTGGACCCCACGTTCCCTCTGTAACCCTGGCTGTGTATCGGACCCCACGTTCCCTCTGTAACCCTGATCTGTGTCGGACCGCACGTCTCCCTCTGTAATCCTGGCTCTGTATCGGACCCCACGTCTCCCTTTATAACTCTGGTTGTGTATCGGACCTCACGTTCCCTCTGTAACCCTGGCTCTGTATCGGACCCCACATCTCCCTCTGTCACCCTGGCTGTGTATCGGACCCCACGTCCAATATGTACTCCCGGAAGAAATGAGTGTTTGGTACGCACATCCTGACATAGTTCTAGACAATTAGGAAAATAGTGTTTTCATAGGAGAATGGGTTGATTAAATGAAGGAAATTTCCAGCCTTTTTTCCCGTTCTGTAGCACCATACGACTACTCTGGGTTCCCTGCGTTATGTTTCAATGTTTTTTTGTCATCGAATAAGCGGTAGAAAGCGCAGAACTCTATAGATAATAGTTTGTATTGAAATGAATTTAACATTTATTACGTTTAAGCTTCTTTTAAATTGAGTTTTCGAACTAAAATCTCTTAAACAAATCCGTGCAATTCGGCTGGAAAAATTCCATGCCACAGACTTCTTTTCACAGGTGTGTGACCCTAGAGAGTTTAGAAATAGGAGATACTTCATCATAATTCCTATTAGCACTAAAGCGATAGAAGTTTAAATTTCTCTTTCAGTAGGAGTTGTTAGCAAACTAAAATTTGCCGCCAATGACCAGTACGGCCACAAAGCAGGCACATAGCCTCCGACTTGCGAAGCATTTTAAGAGGTGTTTTCTACTCGTAAGCGGCTTTCAGCGCCTGTTGACCGACACAAATCATACTTGCGCGCATGAAGTGCAGCGGCATAGCAGCCAGAGGTGCCAGAAGACAATAAAGCAAAGCAGGGCCGTAGCTCCCGCAAGCAGCGGGAGTTGCGTTGCAAAGAAGCGCTAAATCGTCCGCTAGACTGCAAAAGTTGGACTCTTCCAGGCCTTCCAAGATCCTTGTATGGATCACAGCACGACCAGAACGCCCTCTGAAGATTACTTCCACGAATTTAGGAGCTTTTTATGGATGGTGATATAACTCCCCATGAATTACTTTCTTAATGAAAAAGCTTCATGCCTCAGTGATTTGAAGGAAAGACACTCATCAGTACTTTTGAACAGCCGTAAACAGACTTATGTTCTCCATGAACTTGGGTTGCGGGCTAGCGTTGTTTAGGAACATTGGGTCGGAATTTTAAATCTTGACGTGGTAACAGGACTCTCTGAATGTAGGAATCAAGTTGATAAGAGGTTTATGAAATTACTTTGGGATTTTTAAGCAAGAAAATACCCTTCAATTTAGTCAAGCACCTGTTCAAAATTACTTCATTGATTCGATAGACACTTCTCAGAGCATAGCATGTATTTAAACTGTTAAAATATGACACATAAACCCTGGTGAATTTTTTATCGCTAAGAATATTAGTACGGCTCCAAAACGTCGGTAAAAGTTATCGAAGTATCCTATAATATTAAACACAATATTCGTAAGGTTTGGTTTTTGCGTTATCTTCATAAAAAAAATTTTGGTTATCTTTCACATCTTAAGCATAATGCTTGTATTAGTCAAAAATATTTACCTTTTTAAAGTTATTTATTAATGTAAAAACAATTAGAACAAACTTCTCATAGGCCTCCAAAGTTCTAACATTGAAAATTTGAGGGCATCATTGAAAAGAAATAACGTGCAATACGAGTATCTCAACCAAAATATAAATACAAAGCTACTGGAGAGGTGCTCGGTTTCAGACAAACAAGCTACAATATTGGTATTCTATTTCACATGTAAAGATTATTTCAGAGATCGTGACAATATCCCCCGATCGGAGAATGCAAAAAATTTACTGGAGCTTCTCTGTATGTTTCCTCAAATGCTGAAACTGTTGAGTTCTGTAGAACGACCTGTTCCACCAGGAGGTATTTAGCAGTTACTACCCTGAGAGGTTTACAGAAGATCTTTGTGTCCCTGTGTCATTCACACATACACACAAAAGTGCCGGCGCCTAACTGGAGTATTTATCTTGTATGCACTCGTCTTGTACAGAAGCAGAACTACTGAAATGGCAAAACACAAAGTTGTTTCAATGTCTCTTCGCAATCTCTCTTAAGCCAAGTCAGATCTGCAGTCGTTGCTCGCTTATTCTTCGCGACACCTTCAATTTACATGCAAATAACGCTGTGCCCAAGCTCGTTCCAGGGAATCTGAAGAGCTTTTCATGGCTTCATCGCAACTATGATTGAAGTAATCTAGTCTCAAGACAAGCGCAAATAATCAGCTTCTCACAAGCTATTGCTCAGTCATGAATAATTTTCGATCTAAGGATACCCGCCAGCAGGTCATAATTTAATTTCTTCCAAGAAAATGCGTTTTTTTTACGAATGAAAACTGCATGAACTAATGAGTCTTTACTTGAGAAAATGAACTCTATGAATAATCCATGGAAAAGTATAGTTTTTCGTGATAAATTCGTTATTACTTTCTGTGTTGGATTACAATTCATCATTTACCGAAACACAGAGCATGTTGTAAGTTACACATTTACAACTCTATTGCCAAGTACCTGTTTGGTTCCCCTCACGTGAAAATTCTCTGAATTCGGTGGCATGACCATCAGATGTTTGTTTGGTTCCGGTATACTAACGCCTCTCCTTCGTCGTCGAAATCATTGGTGGTATCTCGGGCGTTGTTTCAGATCATTTTCCAGCTCCGCTGATCATTTTAATCTCGCTGGAAGAAGATCAATGTCATGATATTTTACCGAAGAGTCGACCCAATTGAAAGCCTGCGCAAGATCCAGAGCAATAATACATGATGGGGTGGACGAATTTGGTCTCCGAGGGACAACTCCAGTGGGATTTAATCTCGAGGTCGCGTGGTGACTAATCATTTATGATTGGCAGTCAGAAATCTGCTGTACGCGTCAACAAAGTTTCAGAACAGTGAAGAAGAACAAAATAATCATTTTGATACTTTTCATAGAAATATCGGCTGTGTTGATGGTAATTTAGAGACAATAATATAACTCACTCTGGCACAAATACGGGTAGACTCGGACGTATCTTGTTTTTCAGCGTGATGAAGATCTGCTCGTTTTCACTGCAATATTCCTTACTCTTTCTATTTCAGATTTCTCATAGTTCAGTAGATAAACTGTAATAGTTACAAAATACTTCAACTGGAGAAATATATTAACAACTTACATAGGATATCCATCAGTGTACTTTCCTGACAGTAATACACTGTGGTTTTGTGACGCATATCGTAACTGTGCTGCAGCAGAGTGATGCACCGTCGGAAACACGTACTGCAAATTCTGAGGTAGTTCTTCCCCTATAATAAACTATGAAGTCTTCTCGTAAATTTCAAATTGTTAGCAATGAGAGGGAACCCCACACTGAATGAAATTAGGCTACTGCATTACGAAATAAATCGCTAGAACGTCAAGTGCATATCTCAGAATTTAACTGCGTCGATGCATTATATTTTCGACAGAGCATTCCTAAAGCTGAAAAATACCTTATTAATAGGCATTACAATATTCTTCAAGTAAAAAATATTTCAGAAGTTACCTTCACTTTTTGAAATTTAAATGCTCACTGTTCTGCACGTGGACAAGCGTATGACACGCAAACACACGATGCTGCGTCCGAAATGAACCTACCCAGCCGTGCCGCTTTCGAACACCCGCCCTGTGGCAGCAACCAACAGCCGTTGTCCTCAGGCAGGCCCGTTATTTACTGCTCGTTCTGGAGTTTTCCCCCTCAAGTATCCAGGCCGGAAACTTACTAAAAGCAGCCCTCCAATGCAGTGTAAACATTTTCAGCAAACTAGAGACAATTTCGACGCAATACTGGACTTTGTTCATAGTTTGAAGAGCTAGACAGTAAACAGCATCAAACGGAAGAAGAGCCATCGATGTCTTTGTGAAAGAACACTCAGAGTTTCAAATGAGCTCGCACACCAATGGAGAAACTTCTTAATAAGCGTTGCCTAGTTATTGCGGAATTCTGCTAAATGTCTTCATTGAGAAGGCAGTCTAAATGTTATTGATTCTGGTAACTGTGAATTGTGAGCAATGATATGCAAAATTAAGTTTTTGAACCCTTTGACGTCGAGCTGAACAAATCGGGAAATCATACGATGGCCATGCTCTTTCCTTTGCAAGTTGAGCAATTGAGCATCAAAAGGCTTTTAACATTCGAGTTTATTTAATTGCATAAAAAATCGTAGGACAGATTCAATTATTTCTCATTCGTATCATACTTTCTTTACCTTTTTAAACTGAAAAATATTATAATAATAGTAATGACGCAAATAATGTGCTAAAATAATTCTTATGCAAAATTAGTATCGATACTTGAATCACATTTGATTAATAAAGAGCCAACTATTCACTAGCTAGTATGCTTTACAAATTTTGAGGAATAAAGCTTTCCTATCAAATAAAGAGCCTCGGCTGAATACATTTTCATAAACGAACATTCTCCATACCTCAATATTTTGCCTTGATTTGATGCAGTCTTCTGATTTTAATTTGAATCGCTCATAGCTAGAAAGTTGAATTTACTCCAATCACACCCTCTATATTAAAATCAAGGGATTATTCAATAACGTAAGCCCATTAGATCCTAGCTTGCATACTAATTAAATCCCTTGCTGTACATTATAAACTTACATTATACCAGGCTTAAGTGAGGAGCAAAAACTGCCAACTTTTAAGGCTGTAGCCCTTAAGAAATAGAGGAACTCCAGCAGCTTCTCATCAAATTGCTTGCAATTAACCATAAACAAAATAATGCAGTCAAACAGCAAGGTAATTCAACCAACTGGACTGAGACCCCAATAGGTGAAGTGAGGCGGAAGAGAGTAAGAGTAAACAAGCCTCGCCTTTCCTAAACTCCTAAGCATTCAGTGAAATTCCTAATTCGTTATCCGCTTCAGTTGGAGTAGATAACTTCTTTAGCTTCATTTGAACGGAAGCCGCATGAGCGTTAAGGGATTACTGTTAAAGCGACTTGGGAGATCGAGCTCGGGATTGGCAGCTTAAAGCGATCAGGAAGAGCCATCATCATTGCATTTCATGCCGTGTCACTAGTAAGACAACTTTGAGTTCGCTATAAAGCGAACAATAGACGCCCCGAATGTTACTTTTTGATCATGCTTGCACGGACTTCGTTGAAACAATCGAACTAAAACTATATACAAGGTGCAACAACATAACTTCTTTTTTTAATAAAGAGCTTTGAAAAAGGAAGTTATGTTGCTGCATCCTGTACATATATGGGTTGATTTTGTTTACTTTCTCATTTTTTGCAGGTGTTCATCAGTGAAATATTTTTCGTCTTCTCTCAGCAACACACATTTTTTTCCAAATGATGTGTGGAAGAACACATGCTTTCCGCAAAATTGGTTAAATAAGGATTATAGTATAAATTATGTACGCAGTTGAAAGGTTTCTAATTTCTGGTCCTTCATATACTAAGATAATGTTGAAAGAACCGGACATCAATAAAAAATGCATTGTAGTTTTGAGGTTCATGTAACGTCGTCGGTTACGGAACTGGGGTAACATTTAATTTAATTTCAGTGTTTGACGTCTGTTGATAGAAAACGTAGATATGCAAGTTACTATTGGCTGCTGTTTTTGCTCCGTTTTCCAATTATTTTATGGCTCAAACCCTGTGCTAAACAATTATATTTTACTTCGAAACGTTATTAATTACTTTCTAAATGAAGCATATTGTTTTCAATTATTTATTTATTTATTGGGTACATATTTGTCCAATTATCCTAATGCTGCAAACTTCAAGTACGCTATTTTTATTTTCATTACATTTCAGGCCTCTGTACTCTAACTATGTTTTAACACACTATTTTTTAATAGCCACGTAGTTATTTAAAACACTCCATGGATGTAAGTAAAGAAGGGACTTTGGAATTGTTTATAATTGCTGAACAAATTGAACAAGAGACCACTGAGATGTCCGCGCTCCTGGACGTGATGTGTGTGCGCGCTCCAGGACGTGATGTGTGTGCGCGCTCCAGGACGTGATGTGTGTGCGCGCTCCAGAACATGATGTGTGAAATTCTGCGTTAGCATCCGTCACTTAAACGTCAAGAAAAAATGTCGGTGAAGACTTCAGTTCAATATTCATTTAGAAATGTATTTTGTCACTGTAAAAAGTATTGAACTGTTCATCAGTATGAAGTAATGTAGTAGTTAGAACGATTTTTGAAAGTAACTTTCTACAAAACCGTAAACATTTCCATTCGGGAGAAATCCATTCATATTATAATCTGAAGAGTTTGCTAGGTTAAAAATTTAATTCTATTTTATTGAAGCGACAAAAACATTCTAAATAATGCTCTTTAATGCTAAAAAAATTCTTTATTGCTTCATACTATTACGTATCATGTAGACAACATATTCTCTTTGACGAATGATTACGATTATCAAGAATACAGTTTGTACATGTGTTGCCTAAAATAACCCTCATGACTTATTTTAGAAATTCATTCATATCCATATCCGTATTGGAATAAATACACGACTACAATTTTTTAATAAAAACTTCAAACTTCGTCGATAGTGCAGTCAAATAACAAGAATGAATTTAAATGGACTCGTAGAATTTCTATTTAAGTGACAGATCAATCAGTTTCATAATACGTGATAGCCATCGTTGGCACGTTTCTATCGGAAAAATTAGCTTTCGAGATGGTGTTTAAAAATTAGGAAATTGTATACTTAGTTTATCACAGATAAAAATTCCTTGATCAGCTAGTAAAGGGAATCAATTTCTCTCAAAACTGAATACCGAAATAATTTTTTTTTTGCAAACTAGATTCATCAAGGACTTTTAAGTACTGAAAACACGGAAAAAATTAGGAAGGAACGTTCATCTACAAAATCTAAGCCGAAGATAAACAACATGGCATAGTTTTAAAATACAGAATTTTCAACAGGGCAGACCTCGAATTCTAAGGTTCCCATGGGTAATGGACGTGTAAGGAACAATAAGCTCTCAGTGGTCTGACATCCACAGAATATTCACTATTTATCAAGTTTAAAGCGACACGTGCCACTAAAGAAATAATGTTTCGCCCGTTGGAACTCTCACACGACCAAGGAATCAATTTGCTAATGCTTCCAGTGAAAAGAAAAACATGATAAATTTTTAATAGTGTTATAAAATGTTAGAAGCCTGTATTATAAAATACGTACAGGCCGATATGCATTCTAAACTAATGTATGTACGTCTACATGTTATTACTATTATATATTTTCATTTTTATGACCATTCACCGTATTTTTAAACTTGACACGACAAAGATGACTCAAAAAATCATAAAATGATCAAAGTTTGGAGTCTCCCAGTAGCTGAAACCGCAGGTTTTCATTATTAATATTCACTCACTACTATTTGCTTGGCAACAATAAAGCTTGATTTCGCAAACAATGTTTATAAGAATTTTGCAGCATTATTACTGCATGTTCACAAATTGTCTTGGAATAAGTAGTGTACCAATATTGTACATTTTGAACTAGTGTGGAAGTGCAATCGTCTGTGTCTGAACGATAAAAGTTAATGAAAAAGGCCTTCGATAAAAAGCCTGCTAGTGCAAAACTTCTTTTCTGTGAAGCTTCTTCGACCTACAGATGAATATTTAAAAAAATGATGTTTTTTGTGTACGAAGTTGAGATGTGAATTGCATGACTTCTGCAAGTTACATTTTTCAGTAATTGAAATTTCACCAAGTAGCGCATTATGGTTGAAGTCTATAACTTGACCAGTTCTTCATCATGAAGACAGTCTCATACAAGTAATAGTTTAGAATCGATTGCTATAAAATATTGGAGTAAGCATTAAGTAATAGCATTATTTGGGAAATATATTGATTCATAAATAGATGAATAGCTAAATAGTTTCAATCAACAATTCGCAATCACAATCAATCGCAATTTTGTCAATTCTCTAAGACATGTCCTAATAATTATTGATATGCGACATTTATTGTTTCCTCTCCACCAAGATTATAAGGAACCTAAGAGGCTAACTCACTCACTTTTCTTATCACTATTTTTCAAGTGATGGTAGTTTTTAGGTCGGGATGCGAAGAGGTTCAAGTGTTATATTTCGAGGGCTTTGGCAAGTTTTGCTTTCCGCCAGTCCTCTTGCAGCATCTTCATCGAAAACTGAATATCACCTTAGTCATGGTTAACACGTTGAGTGCGATTGTCTAGCCGGTGCAAATCTTTACTTTGTACACACAGTCACTAGAAAGCTTTGAAAAAATTACAGAACCTAACCTGAGCGACCCACCGGTGGGTCGTATCGCACTTAACGTGTTAACCTGTTTATTTATCAGCTCCGGAATGAAACTTTGAGAATTAATTTCAAATTTGATAAACAATAATGAAGCTTTGACCACAAATACAACAAATTTTCTTTGCTGCTTCTAAGTTGTTTTTGTTGTTCTCAAGCTCATACAAGACAAGGTCATGTCGAATACGCTCTTTTAGTTTTTCAATTAAGGAGAAGAGATTATAGTATAAATTGTGGTGCACAATTTTTTACTGCTCATGTAAGCTTGACCGATAGATGGACCATCTGTAAAAAAAAATTCGGGGACGATTAAAACACCGGGAGCTAAAAATGCACCAACATTTTGCTTCAGGTGTGTGGATTTACTTATGATTTAAGCCAATGAATACATACTCTATAAGGCTTGAAGTTCGAGAATGTATTTTGTTTCACAGATGAAAGAAAGTTGGACAGAAAGTTAGCTCAAAGATCAGTACCCCGTTCGTTAGTGATGATCCTGCAAGAACGTTGCAGTATTTCTGCTGCAGCAACGCAGAAGAGCATCCAGAGTTAGCTCATAATTCTGGCGTTGTACAACAGACGGAATATGCGTCTGTAACGTCTGTGTAAGTCAAGGAATGTGATTCCGGGGGCGCCGTGCCCATGCTAATTTGACACTAAAGCCTACTAGTAATTGGGTGAGCTTCTAAAACAGGATGGAGTAAACAGAGATGGTCGTAAATGGCAGCCTCATGCTCCGGCCCTGGTAATTACCGCTACAGCAGAGTCATAGATGTCCCTTGCTTAGTCTTCGATGTCGATCAAGTCCGGTCATTAAGCTGCAGTAGCAGTTTGGGCTGCCGTCCTTAGATTCCCTTTTTAGACCAACTGCTTTAGTTTCGGGAGGCTTGTTGCCCGGGCTCGTAGCTTACGTTGCTTTTAGGCCACGACCAACGAAGCAGGAAGCTGGATCAATGGAACGCCGATAAAGAGGTTCAGAATGAAAATAAAGATACACTTTAAGGGCTTCCAATAATTAAGAAGTTAGGTATACAATTAGGTTCTAAATGCCAAAAAAATCATTACTTGCGCTTTGTAACGTTAAGGTGTTCTCAAACGTAAATGATACGTTCAGATATTCTTGATTGGCTAGCATACTTCCCTCTTGAGTTGCTAGATTTTCTTCAAGAGTAGCAGTGGAGCTTTGACTACAGCTAGACCTCAGAGCTTAGGTCCCGTGTAGAAGCCGATGCTTGAGAACACTGGGTAAAAAGTCTCCTTGGCTACTAGAAAGGTGACCATAAAAAGTGTACACAAGGCATTGTAAATTATTTCATTAATATATTGGTATATTTCATATCTTACATTAATTAACACTTTTGTTGCGATTGCCTGATTGGTGTAAAACTTCACTTTGTACGCATAGTCACTAGAAGGATCTGAAAAAATTACAGAACCTAACCTAAGTGACCCACCGGTGGGTCGCATCGCAACAAACGTGTTAAATTAAAATGTCAAGGAACGGAGGGGTATGCTGAGGTAGCAGTGCATCATGTGCAGAGTGTGAGCTGACCTCGTCTCCGATATTTTTATCACTTAGTTCACCCTGCATACTGAAGCATCTATACATTGAAATTACCTGTGGATGCCTCCATACCTATAACTGATCGAGATACCTTTTACCGCTTGTAGCGACATTAGATAATCTGGTGTAAGCTTTGGATGTGTTCTTGTAATTTTGTTTCGTATTGAATTTGTTCGGTAGGCATTCAAAAAGATATTATTCACTTAAACGAGTTTCATTGAAAATAAAGATCGCCACACGCTCTTAAATCGACAAACTTTGAATGTATAACACCGATGAAAACAAATTAGATTCAAAGTTTCATTTTGCATTTTCTAAACTTACTTACATTCGTTTGTGAAGATATTCATTGACCAGCATAAAAACAAACGATACATTTTTGTTGTCAATATTTCAAGATAACTATATGAAAAAAGTATTGGTCTCCCGAGATTTTATCTTGAGTGAGTCCCAATACCCGATATTGCCACTCCCAGCAGCAGGTAACGAGGTCTCCACCTCCTTGCTTCTGGAGGACTAAGTTTCAAAACAGGCCTCTGTCGCCGTCGTTATTCTGTTGGAAAGGATCTAAACATTTTCTCGGACGTTGATTCGTTAAAAAGTTGCAACCCTGTTCTAAGGGAAACTTGAATTACACAACTATGATATATATACAAGGTGTCTCAAAAAATGTAAATGTAACGCACCCTTGGTGTGCGTTTTCAGCGTTGTCTGGACAATAATGGTCATCAATTCGAACATTTGCGAACATGATTCTTTAATCACATTTGTCTTCTGTATTCGAAGCTATTCTATTTCACTGTATGTTCATAAATAAAGGATCTCGTCATTCGAAGTGTGAGTACATTTTTTTGAGACACCCTGTATATATATTGTATTTATATCTAGACGAACAATAGCTATGGGTCAGATGACTAATTTTTTCTTTGGCAATAGTTTTGAAATTTTTTACTAATCTTTTTTACAATTAACGGATGAATATTTTTGAATAATATTTTAATTCTTTCAGATTCCAGCCATGTGCAATTTCAATTGATATCCACATGTTGTCACAGCATTTACATGTTATGCGAATGGTAACATCAAGTCAGTGGTCACTGGAATTCATATGAAATTTAGGAATAGAAATATATATTACTCGCAGTAATGTAACCAATGCAATATACTAGGATTAAATAACTGACTATTTCTTACCAGATTCAGAAAGTATATCAAGAAACATTTTTTGATCTCTCAAATCGAGTTAACTTCAAAATTTAAACATTTTGACAAATACATATTCTGAAGACTGGAATATGAAGCGGACGTACTCTACTACTTGGAATGGAAATTTTGAATTATTTTATTACGTTTTAGCCGTAAATTCTATTCCTTACAAAATGCCAGCATAGAATAAGTCTGGGTAAGCACAATGGGGCTGCATCTCAAGGAGTTCGAGCCTTTCAAAAGAAGAGTTTGTCATCTTCCGAAACAGGAATTTTTTCTACCCAATGAATTTCGTTTAGGTACAGTCAATTTATAAAAATCAATTGTTTTAGAAAAATTACACAATTTTTCACATCACAACGAATTCTGAAGATCTTTTTGTTTGCTAAGTAATACCTAATAGAATTCACGTAGATTTCTCGATGAAACTTTCAGATATGTTTCAAATTGATCGAACTTTGTTGAGAAAATGTTGCAGGATTGATCAAAATTTACGTGTCACTACACTGTGTTCCTGAAGTACAACAGTGACAAGTATGACTGAGGAAAGATTCTGACGAACATATGTAGATGTTTCACAAAAGAACTAGCAAAGCATCGCTGTTGGCAAGTTTTTCCATGAGTTGTCATGCTGCGCTTCATCTTTGCGCAATATTTCCGTGATTGCAATCAGGGTGATCCGAACTTTTGGCTTCCCGTCCTCTTGGATAAACAGGAGTCCGTTTTCTTTCCATCTGGTTGTGTGAGCATTCGATTTCACGACCAGATTTGGAAGACACACGCTACAGTAATGAGATCCATGGCTCTTGCAGAAGACATTAAAGAATGAGTCTGAAATGAAATGACTATCTGCTTTTTACGCGAACCTTTCTCATGAGTAGACGAGATCGTACGTCTTAGAAATGATAGCAATTATTTCTAAAGATGCACCTGGGTTACTTGGAACACAAGTAATACACGAATTTTTATTTTTGTTAGTCAATTAATGTGTACCCTTTAAATCATAATCTGAATAGGGTATGAAGCATTTCACATTTTTGCGCTTTACTATTAGAGACAAAATTTTCGCAGGCAACTCTAACGCTTGCAGAATTCCCTGATGTTCTCAAAAAGCGCAGTTTTTCTTATGATCAGAAGCAATTTCTCTTGACTAAAATTCTCTTTCAAGTTTCCCCTCTTCATAACCTAGATAGAGATCACCCTTGCCTATTTTTAAGCTCATCAAAGTTTTGCAGAATATAATCGAATCTTACATGCACCGTAAAGCTCGAAGACTGAAAAAGTTAAGCCCTACAACGAGGGCTCATCCAAACTTTCGCAATACTATTTAGGCCATTACGTTGAAACGAAAACAATTCATAAGGCCGTAGTGTGAACAAAACAATGCCTGTAATGTCTTTCAGCGCTGCAGTTTAGAAAAAAAGCCAAGTCACACGTTTGTCAGGCACTTATTCTCCAAGACGGCATGTGTTTCGAAAGCCATTACTTCCACTGTATGTCATTAGAATGAACAGATGTTCTTCAGTAGGTTTCAACGAGTCCAAGGAGTTTGTTACTAGTCCAAGAAGATACTAGTCCAAGAAGTTTGATCAGCTTTGAATAATCCAAAAAAGTCCAATAAATTCTCTTCTGTCCCTATACATACAGATGTGCCCATTATCAAGGACAGCCCTGTGATGACATGTCTTTATACCAGCCTCTGGAGGGCAAGAAGAACGTGGGTCAGACATCTTAAGAAGTAAGGGCCTGTAACTCAGAGGATTTTTTTGCTGGAATAAAATTGTACGATGTACCATCAAAACTCTTACTACAATCTGAAGTCTCGGAAAACGTTACAAGAAAATAGAAACACGGATGCGTTCTCTCAAATTTGTCTCGGCATTTTTCCTGGTTCAATGGTGAGTAATTACTGTTTTCCGAAATTAATTTCAATGACTGCGATGTTTCAGTTATTAAATTAACTATTTAGAGACGTTTGGTAACGAGAATATAACTATCAGATATCCAATATTTAAAGTCTGAAGCTATACGAGTAGCATTCAACAGCCAAAAAAGTATGGAATCAGTCTTTCATGCGGGATAATCATTGTGAATCATCAATCCGACACAAGTAATTTGGAAAGTCGTCGCGTATAGTAAATGATTTATTTTAGGTAGTCACAGAAGATACTGAACCAATAATAAGACGGTAACAAAATTATTTTTTTGCACAGAGTTGTTTATTATTTGCTGAAAAATTCATTTAAAAACAAGTAAATTGGGGGCAATTCGATATCCCTTTTTTTATAATGGTAAAAAAATTGGAGCAGAGTTTTCGGCAGGAAACGGTTCGATTTGCGCCAATACGTGTTTCTGAAGATTTCAACCAGCATTGAGCAGAGCTGCTCCCGCACATTACATTGTTGCAGGCATAAACGTTCTTTTGCATTAAATTATGCAGAAGAAATCTACTCGAGTTTTGTTCATACTACTCACGGTTTTGGAACGAATTCGTGGATAACACCATTTTAAGACCACGTAAAATCAATTGGTCGTTTCAGTGTATTTGTTTAGCGCTAACAGCCAAAACCTTTCATGGGATGTGCCTCGCTCTTTCTGCGTCTTGAGTTACCGTTTATTGCTTCAGTAAATTACGGCAGTAGACCGGACCGAGACCCAACTAAAACAAGGGCATCTTGGGGGTCAGAAGGATCTGCGGGAGCCTTTTAAGTTCTTTCTATCCAGGTCACAGAACGTACAGTAAATCCCAGTTGTCGTTGATCCGTACTTTCTTTTATGGTGATTTCTTGATAAATGTTCACTGGTATATCAATTTACGAAGCCTTAATTGGTTAGCTATTGTGCTCGTTTGAAGAGTAGCGAAGCCCTTTGAAATCGAGTGACCGAGATAAACTGAAGTTCAGAGACGACATCAATTTCATTTGTGTTATTCATCATCTTGGTTAGTGTTCGTGGATTTTTTAGAACTGAATGGCAACATACCGAGAGAATTGTAGGTAGGAAAATTTTGTCGTAAAGAAAAGGGAGTATTGAACATTATTCGTGTTCTGTGTTCTTAATAAGAAAGCTTAACGAGTCTACGAAAATATCTACGATTTTTACCGGGAAAAGTATCATTGTTCCTACCAGCAACAGTAAGAAAGAACCTTGAAAACGCCTCATCGATGGAATTTTGGCTCCATATATGATTGGGTTGAACAGAAGAACGAACAAAACGTCATATTAAACGGCTAAGGCACTTTCGTTTCCAACTTTCATTCAAGAACACAAAAAAAATATTCCAATAAAAATATGTTAGAATATGAACACACAGCATTTGCAACACTTTCGTTCTTCAAATCTCAAAAATGTTGCAGAGGAGTCTTTGACTCTGCGTAATTAGCGAATTCGATTTCAATTTTATAAAAAAAACCCTGACCTGACTGGGCTTGCTGGTGCCTGCACCACCTGATTCTGGGCTTGCTGGTGCCCGCACCACCCGACTCTGAGCTTGCTGGTGCCTGAACCACCTGGCTGTGGGCTTGCTGGTGCCAGCTGAGGATGAGTGTCATACGCTGGATATCAAGCGTGAATGGTTTTGATGAGCGTGGCGTTCAAGATTAAGCCAAAACTTGAAATCATAAAAGCGTGAAGCAGGTCTCATGGAGTATGTCCATGAATTACACACCCCATGCTCAAATTTGCAGGGAACCGTGACGGGTGAATAAACTTTATTTAAATATTTGTTGAAGTTTGTCGAAATATTGCAAAGCATGATTAAGCCATACAGTAACGTACACAACACAGCAACGTACACAACACAGCAACGTACACAACACAGCAACGTACACAACACAGCAAGCTACGTACACAACACAGCTACGTACACAACACAGCAACGTACACAACACAGCAACGTACACAACACAGCAACGTACATAACACAGCAACGTACACAACACAGCAACGTACACAACACAGCTAAGTGACAGGCGGTAATGAGGTAGTCCTGGTGGGTGATGATGCAGGTGTGGCGGACGTGCAATTGCTGATCTGGACGATATTGGAGCCTGGACGCAACACGGGCGATAATGAGACTTCTGCAGCTCATGATTACTATCCAGTCTTTGCAAGATGCTAAACGGTAAAAAATGTAATAGTGTAGTCGGGTGAAATACATGAGCGCACGACTGGTACAACGATCGTTTATGAACATTCATAATTCCCAGAGTTGGATAATGTAGATCCAATTAGTCCCATTCACCTGGCGTTGTTCATATCAGCAGCAAGTGGAAGGAATACAATTTGAGAATTCAAGAATTGTTTAAGCGTTTTGTCACCACCCCGAAAGTATTGTTTAGCACGTCAGTTATTACACAATCACTGTACCGCAGAAACTAGTTCTCAATTTCAATCTAAGAGTACTAAAATGATATATTCATTGGCTAAAGTAAGATAGAATGGGATTTTATCCTAACTTAGATTATTGTGAAGAAGCAAAAGTGAAAAAATAAACATTTTTATCGATGAAAAACTACGAATATATATGTTATCAAGAGTAGTATTAGAAGAAATATGTTAATCAAAGACTGGTCTTTGCAGTAAAGACCAAACTGATGTAACCGATCAATTGTATTAAAATACGGTCCATTTAATTTTTGTCCAAAACTCTTAAAATAAACGTTAATAAGATATTCATAAGTTAGATAATAAGCCTCCAATTACTCTATCAGTTTCCAAGCACAAACAACAAAAAAACAAAACTACGGCTAGAATATGCGAGGGAGTGCTAGAAACGTCGTATACAATTGCTGGTTCAGTCAACATCCCATGGAAAATAGCGGCGTTGGTTATCGGACATGGCGATAACGAATTAAGGAAATAATACAACTATAATGAAATGTAGCTAACTACGTTACGCTTCTCTGCCTCCTTCCATGGTACTTTCTTCATGTGTCAAGTGAAATTCTTCCCTGCGTACACCCTACAGCGCGCGCGCTCTCAACGAACAGACTGGAGTACATTGGTGAAAAGACAACATTTTTTGACAGACTTCCAATAGAAGTTCACTCATCAGAGAACCTCTAGGCGTAAGTTGGAGGTGGGAAGTACTGACGCGTGTCATGAGTCTGTTCAACGGCTTGAAACTCTGCAGCTTTACTTACGATGCTACAGCTGAACTTACGACGCTACAGCTGAACTTACGACGCTACAGCTGTACTTACGACGCTACAACAAGGCATACAACCCAGCAGCAACGCATGTAACTCGGCAAAGAGGCTTGCTTGCTTTGTAGCAAGCCTTACAGTCCTGCAGCAAGGGATGTTACCTTGCAGTAAGGTTTGTTACCCTGCAGTAAAGGTTCCTACCCTCCAACAAGGTTTGTTACCTTGCAGCAAGGTTTGCAGTTCCAGTTTACCATAGAATGAGGCTCAAAAAGTTTAATTACCTGAAGGGCAACAACTGCGTCTTCCGTGTGGAAATAAGAAGTGCCTTCCAATTAGTGTGCCTTGCATGGGTGAACTTTGATTCTTTCATTGAATCCTTGTTGTCGAAAGCTGTCTGTCGGAGGTCGAATTAATGTAATGATGGAATATAGAGTACTTGCCGTTTTCATCTCAGGAAAGGGTACAATTTACGTAACATATGAATCGTAGAATATTTGGTAAATCTTTACGAATCAAATAGTCGCATATGTGAAATTGTTTCTCCTAAAATCTTGGAAGATTATATAATCGAGATAACCGCTACTTATCGAAAAACTGTAGTTTCACAAGTGCATCAACATTCTTCCATCGCCTGACGAATGAAATTCTTTTTGACAGCATAAATGCATTCTAAATTCTGAGTAGACTCAATGCCTACTTTCCTCTTTGAGCCCAAAATTTCATCCGAGACCTACGCATTGAGAAATATAGTTTTTTATTTCGTTACTCCATAACAGTCAGCGTCGATGATGATCTTCGTTTCCCTGTCTCAATTGCCCGTTTTAAGCACTAGAAATTACATTAAATCTGAAATATCATCATTATTACAACTACTATCATTATTACAACTATTATCATTAATACTACTATCATCATTTGTACTACTTCAGTTGCCTTACATAAACTTGACTACACGTCAAAACCTAACACCTCAATTTAAGGTAATCGATCTGAAAAATATATATTCTCAGCAGCAGCACATTTACGAACGGACTAGACATGACAATATTCTTGACCTTGTCATAACGACCTACATATAACTTCCGAATGATCGGCTGAGAAGTTACGCACGAGATCATTTATAAGGAAGACTTCGCGCTCCAAGTCCATGACCCTAAAGCTAGAACCCAACTCGAAAACTTCTGAAATTACATACGGCCAAGCTTCGAACTTATGGAAGGGGAACTCTGTAGTCTTAACTACGAAGTACTGACGTCGAAAACAAACACCGAGGAATACTGCATGAAATTTGGAGAAAGAATCGTAACCGTCAGTGAGCATCATATCATAACAAATCTACTGAGAACAACGAATAACCCCAAACGGTATATACAAAAATTAAGCTACTCATAAGTGCCACGCAACAGTTATAAAGGCGATTCGAAGAACATCATCAGACTCCCATCCTCAAGAGCACATTTGCACCTGCACGGCTGTAAAACGAACGGTAGGATATACGAAGAAAAATAAAGAAATTGCAACTGCAGCTCAAGCAGGACTCACTAAGAGATTTTACAAGTACGAAAACTGCAGACGAATCAAAAGAGATACTTTTTGACCTCTCTCTGATCAACTTTGGGGTTTTAACGCTAACAAACAACGAAAGTAAAGTAAGAATTCTAAACACATACTTTACTTCAGTGTTCACAGGCGAAGATTCAATGGAAATCCGACAACCACTCGCCTTAGACCTACAAGAAATTTTGAGAGATTACATGCTCACAGCAGAAGAATTAGAAAAACAGTTTAGCCCTTTAAATACAGATAAATAAGCCAGACTCAACAGCCTTATTCCCAAAATAGTTAAAGAAACAGCCGAAGTAATTAGCGAACTTCTAGAAAACATCTTCAATCGATTGCTCAAAACTGGGGTTGTTTCGGAGGATTAGAAACAGGCAAATATTACTTTTATTTCAGAAAGGAAAACAAACAAGGTCCCAATAACAATCGCCCAGTCAATCTGACATCTCACCAGTGAAGCCATAGAGATTGTTCAAAGTCCGTAAAACAAAACACCTCTAAACCTAAAACCGAACTACGGACACCCAGCACGGATTCACGAAAAAATGTAGCTGTCTCACAAACCTCGTATTTTTTTTAAAGTTAACCACATATAAGACTATAAAATCCAGAGATCTTGTTCACCTCGACTTTCAAAAAGTTTTTGATGAAATTACCCACGAAGCTTTGATGGTCAAAGTAGAAGCTCATGGTATACAAGGCAATAATTCTTGATGGATACGAAATTGGCTCTCTGGTTACACTCTACAAATGATGATTCATGATCAAACCAGTGACTTACCCAACATAACATCTGGAGTTTCCCAATGGAGCGTTTTAGGCCTTCTACCCTTTATTATCGACATCAACGACCTTGACAGTTCAGTAAAATAAACAAATTTGCTGACAACACAACGGTCAGTCACAGAACGTTCACCGAATAAGACAGGGACTTTACAATCAGACCTCAATCGTCTACTGCACTAATCAGAAACCTGACTAATGAGCTTCAACATTGATAAATGCTCAGTAATGCAGGCTCGTGCTAATTATCGCGACTTTAACACCGGTATTTACAACACACGAGAATTATAATTACATTGATGCAGTTCAGCATAAAAATTTTGATATTATTGCTGAGAATCTCAGATATGAAAAATAAGTAGAAAAAACGTCAGAAATACGAGCATCATCCTCGATTGGATTCCAAGAAACTTTGAATAGGAGTCAAAAAATATAATATAATCTCTTTATAAAGTGCTAGTCCGACCACATCTAGAATATGATAGTGCAGCCCAGGTCTTATGTTTTACGAAAGGATATTAATAAAATATAGAAAATTCAGCGTAAATCAACGAAACAATTCTGGAACTCCGCAATCTCAGCTACGAAGGGCGTCTTTAGCAGCTTTAACTCATTTCTCTAGAACAAAGAAGACTATAAATATCGACGACAATGGCAAGGACAACGAGACCTACAAATATTTCACAGGTTTAACGATGTTACCCTGGGAGTGCTTTTTGGCATAGCCGATAACGTGCGAACCAGAAATAACAACCTAAATCTAACAATAAAAACTTCAGCACATCCCCGGCTCTACTGTAAACTTCTTTTCAGTTAAAATTTCTAGAATCTGGAAGCGTCTACCCGAAACTATAGCTTTGGCTAGCACTGTGATTACATTCAAAAACCGTCCTGACAAACATTAGATAAGGATTACTGATTCAAGATATGAATAGAAATACTGTATTCCATTGAGTACAGCAAGCACATTTGTTTCATACTACCGGTGATAAAAATATCATGTTAATGCTTTTAAACCAATATGCATCACGATACTTGTAATTATTGCGACCAGAGACTCATGGTTACTGTGTACCAAAAGCCATAGAATAAAATTATGCAAGTTAAGTGTCGTATATTGTTTATAATAATTTGAGTAATCGATACTACGAACCACAATTATAATTACTGCAACCACGAGTCATGTGATGTTGTAAATCGTGATTCATACAATTATGAGTGTTATGCTTTGAGTATATGATTGTTTATCACGTGTTATGTTATTGTGAACGACTGGTCATATAATGTTTATAAAAACACTCATATTATTATGAACCACGCGCCCCAGTATTCGTCGAGTCATGTACTCTGTGTACTGCTAGTCAAATTTATATGTACGACTAGTCATAAGTATTGTGTACCGAAGAACACGTTATTGGTGAGTCGTGTGAGAATCGAGTTATAGAAAGTCATAATAATTCCATAGCACAAGCCACATATGTGCATACCACGAGTCATATAACCATTGTGAACCAGGAGTCACATAATTATATGATGCAAGTCTGTTAATGATTTTATAAAAATTGATCACTGAAAGTTCGACTGTTACCCATCCGTTTCCTATCTTCCTTTAGTCCTAGGGCCAGTATTTGACTGATGTGCGTGTACGCGACTGAAATGCCTGTACTTGATTAAAGTACCTACATGTGACTGATGCCCTAACTTTAAACAGTATGAGACTTGGGTAGCAACCAAACAGTGGACCAAACGGCTCTTACCTGTTCTATATTCTTTGTTCTATATTTTATTCATAGTCCCAAATTTTTACCTACGACAAAGTGGCCAAACACTTCCAACTTTTCTAATGAACCCGTAAATAATACGGAATGTACTGAAGTCAATAATCCCCATGAAGAGAAAGTCTTAGTTAAAAAACGCAATTTTTGAACATGGTAAGTAATTGTTATATAATTTTGATGAATAAATTAGAATTATTCACATTTCAATGTATAACAGCCAGCACTGACAACAACCGAATACCACAGCCAATGCCTGAACAGCCGAATACAACCGTCAATACGGGCAAATCTGAATACAACAGCCAATACTGGCAAATCCGAATACAACAGCCAATACTGGCATAGCCAAGTACAACAGTCAATACTGGCATACTGAATACAGCAGCCAATACTGGCATAGCCAAGTACAACAGTCAATACTAGCACAGTCGAGTACAAAACTGAATTACTGTTCAACTTCTTTATCAAACTCTGACGCATTTCCGTAATTTAAAAACTGTAAGATAGACTCAGCTACAGCATGACACTTCTTCACACCAAATATAACAATATTGTCTCACTATTGCATCCAAACCAGTATTCTTTGTCGCAAATGGCGCTGTTGCCGCTTATCACGCGCTGTCCATTCATTTTATAAAATTCAGTGAAGAATTGAACGCTTTGGTCGAGCTTATAACTTTAGAAAATTGCTCTAGAACATAAGTGTAGCCTAAGCTAATGGTGGTTGCTTGTGCCATGTTGCTCCATTCAGAAGCCCCAAGTATCGGCGACACAACTAGCGTGGTACTAGTCAGCAGCTGCCTTTCCTTTCACGCACTTGTAGCTCGCTTTACAGTTCATGACTTACGGCTACTAAGTCATGAAATAAAGACTTGAAAATCTTACGGCTACTGTTGCTTTTAAAACTACTCTATCAGCCCAGCTGTTACGTTTTTTGGTAAGTGTTTCTATATTTCGGGTGATATTAATAATTGAGTGTCTATGGTTTTCGAAAATATAAGAGCACAAAATACAGCGTTCACTTCGCTCGAAAGAAAAGAGAGCCTGCAAAGAATGCTATCTGCGATTCGTAAAATCAAATCACGTATTCTCTATGCCATGCGCTTCTCTGTCTCTCATTTTGTTGAAAGCTTGAAACTGGCATCGACGGCTGAATGCTTTGTCGAGCAAATTGAAGTCGCCCGTGCCTTGAGTTAAATCTCAAATATGTCTATAATTTTGACCCATTTCACTAGCATGAAAAGTAATATACTCAAATTATTGCACAATTCAGATGAATGACAAGGATTTTAGTTCAATGATCCAGATTACAGTTAACTGTAAGAACATTTTATGAGGAAAAATGTTTTAGGTTTAAGTTCCCCACGCTCGTGAATGATGAATAAAATGAGTTTTAGTCTATTTGGGAAAAATATCACAAAAAAAATATACTTTGGTTTTTAAGTTGCTGCTTTTGACTACATTACTTCATTCTCGGTTAAACTTTCAGTGGACTTCAGTTCTTGATCATCTCAATTTCTGCAGTGTACATAAATGCTCTCAAAATTTCAGCAAAAATACACGCAGTGAAAATGCAGAAACAAAATTGATTATTTTACCAACTGTAGTATATGAGAATTTCACTGAGAATAAATTAATTGGAGCGACTTCAGCAACTTCTTTTAGACTTTTTATTACTGGAAGAGAAACCCTCGAATCAACGATGAAACCCAGAAATCTTCAAAAATAAAGACTACTAAACTCCAGTTTCATTTCCCATAGTTAAACTTTATGAAGGCTCTTTGATAAGCTTGAGCCTAAATACTCTTTCTTTTCAGTGGTATTTGGTTGCTTTAAAATATTTCAAATAAGTACCGCTTCTTCAGTAGTTATAAATGTATAATTGATACAAACAACAATTCATTCTCGTGAAACCGGTACTCGACCTTAGACTTTTCTGCAGGGCTTGCGTAGTTTTATTTTATATATTGCACTCACAGTGTTTTTACATGTTCCGGCTTCATGATTTCTTTGTATGGTAACTGCTTCAATAAGGACGAGTCAGTTAAAAATCAAATTGCACATGAACAAACCCCTTTTAAATTGAACGATGGTGAAGTTTAAAACAACAATGACTGAAGGGCTTCTCTACCGTCCACTTTAGGAAGGAGTTTAGGAGGGAGTTTGTGTATACAGAGTATTGACTGTTGTTTTACGAAGGCGAATATTGATTTAGTCACAGAAATATCTTTTGCTCGTGGTAGTTCCATCTATTCACAATAGTCTCACTAAATTAATACATAGCATGATGCATTTTGTTATACACTGTGCTAATAAAGGCATGGTCAAATTTTGGAATCATGATTTTAAAACTTTACATCGCTGTACTACCTTGCATACTACGTCTCATTCAATAAAACTTCAGAAGCGCGCTTAGAAAACTCGGCATTTATTCTTCAATTTATAGGTATTTAAAATGATAGTTATCAGTCAGTTTTTATGAGCCTGAATACATGGAAATATTTTCTTAAAACTAGAGTAAAGAAATTTTCGCAGAGCAAGATTAAAAAGGCGTTCGAATCATAATCATTAACCTATCGTAGGCACAGCCTATGAATAAATAGTCTAATGTAATGACCACATCTTCTTAGTAAAAAGAAACTTTACAGATCATTAAAATGAAACAGCGGTTTAAAAATAATTCTGTTAGGTCGAAAGTCTATTTCATACGAACAATATAGAGATTCTGCCACGACTGAGTTAAATTAAAAAATCAGCTTAAAATATAAGTATATTAATAGTAATACAAGCATTTCACAATAGTTTCTGTCGTACTCAAACAACGAATGCTAATTATAGACGATTGACTTGAAATTGAAATTCAAATCTGTTAAGTTGCGAAAAGTTTTTTCTGTAGAAGACTATAGGATCTTGGAATCGATTCCTTAATGCGTCAAGTTCTAGATTAGCGTCGCTGGAATGGCTGTTGGGAGGCTGAGTTCGACCAGGCCTCTTTTGGCGTCTGCTCGACGGATCTTTACATGGAGACGGTCTAAGGAAGTTGAAGTGTGATCATTTGAAGGGACAAGTTAATCAAGTGTTTCTTGAAGTAGCTGCTCAAGTCTTGCGCCTCCAAGGGCCTGTTGGAACTTTCAGGTGACAAGTCTAACTCTAAGGCGCAGTACTTGAAGCCAAGTGGTACATAATTAATTTTTGCAGTTGCACAGCTCCACATAGAATAATGTTTAAATACTGACGATATTATAAGCATCGAAAGTGAGGAAGTGTTTGCATTGTGCGCAGTACGGAAAATAAAAAATTTAGGTATGTTTCTTAACATCGTTCTTGTTCTCTATTAACATTCGTAAGCCCCAATGCTACGAATCCAATTTTTGTTTGCGTCTGAAAGAACATGAAATTAGAAGGAAAAACTTCTTGCCATTTGAAATTCTTTTTCTTTGTACTTATTGCGAAGCCATCGGAAGAGATTTTCTGACTGTAAGGGTTTATGTTATTGTTATTTCCATCATATTGCATTTATATTGCATTACTGAAGCCGCTGCGTAGTTGTACATGCAAGTGATCAATGAAAAACGGAAAAACTTTCTCTGAGTGTTTTATTCGTGTGCATGTTATTTGAATAATGCAGGTTCAGCTCAGCTAATTAAGAAAATTTTTCAAACGCCTTTTATCGGTTCAAAGCTGTGCTTTTGTCTGTTTTAATTGTTCCTCTTCATTAACATACTATCCTGCACTATTTTTCAAATGCACCTTTGAGAAAAAAATTTACAGTAAACTGCTACGCAATCTAGTTCATTATTTCAAACACCATTCTGTTCAAGTTTAATTTTACCACACATAACATCACTGCAACTGAACAAAAACTAAAGAAATCCTTCGTTTCGTAATTTCATCGAGTTCCTTTTACGATTTCCCGAAGATTTTTTTTGTCATTTCTCGAACATCACAGAACCTTTTGTGGTTGCCCTTTACCTCAAACAAGGACGTCGCCTTTGAATAAAAAGCAATCAGGTGGTCCAAAGCACAAGTGTTCATTGATCTACTGCCTCGCGTCGGCGGTGATTGGCAATATTCATGTTTCTGGTATTTTACCTTTTCTTGCGCAGGTAACGACTGACATTTTGACATCTATATTCATCCCACATTTCCAAGTTAACAATTTCTTATGCAATTCATTTTTTCGTTGGGTACACAACGCCCGATTTTTTTCAAGGAGATTGTCAGATTGTTATTTTTTATTCTTCCGTTGCACTTTTTTCCATCGACAAAAACTGCAACTCAATTTTTAAATGCCATATTTCACGACAGATGCACGATGGTTTGAGTTCTTGGCAAGCCAAGACTTGACGGTTAAAAGTATGTATTCTTAAGGCTTTTAATGACCTTTTAACCTTGAACATTGCTCATTGGAATGGGAGGCTATAATCAAAATAATTTACACACTAACTAGTGACTTCATCACAGGGATTAACTTCTATAAGTTCTAATTCAGTGTGAATCTAGTGCTTAAAAGTGAATGTTGCTAGCACTTCTCTTAGGTCTTCCACTTACCCTAGATCTTCCATTTGAAGATTCCTATTCAAAAATTTGAGTACAAAATGTTTGAAAAATGAACACCTCACACTCGAGAGATGCTCTCACTCTTGAACAACTCTTCATTCATATTATCGAAATATAAATAACGGTAGTCTCTTTAAAAAAATGCTGAGAAACATTCAAAAATTTGCAATTGAAGATTTTCTCTAGCTCAAAACTGTATTTCCCTTTAGCCTTTAAGAAATTTCCAAGTGTTCAGGTTGAGCCAAAACTACGGACATTGCAAATAATTAAACTGCTAGAGAACCGGGTTCCTTATTTTCCTTTTATCTTTAGAAGGCAAAGAAAAGAAACTCCATTTGATGGTGTATCAATAACTAGAAGCATCGGAATTCATCAGTTTCAATATCACAGGAAGAACTGGCGCGCACCAAAATAAGCGACTTGTGATGTGGAGTTGCTGATGTACGGTGCAATTTCGAGCCTCAAATGAGGTGGATTGCGGCTCATTTTTCTCTGCAATATGCTACCGGTGGTGCCAGGGTCCTGCTCCAGTCTCAGTGCCCGCCCTAAAAAGAAAGACTTTTCTTGGATCACCAAATATCGTCACAGGAAATTTCTGACGACCTCACTTTTTCATTTTCAATTAATCATAATCTCTCCTACGCACCATGGAGCTCAAAACTGCGCGCATCCACAGGCACGCGTGCGTTATTTTCTCCAGTACGCACGTGAGTCTCAAAATGAGATATTTGTTTTGTTATTTTCATTGGTGAAGCATCATGTTTGCCATCTTGTCTGTTGCTGCAGTGTGTAAAAATCTCAACACGTCGGTTTTCATTTGATTTACGATTTCATTACTCATTCGGTGCTCACAATTTATGAAGCGAAACTTCATTTTTTCACTCCCTAAACCTTCGAAGCCAAAATTATCAGAATAAGCCTTTCCAAATCCTATTTATAGTTTTATCTTAATGTTTAATGAATGAGAATTACAGATTGATGAAGTGTAAATATGTGGAGCTCTGGAACAGCGATCAGGACACGTGTTTCTGCACGTGTAGTTGTGAGCGCGAAAACCTAACTGACACAGAGCAGATCCAAGCACTTGTAGGTATTCCTCATATGAATATACTCATCTATACTCTCTCTCTCTTACACGTGCAATATTTTTAAAGCTAAAGAAAGTGAATGCTTGCCCACCATTTTAATAAGCGTTAATATTTAGCAATGTTCTACTTATTAAAAGGACCGTACATGTATCGATGTTATTTTAAAATGATCGAAATGATGCTTGTCGAGTCATCAGTTTGAAAGTTTCAAGTTGAAGTACACAATGAAACTGAACATCGATTCCTTAAATTTTCTACCCCGTTCCCCTGCACTTTTCTCACTCACAATGTCGTAACTGTACACTTTACTCAGTTTGCGATGGATTTCAGCAGCAATACGTCCTTCTGCTTGCAGAAAATGGATTACACTGCATTACTCACATTTGGAGGGAGCATCGATCGTAGTAGCCATATTCAATTGCCTGTCCCTCGGGCAATCGGGCTGTATTCTTTTTGATGATTATGTAAAGAAATCAGCAAGATTCTGCAGTGTGATATTTTGGTATAAAGTTAGTACGTAAATTTGCTATTTTTATATTGCCCAATGGAGGTTGAAAAACAGGTTTCGTATTAACCAACTCTGGATTGTGGCACATTAATAAATTAAGAAAAAATCTAACATTTATTTAAATAACTTAGACTTGCACTGTATATCAAACAGTAGAAGCAACAATTCACAAATTTTCACGCACAAAGGTAAGCTGGAGTCTGCAATAGCCTGGCGCTACGCCGGAAGACAAGAAATTTTGAAATTCCGAAAGCTCTGTGCATCCCGAATATTAAAACACCGAAAGATGAAATAATGTAATAAATATTTTTGGTTTTCGGTCTCTTTGAAAGTATTTGCTTATCTAAAAGCCTCTGTAATTAATAGGATGGTTAATTACAAGGTTACAAATATGTATACATATATGTGAGAGTCCTCGGTGAATGCAGTAAGATTCCTGCTAAGTACAAACTATGTAAATTTTATATGAAAAAAAAATGATACACGAATACAACCCTTAACGATTTTCGTCACATCCTAATTATTATCCATCGATCACTAAAAAAATGAAATACGAAACTTTCCTTTTTGAATTGTCTTTTGAATCATCGTTTCTCAACATCGCTCTTTGCAGTAAAAGATCTACTCAATATTTTCGGACACATTGCAGTAATAAAATAATTTCTGTTTTATAAAAACCATTTTTTCCAAAGAAGCATACGAAAAAGATCAATAACTCGGCTTTATAAAATTACAAGTTACTTGCAAAACGGACCACTCTGCAGAAGGCAACTGAGTGTTCCCTCTCTACACACAAAAGTTGTCATAACTATTCCACGCCCTGAACGCTTGTCTTGCAGAGGATCAATAAGCTGCTAGAGATCTCACGAGGCTGTGTCCAATTTCTATTTTAATCCTTCCCAGATGATACATCCGTCTGCCTCTCCTCCATCCTATTCAGGTCAGCGACCCATATTGAAAATCCCAGGGAGGTGGCAATCTTGCTCCACACAAAGTAGGAATATGAACTTACTCAAGGCTCATGCCACTGCGCGCCACCACTTCTCTATAATGAACAACTTCGTGTAGCTCGTTCTGCTGGAACACAAAAACTACTGAATTGAAAGAAAAAAGTATTATTTTCAAAATGGTGAAACATCGATGTCTGAAAATCGAAACATTTGTGGCTTGAGGGATAATTTTAAGAGTGAAACGAGATATTATATTGCCTTTCGGGTTGGAGGATAGAGCAGGGAATTTAATTTATTCAATACGAAAAAACAATATAAAACGAAAAATCCCTGGTACGCAGCTATACTCACGTAGCTACGGAAATTTAAAGTTTATAATCAACCTAAAATTTCATACATCCCGTCTTTTCTTTTTAATTGTAACGGAATTACCCACAAGAAACCTCATTGCCTGATTTATTGTTTCGCATAACGTTTCTTTTATTTCAAAAGTTAGTTTTGTAACGCACTGTAGATGCTAGCACGAACTGACGCTCTTGGAGCCAAAGAAAGTATTAGGCTCCCTTTCTATCAAGCATTGCGTCGCTGCTATCACATGCTGTTTTAATTTTGATTTCGTCTTTTTCGTTACTTAATAATAGCCAAACGATTTGTGCCAAATAAAACGATTGATTCTCATTGTTTTTTCCTGTTTTCAAACTTCACAAATAGATGTGCACCGAGTTCAAACCCGAAAATTTAGCGCAACAGGTGAAGGTAACTGCAGAAGAACAGATTTCTTCGCTAATCATTTCCAGGAAGGCAAGTTTCAGCACAATTTTGAGGTTTAATTCACTTCTGTGGGCTGTCAAGTAGGTCGACAGTCCAATCAGAAATCAGTAAACGGTGTTGCAAATCCAAATTTTTGTTCAAAATAGCTTCAGGGAAAGTTGTGATATTCATATAGTGTACACAGCACACATCTTTCACGATTTTTTCATAGAAAATATTCACACGTGCGAGAACTTTTTCGTTCGAGGAATGTCGTTCAATGTTTTTGTGATAGTTGCTGTCCAGGTTCTGATGAAGTGAGGCGAACTCTAATTTTGACTATTGGGGATGAGAGGTTGTGATTCAGCCATCAAACTGAACTCTTAACCTCAATAATTTGTTCAAAATTGAGTTTCTCGCTAATGATTTTAAGATTTTTTACAAGCACAAATCATCACTCCGCATGCTAAGTGCGTTTACTTTTATCAAATTTGTCAAACAAATGGACAGTTTCTAGGAGAAATTTTCATTTGTGAAACAGAAGTACAAAGAACTACATTTTTCTGAAAACTTGTCAGTCGTTCAAATTTTGAATAGTTTTCTGTAGTATGAGATAAATATTCAGAAATATTTAAGATTCTGAGAAAGCTACGTTGTTTCCAATTCGTAATGAGACGGCAAAAATAGTTCATGTCGAATTTCATTTATAATTTTTTGCATCTTTCATTATAATAAAAACAATGTCTGAATTCATACAAGTCATCTCTTAAACACGAAATAAAAGTTTTGGCAACGATCTGAATTACTACATGTTTTCCATTTTTACTTCTGTAACTTCTAACCTGTGGTAGTGAAAGTGTGGATTATGTCAGCTAGATTTGTTAGCACGTTACACAATCGCTGTGACATGACTAGTCTGCATTTATCCACCCGTTAATCGATCTTCAAGGCTGACACTTATCTGCTTTCATGGCTTTCCAAAATGTGGGTCACTCCGTTTCTAAGCATTTCTACATATCAAGTCAGATCTTATAACTTAGAGCTTGGGTGATCGGTATTCCACCAACTCTACCAATTTCCCTGAAGAATTTATAAAATTTGTATTTCGTCTTATAGTTAATTTTGACAGAAGTGCTACTTTTATAGGCACTTTCTTTTGCAGAAGCGGCACTCCGCCCGCAACGTGCGGCGGTCCCCCATCACCTTTACTCCGCCAAATGTACAAACTCCACGGCAGTTGCTCCCCAGACTTCAAGTGACGCAGTTGCTGTCGCGTACCCTTTCCTCGCACCTGAGCCACCCCGATCTAAACTCTTCGTAATTTGAGAGAAAACACTGATAACTTACATGCTTTATAACTTGAAAAACTGAAGCAAGTTCAACATAGAAGTGGATTTCAAAATTAAACTTTAATCCAGAGAAAACTTTATTTTAAATCCATGAAAATATAGGCTCAGCTGGCAATATAGTGGTTCAATTATGCTGCACAGACACTTTCCAGTAAGATTAGTGGAACTGTCTCCGTGTTCGTGACAGGAATTCCAACAGCTGGTCGGCTGCCGATACCTCGTATTATTTAAAACATTGTATCACAGATATTTCACATTTGTGAATCCTAAATCACCAACTTCGCTATTATGGAAAAAATTATTTTTCTGTTTATTAATACGAGTGAAAAAAGTGAATCGTGTCGGCATTTGATTCATAAATTGTGATTGATATTATTTAGTCAATTGACAACAAATTTCACTGGTAATGTGGAAGAGAAATCTGTAATAGATATTTAATATCATAAAATAACAAAATTAGATAAAAACTGCAGATGGATATCTGACAATACCTCAATCTCATTTTAATGAAATAATATTCATCAAATTGTTACAGTTATTTACGTTTACTCTCAATATAGTATATTTCTACAGAGCTATTGGATATGCATTAACTCAATGTTTTATTTTCTTACTTATTCAACGGCCAATTGAACATAAGTTCATTGGTGCTATTATTTCGAGTAATAGTGATACAGAACACTTCTGCTTCACATAGCATTTGTCTTCATTGACTACCTGCGATTAGTTGTTAGTTGTTATGCTCATATTTACGGTTATACCCACGTGTTTTTATACATACATAATTAGTCATTGTGGCTACGTGTTTTCATACCCTCACGTTTTATTCGGTATGTTTACTTTATTACTACACCTGCTTGTTCATCGTAGTCGATAAATTTTAAAATGATTCAAAATCAAGTTTATTTCATAAAATGATTGCATTATTTTTACTTATGTTAGTAGCAACATCAGTTACAGCCCACTACAGTCAAAGTACAGTTGGTAAGTTTGTAATCAACTGATGATGTCATTTACTTATGAAAAAAACTGCTAGCTTTAATTTTCTTCGATTTATGGTTAAAGAAAGTATTTGAAGTTTTCTCCCTAAGTGATTGTCATTTTTCTCTTATCAAATCGGTAAAACTCGAATTATTTAGATTCATTTAAATTTAAGTTGTGAAATCTGTGTACACCAACTAAGAGCGTTACTATTGGGCAACGGTACTAAACTCATTTATGTAATTTGAAAATATATATATACATATACATATATATATATATAAATATTCAATGCAAAAAAAGACCGATTATCACGATACAAAAACAGTAAATATCTTTCACTATATGCCCTTCCACATGTATAGTATTTACAGAACATGTATCTGGTCTGTACTTTTCAGCCTCAGAGCTCGCCCAAAAGCTACCAATTGAATTTATTTAGTCAACGAATGCTACAGTAGTGAAAATTGCAAGTATTCACTGAATAAATTTATCGGGATAATAGATTTACTGCACTTCCACACAGCTTTAAACACATTTTTTTCAACTCCTCAAACAGAGTGGGACTGACTTTCAAAAGTTTATTTCTAAATTTATCATTCGTGAGCAGTCACAGCAAATCAGTGCTTCATTTAACAGCTTTTTTAAAGCAGCCTTCCGTTTTTTTGTGAACACCAATGAGCGTCAAGCTGTTTTTTGTAACCAGCGATCATGTGCACAAAAAATCTTTATGAACTCGAGAGGAAAAACTTGTCTTTTATTATCGGGTATGCAATTAAAGATGTTTTACCCTCAGGGAAAAAATAAGAGTAAGTTCACTGCTATATTTATTCAATACTCAGTCGCAAGCGGTGAAAAACAAGTTTCTTCCTGCATACATGATCGCAGAGAAAGGGGGAATGGAATTTTTCTAAATATATTTTTTGAGATAATTAGTTAGTGAACAGCATCATTTTACAGAATCGTTTGTCAGTCATGAGAATAATGAGAATATAATTGAAGTGTGAACATTTGCTACAGCAGTTTGAAAGTCTTAATGTATGTAATGAACAAATTATGTAGAATATTATTCCCATAAATCTCCTTCTGCGTCGATTTGTGAACATCATCCAGTTTTACCTCCCTTGCTCACAATCATCATCAGAGTAGATATTCAAACGTTTTTCTGTTATTTATCTGCTCAAACTAGTCAATAAAAATGTAATTACAAATTTAAATTACTAGTATTTTCTCCCTCATTTTCTTAGAGATCCTCAGCGTCCAAATCAGACAAAATCCTCGTAACTCACGTAAGTGTTCCAACTCATTTCTGTCTTTTACTTTGTAAGGGATATCATACTCAGGGATTTAATTTCAGACATGAAACTAATGATTTTCCTTACATATTTTACAACAATCCCATAATATGCAATAGCAGAACTTAACAACTGTCCGATTTCAATCTATCATAAAATTATTCAGTAAAAGCAACGATATCAAATGCGTAATCGGTTTCCTAATTCGTGGTTAATGTCCATCGTAAATCGATCGTTCTAGAGCAAAATAAAATGAGTAAACATTTTCGGAGAGATGTGCACTTCGGTTGTAATTCAGTTTGTCAGATTGTAATGAGCAGTTTGCGCGCTGGTTTTCTTTCAGCATGCGAAGGCCGAAATCTGCATCACTTGATCTCGGAGGGGAACGATAAGTGAACATCAAGTGAACGTCAATTCTTCGCAGTTAAAAACCTGACGACACAAATTGAGGACTGGAATTACTTGATTGCCTGCACGAGGCTTCTATCTCCTTTTCGTTGAGTCAGTTTTAGGGAAGATGTGACTTCTCTTGATAACCTATCACACGATAAAGGCTTTTTAGAAGTTTACCCCCAAATTTTTAAATTCCTTTTAAATATTCTCAAAAAAACAGCGTCATGTAAAGCTACTCCGATCACATTTGAACAAATGAATTGTCTTGTAAGATGACAGTGTATGTCCTATATACTACGTTATGTAAACTGAGACAGCTGTTTGATACTGGGTTACAATTATATGCTACAAAGAGCCCCAGTATAGAGCGTAACTGTAAAATTATTTGTTCGATCGGAGTAGAAATGATCCATCACAGTGATTCTACAAAAAATTTAAATAATTCTTACGAATCATGCTGCATTATCAAATGCATAAAGCAGCGTAGTCTAGTCACTTCGAAATAATCAAACATTCAGATTGTGTTTACCATAAACTGTATATATAACCCTTTTAATTTTTTGAAGCGTTAATTTGCTAAAGTGAAGTCCAACAATGCGTATCCAACGCTCCATACGCTCGGACGTTCTCTAGTGGCTTTTAATGTTATTAAATAAATTTTACCTGTGTTTACTAAGAGTTGTATTTGAGTTTTGAACACTCGGCTGCGAGCCTCTGCGTTCAAACACAGCAAGCCTCCTAGGAAATTAGACTCACAACAGAATGACTGGCCAGGGACGACAGCGTGGTGCCTAAAAAAACTTTTCTCGTTACACGACTTTCAATGGAAACCCAACGATATTTGAAGTACTTGTAACTGCCATCCACTTTTTCCGGTCTTTTTCGTGTACGGGAGATTCGCGTTTGCTGTAAACGCAAAGCATAAGAAGTACTTTCGGGGTGTGCACTTCTTTCTTACAACTTTTCCTGTCATTTGATAATCCTCACTTTATTAATTTTTATGCATGAAACGCTCCTCAAAGTCAAGACGAGCTTTTTAAAATTCTGATTGGAATGATACCTATTTTAAAATGAATTATAATGCGCCCGAATAAAAAATGTATGAAATAAAAAGCGAGTCATGGGGAAAGTTTCTAGCTAGTCTTCCATGCCGTTAACGCCACAGAAACTGCTAATGAAAATTGGTACTTTAAGAATTGAAAAACATTTTATATAAATCGTATTTTTCATCTCCCTACTTCCTTCATTTCAGGTTAACTAAAAGAACCTAACTTTGACCATAATATTCCTCATTCTTATACAGAAGAATTTTTAAGAAATCGTACGCATCGTCTGCTCCACTGCAACAATTCTGATGTACAAATTTAGTCGTGCGAGGTGTGCAACAAAGTACTTCAGTTCACCAAGAGTTCATATGAGAGCCAGAGCAGCTGAACGCGCCGCAAGTGAGCATTGCGCTGGTCTGAATGATCCCCTCAAGCGGTGGTCATGTAACATGAGGCATTCGTGCTTAATTTGGGTCATTTGAATAATCGCTACTGATTTCTATGTTTTTAGGTCACACACATTAAGAATCCTATTTTAAATCACGAACGAAAATTGACTCTAAATGATGCTTGAAGTTGATTTCAATTGCAGTTAGTTAAACAGAAACTCGTGTTTTAGTGCAGAAATTACAATCTTCATGTTTCACAGTAGCATAAGCTATTCTTTGTCCATTAATTTCGGATGCAGCTTTTCTCAGAAAAAGTCTTCCACTATTTCCATGGAGATTCCATTCAAGGTAAAGAATTTAACAGTTTCTTGTCAATTCTGGTAACCGAAATGCATTCAGACAATTATTTCATCTAGTATTTTGAAGGGTGTATGTAGTGAAGTCTTCTCTTCAACAGCAACGACCGGAAATTTTTGAAATGGAAAATGAATGTAATTTCTTCTTTGCTTAAAGTTACGTTATCATTCCATTTACTAGATTTCAAATATAATTTACGAGTTATTATTTCCATATAGTGAATCATATTTTTATGACTAACATCTTTGTTGAATTTACGAGTCATTTTTGCCCGGATTTGGGCATTCACTTGAACACAGAAGTGTGTGCCTCAACCAGGGGAAACTTAATATCAGAGTACATTTACTTTCAATATTATCTAGAACATCAAGATATTTGACAACAACTTGATTTAATAAAATCGTAATTCTAGAATAAAGAGAAGAAGGATCATCTGTGTGGAAAAACAACGAGTAATCTAAAACCAGCCCATGTACATTCTATTGAACGTTTTATTTTGTTCGCCTTAGTTTATGCATAGCGTTAGAAAATACAAAGACTTTCAACGCTTTACAGGTATTGAATGCCACCATGACAGTGGTGTCAATTGAGAACGTAAACGCTGCACAACATCGTTACTCTCATCGATTTCAGCAAATTTTAATTCACTGGTGAACACGTTAAATTTTTGTATCACTTGTTTACTGATAAACATCTCATTAGTCAAAAATTATGTCTCTCAGACTTCTCCTTTTAGAATCAGATAATTGACGATGACGAAGTTATGCATGTGAAATACAAAATTCAGAGTTAAATTCTTACTTTAATAGTATTCATCTCTGTTAATTCCATCACTACTATGGCATTTGAAAAGACACACTAAACATTGTTTGGTTCGCTAACGATTCAACACTGGATTTATATCATGACTTGGAAAAGCATTTCCTTCCCAACTTAGATAACAAACATGCCTCGGCACATGCCTCTTTTCTATGCATAGGAATGGTCATGCAAACCAGCAAAATTTCGAGGCCTCTGATGTGACGCACATAATAATGAGCCCAGCTTTGCTGCTTCCTATAGTTCTTGTTATGACCACAGAATGAAGTGTCAGTGTTCAATTTTGGATAGAACTTTGAAAAAGATAATTGGAACACTATTTATTTTCATCGTAAGATTTTCTCGCTCCCGGTAATGCAATTAGTGCACTAAATTAATTTAAAAAGTTATTTTCTTCGATGTAAGAAGTAGATTCGTTCCAGTTAAACATAATATGTACTTACTCTAGGGTCATATCATTGCTTAAACAAAAATAATTGTTCGAACAAATTCCGAAAACCACCATACTTCAAGAGCACTTTTGGCAGAAGCTTTCGTCCCAAAAAAATACCTCAACTCCGGTTTTCAAAATCTGCTGGTCAACGAACCATAACAGAATTCACAAATTTAATAAAATATTCAACGCGAGTAGCAATTGTGGAAGGAACTTCCGCGATAAGTTGTTCACTTGGAATGCTTCAATTTGAAATACTCGTCCTGTCCTTTCACAGCTGTTCAAAGTAGATTGGTCTGATGTCGATTTCACAAACAATTGGTTCATACACGACGAAAGCGAGTAACATTTTCAAATGGTTTAGATTTTTAAATTTTTCTTCACCGATGGGCTTTTCACTTCACGAGGGAGCCAAAATAAATTCTCGATTCGAAATCGAATAGTTTTTTTACATAGTGATAATTTACATAGCTATATCGTAGAGTCATATAAGCTCAATCGTTACTGCGCATCAAAAAGATTTTGGTGTATCAAGTCACGAGATTTATCAAATGGTTTTGACATTTAAAGTTTCCCTCTTGCTGAAAAATTGTTCTCTAAAAGTATGTCTTTTGAAGCACAAAATGGCGTAAAATAAAAAGCACGCCCTTTGCGTTCGCTGAATCTGGAAACAATTTAACATATTTAATGTGTTAGATAAGATTAAAGTTAACCCATGCCATAATCTTAAATTACTACGAGTTTTGTTTGTAAAATGACTAGAGTTTTAGTACGAATGTTTACACGATATGAGTCAATTCTACCACATTTCAAAGCTACTAAAAACGAGAACGAAGAACTTCATCCAATTCAGTGCCTATGTTGCATGAGTTTGATGCTTGAGTTGTAGACTTATCACCTTTTAGGTCTATGATTTCTACGATGTTAACGTATATTTTTACTAATCATAAGCATTCATATCGTCTATATGCTTGGAAATAGTTTTCAGCCACTATGCAAACATCGTATTGTAAACTGCCTCTAAATAAACAAAAAACGCTTTCTAAATCTCACGTGTCTTACAATGCGATACCAAAAGTAGTCCAAACATAGTACCATCATATTTTGTAACTTTTAGAGATGTAGCGCAGAATACATTTTCGTCATATCTACTTGGACAGTAAAACTACAGAAACTTGAATTAAATTCATATCGTTATTTCCCCTTTTCAGTACAATCGTACGTTTCTTTCAATAGAAACAACATCGAGCTTATCGACATGAAATCAACAATTTGATACTGGGGAAGTATGAGAAGACAGAACGGGAAAGCATAAAAAATACAAAGATGCACTTACAGCAAAGTGCAGAAATGTTCATGTAGTTAATCTTCTACTCAACCATGTGTCTCCAAATGCTATTCCAATTACGGAACGAAGTGCTCTGGCATTTATGATACTAGACTAAAAAGTTTGAGCTCGATAAGTCATCATATATTTTAAAATGGCAGCAAAATAAGCTAGGAACATGAGCAGAGATTTGCAAGAAAAAAGTTTAGATTACATCAATTGCTTCGCTGGGGTACGATAAAAAACATGATGACATCAGAACTCCATCTGCGAGAAGACATAACTCAATAATAGGAAAGCTGATCGCATTCAATACCGTCACTATTATCGGTACAAATTCGTACCATCTTCATCATTATTAGTGCACAATTACAATCAGAAGAAACAAGACACTGTACGTCTGTAAAAACACCTGACAAATATTGTACGAGCATCTGAAAGTGTATGTTAATCGGTTCAAGAATCAAATAATTCAGGTAATGATGCAAATAATAAATGAAAAATGTCAAAACACTGTGATCCTAGTAGTCACTAGAACCATATTACGATGAGGAATTATGAAAAATAATGTAGATATCATTTAGAACAATTAATTATCAATAAGAGAAAATGTAATTCATTCAGCTGATTCTTAATCCATGTTCTGAAAAATTAAGCTATTGACTGTAAATGCTTTTCAATACAGTGCTGCAGTACGCATGATGAATTAAAAAATTGCAGGGTCCCCAAAGAATTCAAGATAAAGCTCTCCTCGTTGATATTACAGATGAGCAACAATAAAACAAATTATGGTGTAAAGTACTCGCATAATAGCAAATAAAATTTTTCGAATCCTTAGTGGATCTTAACGTTGAAATTTTGTTACAAAGTTTTGGGTTTAATTTGAACATTTTATTTCATTTCTTATCGCAGTTTTGCTACCTATGTTCAGTATTTCATACGTTTTCTTCCTCGGAAGTTTCTTTTTTGCCAGTTTTTTGCGCACTTCAAGTAGCATTTTTATTTAGGTCTTTTTTAACCTTCTACTATGCAAAAATGTTTGCATAATTCTATGTGTATAATTCGAAATATAATTTAATTAAGTTGTTATAAAATAATGCATATGTGGTATTCATTCATGTGAAGTTTTTCTGATAAAGTTTTGTTTGCGGAATTGTGAAATATACATGCAAGCCAAAATTTTGTTTTCGGTCTGGACCACACATCATTTTACTGATTTGTAGACTACATAATTCTCTTACACCAGTAATAAATCCCCCATCAATAGGCTGAATTATGAATTATAAAACCCCATCAGGCAAGTACAAATCACCATCACTTGGCTGAATTGCGGACTACAAACCCCCATCAGGCAAGTACAACTCTTCACTTGACTGAATTGTAGACTATTAAACCCCATCAGGCAAGTACAACTCTTCACTTGACTGAATTGTAGACTATTAAACCCCATCAGGCAAGCACAACTCTTCACTTGACTGAATTGCAGACTATAAAACCCCATTAGGCGAGCACAACTCTTCACTTGATTGAATTGCAGACTACAAAACCCCATTAGGCGAGCACAAAACATCATCACTTTGCTGAATAGCGGACTGCACAAATAGTGAAGCTCCTTCTCCCACTTCTTTGTGATGCTGATGCAAGCAACGATTTGCAGTCGTCTGTGTTCCTGCTGAATTTTTGACGACCGTCTTTACGTTGCGAGGAATCTGTGGGCCAAAACGCTCTCAAATCTACTCCTATTTCTTGGCCAGATTTTAACGCTTCTGGGAGTGGTTTTGACTCAAACAAAGTATGAGCTGTGAGTGCTAAGCAGTCAGTTTCACAGCAAGCAACCCACGTAGATGATCAGTGCGCACAGAAGTTCTCCAAAACGGATCTATTATTCTCTATTTTCCGTCTTATTTGCGGGTTTTGAATACCTAATCTGATTTGGTCACTTTTAGTTTGGCAGAATTTGGTTGTTAAAATGGCTATAACGAGCAAAACACACATAAAATACTGCAAATTCAGGTAATGTGTCTAAGTTCACTGTTGGTTATAAAACAGAATATTTTCTCCCATTCCATTTCGTTTCCACATGAAATTCATAACTTTTTCAGATATTACAAACCTAAAATATTTATCCGCGACTAAATTGCTGCCTCCGAAAACAACCAAACTCGTCCTCATTGAAACTCCAACCGTAAATAGTAAGCTCACAGGACTGACATAAGAAAACATCCTCTGTATTCCATCGGTGCCTGTTTACCTTGTAGCCGCACAGCTAGACGTGATTGGGAGCATGTTCTGTCAGAATATTAAAGCCGAAGGCGTTGCCGCAGGTGTATTTAAGGATTACCTAGCCCCCGGGCTGAAGCTAAAATTTCAAATGATTTAAATTCACAAAAAATGCTTTTTATATAGTTTGTTCATGTTTGAATATATGAAAACTTTCCTTGGTAGCCTAAATATTTAAAAGCACGCTTTCGAAGATAGTAGAATTTTTCCCGTCTAGGCCTAATATTGAAACAATACGTCCTAAAAAAATATTCTCGAAAATGCCGTTGAAAACATGCATATCCTCTCGTAGAATATTAAGAATTAATACTTGATATTTTTATACAACTAACAGTTACAGAAGTGGTCTGTGCTTTAAATATTTGAAAACAATAGGTGACAACATAAATATGCTGAAAGAATCCTATCGTGGCACTAACACGGTTTAAACCTGACTCACACTGAAAATATAAATATTATATAACAGTGTTTTACTCATTAATGTGAATTAATTAATGATAATTAGTGGAAATTCATGGCTCCTGGAATTCTTGCAAAATGCAAGTCACGTGATAGACAATTTTGGGTTACGAATATGTAGAATTTCTGAGACGTACTCAGACACTGTTGTGTTGTGACAGGGTATGAAGATGTTGTGTTGTGACAGGGTATGAGGATGTTGTGTTGTGACAGGGTATGAGGATGTTGTGTTGTGACAGGGTATGAGGATGTTGTGTTGTGACAGGGTATGAAGAATCGAACAAGGAGCAAAAACGGCCATGTGAAGTTACGGTCAGCGAACATTTTAATCCTACAAAAACAAAAGTGTACAGGGTGTCCATAAAGTCTCTTATAAAAGTCTCAAAGTTTCAACAACACCTCTTTCACAAACAGGATCCCTGAAACACACATATATAAAATGTGAATAAAAACGTCAATAAATACTAAATGCAATAAACGAGTCTGAATAAAGTCTTATAAATTGCATTTGTAATAAATGTTTGAAATGGGAAAGAGACTTTATGGACACCCTGTACAATCATCCTAGAAATTGTTGCATGCATCGTTCAGTATTAACCCTTTCGGTCCTGACGGCATCTCTGGTAGCCGCAGTCATTTTTCGCTTATCAAGATGCAGAGCAACACGTGTGTCTGTGCAAACGCTGGTAGGGCAGTGCAAGCTACAGTTTGATCAGGACAATGCAGTGACCGTAAAACATCACAAAGCATCTTATTTTAAATTTGATGATAAATATGTTGAAAAGGTTTTGATATTTGCATCATAGTACCGAAAGGGTTAAGAGAAAATTGATTGCTCCAGTTAGGCTTTGTGACTTGATACAAGGCTAAGGGACGTACAACATATTATGCTCTCGGGTACGCGTCTGATATTTCAAATATGTATGATAGAAGACGGGCCCCTTACGCAGTACATCTTCGTATTATTTTCTTAATTGTTTTTGAAATTGAGACCGAAGCTAATTTGCTAAGACAAGTTTAATTGGGAAGAAAATTACTCCCTAATCCCCTAATCAAATTTAGCAACATAATGGGGGCATGTACTAACAGGAAGTCTGCGCTCTAGAGTTTCGACAAAAGTTTCTTCATTAAATAATACAGAAAACATAGTTTAATACTTCGAATGTGTTCAGGAATATCATTGTTGCAAAGTTTACTCCTCTAAGGACAAGTGCTTGACAAGGAAGGATTACTTCAATAAACTACAGCCAAAGAAATAATTTGCTGCCGAATACACAAACAAAAACTTTAGCTGAGATTTTTAGTCTCAAAAACATGACACAAAAATAAGAAGTGAAAAGCAAAAAGGGTTCAACTTTGAACAACCTGACGCTTTCTAGTTAGTCACTAAGTCTTTAGAAAAACCCTCGAGTTTTGTAAGTAACTTAAATGATCACTAAAATTTCATTTTTTTCATACAGGGCGACATAATATTTTTAGGTGTGTATGTAGTAGCTCATAAACGAATATTTATATTCCTACAAAGTAAAATAATACTTAAAAATATTACTAGTATTTTGTCATTCTAAATGCTCATAATATTTAAATTAGCTGAAATTGCAAGCGCACACTAGTGCCATAAAATACATCAGAATTTATATTAGTGGTATGGAAAAGAAATAAAACTTAATTTTTCTCAGGGGAGTATGAAAAAAGTTTAAAAATCAAACATTGGTCTATTTGGAGTTAATTTTAAAAACACTGAGCTGAGAAAACTATGTTCATAATTATCCCCAAAGCTATTGCAATTAATTAGCAAGAGCAACACGATTAAAAGTTTTCCCTCATCGTTTGTCAGGCGATGAGATGAAAGGAAAAACTTTTGTAGGACTTTACATTAAAGTTCTCAGCGCGGGCAAAATTTAGAATTCAATGAACTCGAAAATGTATTTCATCTAAATTACATCACGAATTTGGTTAAGGGGTGGAAAGGTTTCTCCCTGTATTTCAGTATCCACTTGAGGGAAATTCAAATATCTTGAATGCCCTCCGTGAGGATGACGGACAACTGATCAGTTCAGGCTCTCGACTCGCTTCAAAACTAATGGAAAATAAACAAACCCTTACAGCAGCCAACGAGCCTCAGGATTTAATCTGTCCCTTTTCATCAGAAGAACCATCAGTAATTGCCTGAAATTCCGCTAATAAAAGAAATTGTCAATAAAAATACGGCGAGGATATTAAATTTTATGGACATAAATAATTACCTGAGGGAAAATGAAACCACGTACAAAAAATACGCTTACATTCAGTGTGTGATGTATAACTTGAATTTTTATGTCATTTAATACGACGCTCTTATAAAAATATATTTTGATCCAAATTCTTAAATGAAAAACGAAGCTTTCAGCAGTGTTCACTTCTACTGAAAGTAGCAATTTACTGAATATTTTTCATGTAGGCAATATCGTCCACTGAAGAGAGGGCGAAAGGATGATATTTTATAACTTTATCCTACTGAAATAACGAAGGATCCAACAGAGTAACTGACCGACAGGGTAACTGACCGACAGGGTAACTGACCGACAGAGTAACTGACCGACAGAG
>VCRD01000430.1:144411-154430 GCA_006783055.1 Trinorchestia longiramus | reverse complement strand
CTGACCGAGTGACTGACTGACCGAGTGACTGACTGACCGAGTGACTGACTGACCGAGTGACTGACTGACCGAGTGACTGACTGACCGAGTGACTTGCTGGAGCTCATGAATTAATACTTAAATTAGCTACAGTAGCCGAAATAATTTTTCGTGAGAAGAAAATAACTCGAAAGCTTCGTAATACAGCATTTCAAGACTATAAATAACAGCGGAGAAATAAATTTTCTATCCCGCCCAGCTGGTCAATAGAAACAGTCGATCAGAATCAGAAGTTTAGAAATGAGCTCATCAATCATACATTTAGTTTAGAAAATACGTCGGAATGTTCGGCGGGTGGTTGGTAAACGAAAGCGATTTCATGGAAAGATTTGACGAGACGAGCACTATTTGCAAGCAGCTGGAGGAGCGGTTGCATGTGTTGCTCATACGTGGACATAGAAACATCTGTTAAAATACAGTACAACGAATATGAAAAACAAGGGTTTTATTATCACGTTATAGGAAGTTCTGATAGAAAAACTTCGAAAGGGACTAAGTTGAATCGATTGAAATCAATCTGCAATTTACAAGAATATAGTCTCAAAGTGATGAATATTATACAGCAATAGTGAAAATAATCAATACTTTTCTTGGGGTGTTAGTGTATAATCTGGATATTGTAGCTCATTTTCACGTGATCTTTTTCTGTAGACGAATGAAACTCGAGCCATAAAATCGAAAGTAGAATTTACCTTTGACTTAAAATTAAATGTTTCATTTTATTTTGTAGAAGGATGTTTTAAAAGTTTTTACACTCTCATAGATGATGCATAAAAGGCGGCGTCATCTATCAAATATCTGTTCTAATACGCGAGCTTTTCTGTCATGAATTGAAACACAATTTAGCTAAGCCAATACTGCAACGTGATTGGTGCTGGTCATCTTTTATTGATGTATCATGGCTGGTCATATCCAGTACTGAGCTACATTGATAAAAAACCATTAAAACATATAGGGAAAATAAACATTTTAAGAAATTCTTTACGTACGGTTTGGTGGAATTGAAATATGGCTGGCTGAGGCTTCATGAAAATTACCACAGTCTATGAGCTTATTTTCCACAACCCTGCAGAACGCTTTTAATCCACATCTGCACATCAATCATCCTACTAAATGGGTTACTTTTGTACATACACACTAGCTTCCACTATATCAATGTCGAAAGCCAGTTAACTTTGAAAAAGGTAACTCAGTGTAATGGCTTCAAAAGTGAACCATAATTCTCGTACTAGAATGAAAAATGAACAATCAAGTATCACGTCGAGGTATGTTAATGATAGCTTTCTATTTGCCATTATTCTTGTGAGCTGTCCATGTCCATTAAGACCCTGTCTCATTATATAGGCTTTCTTACATGTCAGCTCAATCATTTTCAAAACGACCTATGTATTGATCTACCTTCAATTTCAACGTGATAAGAATGAAAACCTCTGGCATTCGACACCACACCAGGCAGCGTATTTTAATCCTGGTGTAAGAGGCACCGATTTCAGTTTAAAGAATACTTTTAAATAGAAATTAAATGAGGGAAAAATATTGGATATCTTTTTTTTTCGGGTTACTGAACACTGATATATTTTTAGCATAAATAACCACCACAAATTTTGTTCTTAATTTCAATTCCTATTCTTATACTAAAGGCATCGCAACGAAAGACCGCGGATCTACATGTGTTTTATAAATGTCTTAAGAGGCTTGGGAAAAATATTAAAAATTATAATTTACCAATGTCTCTAAGCTAAAGGAACATTTCATAATGAAATACACACGCTGCATAAAATTTTCTTATTTTTATGAAGAAATGATTAATACTACAACCTGAAATTCCGTATAAATTAAAAATGCAATAATTTGTACGGTTGGCAACATAAAGACTGCTCTTGATAATATTTTTAAAAACGCTGTGTTGAATGTATTAACCTAGTGAGGATGGTGATGGTGTAGGTGGTGGTGTTGCTCTTGTTGTATGTGGTGATGGTGGTGGTGATATTGTAGGTGATGTAGTTATAGGTGTTGTAGGCGGTGGAGGGGTTGTAGGTGATGTAGGTGGTGGAGATGTTGTAGGTGATGTAGGTAGTGGAGATGTTGTAGGTGATGTAGGTGGTGGAGATGTTGTAGGTGATGTAGGTGGTGGAGATGTTGTAGGTGATGTAGGCAGTGAAGATGTTGTAGGTGATGTGGGTGGTGATGTTGTAGGTGGTGGTTGTCTAGCATGATTCTGTGGGATCATCTAAACTTTATTGTTTTCTTTTTACGCTCAGATGAAGAGGTCATCACTCGACCCACTTGTAATGTGGAGTCTCCATTTTGTCATCCCAGTGATAATATAATCGTCAACTTTGCGCCCAATACAGGCTCCTACTTAATATAATTTCCAAGCCTATTTTTCTCTTGTTTTTGGATCCAGGCTCGGTAACGTTTTAGTAACATTTCTATAATTTAAAATTGATTAGAACTTAATAATACAGTCTGTTTTCAACATGTATAACGGGCATAAAGCAAACTATTTTGCTACACGTCATGGACTAATGCTCTACTTACGCTTCCTACAGCCCGCACGGCCAAGACTCACTATTGACTGTTTTTTGAAATTTTAAAGCTTTTCATAACAGGTATTCAGGTGGTGTACATCTACATAATTTATTAGTGAATGCATCTGCTAACACCTGTCAGGTGAGGCTAGAGATACAAGAGTGGAATTTAGAAATCGAATGTTGTCATCAATTCAAGTTTTAATTGGAAAATTCTTCACAGATTGGACAAAGTTGCAGCGCATGACTTCACACGAGCCCTTCACGTGGTGTGTTCAAATGATTTGTGAAATTCTTCCCACCGATCATTTCCTCAAAAATGTTTTTTTAATGCTAAAATCAATCGAAAGGTTGACGAGTTTCGAATATACGTAGATTTACGTTTGATAAAAATCAGTGACATGTTGTCATAGATTTTTGTCACAGTTATTAGTTTTCTGGTGAAATGAAAGCGATTCTTAATTGAATTAAATGCATGGACGTGAAAAACCTTCTGCATAATTGTTCACCATATGTGAGTTACCATTTACCATTGTTACCTAATAAGAAAGCCGCCGCCACAGCCCTGACATTTTCCATCCGACTAGCAATGCTCTTATTACTTATCAAGGGTCATTTATCAAGGTGGTCGATGAGAACGAGCACATTACAGGCGCAGGTCTGTGAGTGAAGACCTCGAATAATGTGTGTAATAATATAAGTAGTTAACGGGACTAAAGCATGCCTCTGCTTCGTTTATTTGAGGTTATCCTTGTGCTCAATGTAAAAGATGTGTTGGAAAATGTAGCAATAAATGGAAAATACGCTCGAATTAATACAAAAAGTATATAAGAGGTGAAGATGCAAGAAATAAAGTAGTATGAGCACCAGATATCCAAGAAAAAATACTGCTACAGACGATTGTGATAAATTAAAAAAATGTGCTGAATAAGAAGCGAGAGTTTTTATTTTGCGTATTATACATGAAAAATGCTGACCCATAGTTTTTCAGAAAAATTATCCCACAGTCGAGCTAGGTGGCCTATGTCGATATGTATTTTTTATACGCAGGATAAATGCATGGTACCATTGAACGAATTAAAATATTACGAATTTACACATGTATATTTTTTACATCAATAAATGTATTATTGAAATAACTCCTAAATTGTGATTTGCTTGTACACGTGAAAGATCTCTTACCATATTCCAAAATGTATCAATGTTTTGTTATTAAAAGAAGTAACAAGTCCAATTCATAACTAAGTCCCGCGCAAAATGTCGAAAGATCAAAGATGTGCTTTCGATATTACATATGCATAAAAAATTAGAATAATATTATTTCAAAATTTTCCCGTATAACTTCAATGATTTATTGGTACAAACTAAAACACACTTCAATGCAAGCAAGAATACAGATAAGTAATATTTTACTCATCCCAAATATGCATAATTTTTTGTGCAGTAAAACATAAATAATTACAGGGCCAATGAGTAGTTTGTTATGACAAAAATGGAAGTATTAATTAAATTTTACAGTTTTAAAGTCGATAAAAAGAAGCAGGATCTTATTGTGCTCTACAAAAAGCGTGATTACGATTGAAATATTTCCAAAACCATTGCGCAATCACAGAAGCATGACAACCACATTTTTCTCTAATATTCTTACGAGCTTGGACTACGAATATTAAAAAAGAATTCCGATGGCATACTTCAATTCAATAAGTACTAGAGTTCATTTCATTCACAAAGCGAGATAGTCTTTAAGACTGACATTTGGCTTAACCTTAATCTTTATTTGCATGAACCTTGTTAAATCTACACAAAGCGTAACACAAATCGATACGTAGATTTCCTGTATTTAAGATATATGATCAGTATGTTTAACGCCCACAAATTAACAAAACGCGGGACAGAGTTTTGAGTGCATACAGAAAGTCAACACCTGAGTCAGATTTGTTTCAAAAATAATTCAATTCATACATACTATTATTTCATATAGAGGAACTTAATTTTCTCTCCAATATAAATGTCACCTAGATATCATTTTATGATGCATATGTATGATATTCATAATTGAAAGTTTATTTTTTCGCCATCACAAATGAAGATCAGAGAAATTCATGACATGTTAATTATTTCAGACTCCGGTAACATCTTTTCCGTTGGGTGTGCGATGTACCGTCAGAACTCTGCTTGCTGCTGATACAATAATAATTCACTAATGAATCGAGAAAATATCGGTCAAGAGGCACCGAGACTTGCCTCTCTCGCTCATCGGTAACGTCTCAGGACAAGCAGGCATGAAATTATTTGCTTTGGTAGAAATTATTGGCAGATCCTGACAACGAAATGAAGCGTTGCTGAAAAACAGCATCACCGTCACTGATTCGAACAACGATGCCTGAGTAAACGCAGGCGTGTTTTTCATAAACATCGAAGGTTTATTTAAATATTATTTTGTGCTGAGAAAGAAGCTTGTTATATTAGATACTAGAAATGGCTAAATTAATACCAAAAGGCAAGACTTTTCGATTCAGGTGAGTTACGAGAGGTTTATTTAACGAGATTCATCGTAAAATTATGTGGTTATATGACATCACGAGAAATTGAAATAGTTCATTAGGTATAAAATCTTCCCCTACTCATGAAGTAAACCCGAAAATTTGTAATCTAACTTTTTTTCTCGCTTGACTGAGGCTTGCACTTGAACGATACAGCAAGACTCATCTGCGTTGAAAAGTAAGAATTACAACGTATGAACATTTATTAGACCATTATTTCCATTGAATTCATTCACGTCTTGAATATTGTTCATCTACGATAGTAATAGCCAACAACGGAGTATAATTCCATTCAGCAGTACAAAAGAAACTGCTATAATTTATCTGTTAAAACAAATCCTACTTCGCCGTCTTCATTTCGTATTTGATTAGTTGAATGTACAGGGTGTCCATTAAGTTTTGTAATAGTTCATTCTTAGAGTGACAAAATATGTCAAAATCTTTGTTTTAGCTTCTCAATGTATTCCTTAGACTAAAATACGTTGAAATTTTTATTTTAGCTTCTAGAAATATGTCTAAGAGCGAGAAATTTTTCTGTATTTGTAATACATTTTTGAAATGGTAAGGAGACTTTATGGACATCATGTATTTTACTCATGAATTCTACCTCAGCAACATTTGTGAACATCACAGCTCCTGAATTTTGTGTACTGCCTTCAGTTACACGTCCGCATCAACAAACACCTGATCTGCACACACCGAACACGGCTATTTGTGATAACTGTCGTGTAGTAATGTCTGTGAATGATTGTTATGTAATTAAGTCAGTAAATGATTCATATTTTATGCCAATAAATAAGTAATTTAATCATGCTAATAAATATGTCATGTAATCATGCTAATAAATGTCATGTAATCATGCTAATAAATGTCATGTAATGATGCTAATAAACGATACACTGATGACCTCATTAATACAACTTGGCCCAAATATATTCTTGTGGGGCAGTGTTAGTGACCGTTCCCGTAGACGATATTGAATTAATTTAAGGTCTTTAATATAATACATGAATATCAAAAGAATTTTTTGCGTCTTATTTTAAATTGAGCTCAAGTGTTTCGAGTGTTTGATCATTTTAACCGGGAAAGTCAATGCTTGATCATCTTCACAGGCAAAGTTAATGTTTGATGATATTTAAAGGCAAAGTTAATCTTTGATGATCTTTACAGGGAGAGTTAATGTTTGATCCACTGAAGAGCTAGAATTTTTGAAGAGAAATATGATTGAGAATGCTCTCTTAGCTTTCCTTAAACAAAATTGCATCAAGAGTTGAAAGAGAAACTTCTTTATAAAATGTGAAGTTAATTAAAATACCGTGATTGATTGACTCTGTTAACGAACTCCTTTTCAATTCCACAGTTTTTTTTTGTTAGAGCTCATCAAATGTGGAAGATACATTTGGTTCAAGACCATCCATTTCATTTCAAACAAACAGTCAATTTAGGATCAGAATTTTCGTCGTCATTTCAATGTGCAGATTACTTAACAATCTTGCGAAGTCAAAGAAGCGTTTTGTTTGCACTTGGGTTTTCCAAAACATGCTAACTCAAAAAAGCAGTACCGATGTACCTCGTTCATTGTAAGAACAAAAATTTACACACAAATCGATACTTTTGACCCACGATCATAGAGCAAAATAGCTCTCAACTGGGAACAATGGCGATCACAAGATTTATATTGATAATAAATTCCACCAAGCAACATTTAACTGACTGGCAACAATGCGCACCAATACTTTATTGAAACACAATTTCACGCAGCAAAATTACTTCGAATTTCTACGCACTGAAATACACAAACCTATCTTTGACGCGCAGAATCACTGAGCAAGACTAGTAGTTGCATGGCAATGATGTTAACAAATCCGCCACAGACGCCAAGTCGCCGGAAATCTAAAAGCCCCTTCACCAGAGCGCGGATCATAGCGGAGTGCTTTCTTAATCTCCGGGACCAATTCTGCTCTAGCATCCTGTTCGTCGGCAGAGTTTTGCTTGCAGTAGATCAAAAGCTCGCTTGCTAGGAGGGGCTGCTATGCAAACTTAATGGATTTGTGCTACGCGATTTAAACTATTTCATTATTCCACAACGTTTGCACTAGCTAATCTAATACTAAGAATGACCGTCGTGTGTTTATATATTTATTTATATGTTTCGTGTCACGCTCTTAAGAATAGATAGGAAGAAATTAGCACTGGAGGTCTTGGTTTCAGTTCACTGGTAAATTGATACTCATTTTGCTGTACAAGTGCACTATAATAAGTCACTTTCAAACAAATTAGATAGATCCAGAGCCTTATTTACTCGAGTCCGTATCGTGGATAACCAGTTCGGCGGGGTATTGCATATTACAATATACTCGTACATACACAACCTCGCAGTTGCTTTCAGTAATGCTGAATTTCTGTATCTACGATATGACACGAATGGCTATAACTACTTCTATTGCGGCTCAAAAATACTGTATTCTAAGTGTTTATTACTGTCACAAGAAATTAAGTTACCTTTGAAATAAGCTTAAGCATGGAAATTCCACTTTAATCTATATATTAATACGCTTAAAACTAAGTTCGTGTGTAACGCTCCTCATTATTATGAAGGCGCCGTGACTGGCGGTATCGTGTCTACGAAGATACTACTCGTATATAAAGGGTGTGGCAAAAGTCACATGATATATTTAAAATTAATGTATGCAAAAACTACTTGAGATAGAAACTTCAGGTAAATTGCAAGTAAAAGAAACAATTCTGAAGTTTTTTTTACATGTATTCGTGATACGGTTTTAATCAATATAACTACAGTTATCTACAGCAAGAAATATGCCCCTCAAGATGGTCACATATACCAAAGAACAACGAACAATTATTACGGAAACTTTCTTCACTTTTAATGGATCCATTGTGACAGTGCAACGAAATTATAGGCAAACATTCAATGTTAGGAGTGGTCCATCATATGACTGCATTATCAATATTGTTAAGCGATATCGCGAATTTGGCACTGTAAGCGATATAAAACGCTCTGGAAGACCAAGATCAGCACGATCTGAAATCATTATTCAGAATGTCTATGACGATGTTCAAGAAAATCCAAAAACGTCTTTAAGGAGACGTGCAAACCAGCTACAAATTTCCGTCAGGTCATTGAGTCGAATCATGGAACAGATGAAATTTTATACCTACAAAGTTCAATTAACACAAAAATTGGAAATCACTGACAGGTGAAAGGATTATTGGTCCCTATTTTTTTGAAAATCAGAATGGAGAAACTGCGACTGTAACTGGAGCTGCATATCGAAAATTCATTGAAGAATATTTAAGACCTCAAATTCAAGATGGGAATATGTGGTTTCAACAAGATGGTGCAACAGCCCATACAGCAAAGGAATCAATTCAACTTTTGAAGACAATTTTCCCAAATAGATTAATTTCACGATTTGGTGAAATTCCTTGGGCTCCTAGATCTTGTGATTTGACCCCTTTGGATTTCTTTTTATGGGGGTACTTAAAGTCAAAAGTATACATAAATAGGCCTCGTACTTTCGAACATTTGAAAGAGAACATTTCTCAAGAGATTCGCAACATTTCTCCCGAGATGCTAAGAAAATTGATGGATTCTTTTACGAAAAGAACGCGGATGTGCATAAACCAACATGGTGGACATTTAGATGATATCCTATTTAAATAAAAACTCCAAAACCCTTTATTTCGTTTGCAATTCACCCGAAGTTTCTATCTCAAGTAGTTTTTGCATAAATTAATTCTAGATAGATCATGTGACTTTTGCCACACCCTTTATCAGGGATCGTATTTGCCCTTGTGTCAGGAGATCAAGAAGAATAATAATTATTTAACTTTGTGGCGAGAGATCAAGAAGAATAGTGAGTAACTAATCAGTAAACGAGATTGTGAAAAGTACGTAAATATTATCATCCCATTATTTATTAAGCTACTCACACTGCGTTGGAGCGGATGAGAGAATTAGCCAGAGAGAGAAAGAAGATTTCGAGATGGACTAAGAACGGAAGAAAGGCAATCTATTCGAGATATGAACAGGAACTTTATGGTATGAAGAAGACAAAATATGAATGCCACGAATAGAGAGCATGAATTGGTGGAAGCTAGGAATAGAGTAGCTGAAAGAAGAGCTCGCATGACTCAAGAGGAAAGAGATGTTTACTTGAACGATTTAAGAAATCGTTACCTGGAAAGAAGAGCGAATATGAGCCAAGAAGAGATAATTGAGCATTATTCAAATATACGAGCACGAAACCAAGAACGAAGGCTGAACACAATTCAACTAAATAACGAACAATTAAATATAGGTCTCATGAATGTCATATGTCGCTTCTGTTCTACTTTTAGATTTCAAGGAGAGCTACCAAATGGCTGTCACAATGGAAAAGTTCGCTTGCCCTCTTTACAAGAATGCCCTCTACTACTTCAAAGATTGTTGGAGTGTGATAATCATGAAGCAAAAAATTACCGAGACAACATTAGAAATTACAATGCAGCATTTACGTTTGCATTGCATAACAATCTGATTTCTAAGTACAGTAATTATTTCATGAATCTTTCCATATCAAAGAATGCCTATAAAATACAGGGTGTCCCAGAAGTAACTGACCCTTTTGATTTGCTAATAAATCGAAAACTATTAACGCTAGGATATTGAAACTTGTTTTATTCGAAATAAAAACCTTTTTATGGCACAATAGGATACTTGGTGTCCTATTTACGAACCAGTTTGACATTTGATTTTTACTTCATTGCAAACCCTTAATTTTCATCATGTCTCCATACAGCAAAGAACAAAGAATAAGAATTTTGCAAATCTACACACGGACAATGTCAACAACAGAAGTGCAACGTGATTACAGAAATGATTTCAGAACAACAACCAGTCCTT
>VCRD01000430.1:90324-141197 GCA_006783055.1 Trinorchestia longiramus | reverse complement strand
AAATAAAGACAATTACTGCAAATAACAGCTATAGGCAGCATAAATAAAATGATTGATGCTACTCCAACAATTGAGGTGGCTTATTCTTCATGAGTTCAATATCCCATGTAGTAAATGTTAGCAATCAATATGATAAGTACCGCGTTGCCTGTCTGATAATCAATGTCATAACGGCAACGGTGACATAAATTGACAAAATCTTGCATGCCGTCGAGTTTCACCTCAATTATTCATAAGTAACATGCCACGAGAGTTCAGAAAGTTTCTAAACATGCATTGAATTCTACATTTTTGAAAGAGGAAGTCTTTTTCCTGGAGCCCGCATGTCTACTGGTTTTACTCAGGGTTTGTCAAAAGACTAGAGCGTATGAATATGTAGCGGTATCACTAGAAATTAATTGAGCATTTCTGGTTTGCATCAGCAATTCCCGCATGAAAGTTGCTGCTGAGAATGTCAGAGAGAGATTTAAAATCGTCTGAACTTTCATCGACTGTACATAATGCAATATGCAGTACACGCAGCGACAATCAGGTACACATGTTTATTTAGTTTTTATTATACTGATTTTTAATATTCATTCAGTTCTGCATGTCACGTGTACAAAATAATTAGCCGAGATTGGACGAGTGCGAGCCCCAGTTATGAACATGAATTCGACATCAATATACCACTGAGGCCTAACAACGCATCGGGCCTGCACACTCATGCTGCTGCCGTGAGTTCGTGCTGCAAGTGGGGCTTTTTTTTATAAGCAAAAGAATTGTCACTAAGTCGGGTGCAAAAAGTAGTAAATACTCTATTATCAGTCCATTAAATGATAGATCCGAAGCTAATGGCTCATAGAGCGATGCTTGCGTGACACAATCCAACCAAATCGTCGCCTGTCGATCGATGAAAGAGGAGAGATTTGTGAGCGGTACGTTCGTACGAAAAAGATCCGTCGTCAGTCAATGGTGAGGCAGAGAAAATATTTATGCATTTAGTTTGAATTGTCTTTAAATCAGGTAACAATAATTTAATGTAGGATATACTTCGAGTCGTTCCATTCTGAGGGCTTAAATGGCACGATGACCTTAGCAATGTCCAGTCCACAGTCGCACCCAGCTTTATGACAGCACGGCTGAGGCGGTTGACATTTGTTGGGAATACTGTACCTCTAAATTATGTGTGTGTCAGCGGCTGACGACGCAATTTTCACTTCGTTAAGAGCTTGTATCACGCAGTGCATGGTAAGCATCTAATTAATTGCAAAAACTTTGACTGGATGAACTAAACCACTCACACCCGAACCCTAAACCGTCGGTGCATCAGATGTGAGCCTGTCGTCTACGCCTGAGCACATTATTTCAGGCGCTTAATACTTTCATTGATACACGTACTTTTAGCTAATCTTATGCCTGGTTTATGAAAGACTGTAGACTGTGGAGAACGATTCAGCATTGTCGAAGCAATAGCGCTTTTTCTTTACCTACTTCAGCGTGAGACGCTAAGAAAAAAGCTGAACAGATTTTTTGACCACGCGGAGCAACTAATTACCAGGACTATAAGTTAGCAGTTTCAAAACTTTCAGAAATGAGTCATGGTGAACTTTTGTCATTTACATGAAGGGTTCATTAATTTTCTTAGAAAGTCATACAGTCGGAATACTATTTTTACAATAGAGTGAATATATATAAGTTACATACGCTAACATACCAGCATATAAGCTTGGACATGGCGAGATCACTGACTGTCCAGGGAAGCTAACTGAATAAACCACAGAGAAAATCTACGCTAGATGCATTCCCGTGCAAAACCGTCCTGGCTACCCTACACCGTTGTTCAATTAGGTTTTACTTTACCACGGTGCGATGTCGTACAAAGGTTTTACAATTTTTAGCATTGTGTATCAAGCTATTCTCTCACTTCATACTAGGATTCAGAACTGTTTGTAGTTGTAGTTAAAAAAAATACTAAATAAAATTAGTGGTGTATATCATTCGAAGATGAAATACATTTAAGGTGATTTTTAATTGGTTGTTTCTTGTTAGTCACCAGACTTTCAATGTTTTCAAGAATTTGTACGCTCATACACTTCATTTTCATACCTCCAATTTTTCATTGAAAAGTGCTCGTCAGAGCCGAAACCTTCCTAATAATGAACGGTTTGTACTAGCTCTGTCTCGAATTTTCTGATTATCCTACTAAAAAAATTTAACCATTGTGAGACAAGTTTTTGCTGCACATTAATACTTTTCAAAATCCTCATGGTTACCTTAGATTTCGTGAGTAAAAACTAATTTTTAATTCTATGATGACGGAGAGTTTACTTTTTTGCTTCGGTACCTCAATGTGGCAGCTACGAAGAGCCTGCAATCAGACTAGTGGTTGCTGGTCCAGTGAATGGGGTTGATTGACCGAAGAGTGCACTAAGAGTAAGACTGGCCGATTTTTATGAGACCTTGATTGGTTGACCGATTGCAAGTTGGATTGGATTGGTTACCCGATGGCAAGTAGGATGGGATTGGTTGACTGCTTACACGAAGACTAAAAATGATACTGATTTGACGTATTGCACATAAAACGGAATTGGCTGAATGTTCAGACACGATGTGGAAAGGATCGACTTATTGCACTTTGAATAGGGTTCATATATCATCTAATTCAAAAGGTTTTCACAAACACACAGTATGTACATTTGTAGCCTGTACATAGCACGGCCATCAATATTCAAAAGTTTTAATTTCCTCATGCTCAACGGCGGTGAATAAAATAATTACAGGTGGCTTCATATATACTTAATTTGGCTAGGTGTAGTCAGCGTTGCATGAGAACAGCTTGAAAAACAGAAGTCACTGAGGAAACTCAAGTTCACCATTAATATTTCACGATTGGTGGTTGCCGCTTACATACTGCACTTTTGAAGGGTTCATAATAAGTTGTTGTAGATTCTTAGAGATCGTGATTGAACGTTGATGCTTCACTTGAAATTCATTGAGAACTTTGTGGTCAAATGATTCTTGATCAAAACTTCTGAACTTGCAAATTGGCCTTAATTTGCTTCTTACTTTACAGCTTTTATATTCAAGGTCACTGATGTTTCATTAATAATGAAATTAATCATAATCAACGATGATTATTAATACTCGGGAAAATCAATGATGCTGCGACCTCTAGTTAAGTTTCACTAACACGTTGGCTGCGATTGCTGATTTGGTAGGTTTGGTTTGCAGTTCAGTATGTATTAATAAGGCACACATCGTGGCCAACGTCTTAAAAAACAAGTGTTGATTTATTAAAGTTATTATCATTGCGTAAAATCGGTTGAAATATATAACACAGCATAATTATTTTTTTCTTAATAGAGAAGACGTTTCGAAAAACGAAAACACAATGACATTAATATCAACAGATACTTTGTTTATGTTGGCTAAAGTTATTACTATAATTATCTTGTTTAATAAAAGGAGTTGATCATGCTGAATTCAGTCTGAGCTTATAAACATTTGAGAATTTCAGTAAGAGTTAGTGAGTTAAACTGACTACATCAAGGGTTCTCAACCTAGGGTACATGTACCCCCACGGATACATTTAATGTCAGTTTATAGTTCGTAACACCTAAAAGGTCTATTATGAATTCAGTGGGATTTTATTTCTCTACTGAACTGCTTGTCATAAAAATTCAGGGATAAATGGTCTTCTGTGGGAATACTGAAAGGATACAAGGTCAGAGAAAAGTCAGGAGCCCCTGGACAAAGTAAAGAACTGATTAAGTCCCTGTTCTTGTCAAGGATTATTTACAATATTCGTCCAAGCGTAGGGAGATACATTTTTGTTCTGACAAAGAACTAGGGATTTGTCGAGCAGGGAATGCTATTTTTATTCTTGCAAAGAATTAGGTATTTGCCAGAGCACGAGGTTATACCACCCCTTTTATGCAATAAAATAGAAACTTGTCTATAACGAGATAAAACGCTCCAGCCCTAGTCTTGTAAATAATTAGGTATTTTTCTGAACGTAAAAGCATACCATGTTTATTTACATCAGGAAATAGATATTTATCTAAACGCACGTTAGGTTACGCCTGTTTTGTGTTGAAGTTTACTTCACACCTGATGTTCGCATAGTGATGTTGGGTGCGAGTGTGTTTAATGTTCGGTTACCGTAACTGCGGCAAAATTAAAAATTTTTCGATTTCAGAAATAACGTCTCGTAGCTACACATTTGAAGTGAGCGTATCTTTCATATCAAAACTGCCACAGCTGTAGAGCGAGGATGCTCCCTTATGCATAAAAAAAGCCAGACGACAAATTGCCAAAGTCCAAGTCACAAAATGTTTCTCATCCTTTCAGCGCTCTGTTCAGAACTCACGTTAATTTTTTAGGAGACGTTCTCACAACTTACTCAAGTTACAATCCACAGAAACTTGGTATTGAAACCAGACTATGTTAACTTCAACATCAAACACAAGTTATAAATTTTATATTGAAATGAGAATAATTTTATGAACAATCGTGGTTCAAGTAATGCTATGTAAAGAAACGAAATAAATCACTATTACTGACATTACTTTCGAGTACTCACGCAAAAGGTTTGCAAAAATCTTGACAGCAATGCACCCAATTTATGAGTGCTTCATAAACGAAATTTTGCGTAAAAATAAGCATAATTAGTTTACGAATATACGCTAGACTACTTGAACGATTCAAGTAGACGGTCGCACGTTTACGTAATTCAACTTACCCAGAATAAAACTTTCCACTCGTGATGCAAAACTTACCCTTCAAATTAGTTTGGTTAGGTTATGCCTCAAATTGGTGATGATCGCATGCTCTGGAGACCATTTTCTTTTCATTAACATCCATTAATAAGTTTGCGTTTATGGAGTGTCGGAGAGTCGTTCGACACTCAAGTACGAGAAGTTCTATTTCTTAATGGGTTACCGCTGCAGTGAAGCCTTCAATTCATTTGATTACAGAAGTTTGAGCATAAACGTTTTCTGCACAAAATAGACCTGAGGCTGATGCTATACTTCTTGAATTAAAAAAACTTATCGGATACTGGGAATATTTACTCATGATGATGCACAGCGGAAAAATGTAAGCATAATATTGAAATATTCACAAATAATTCCCCATCGGTCAACTGAGAGATAGAGGAAGGAAAACAAAAGTCGTGTAAGGCGAAGAGCATGCCAAATACAGAACTGCTTTCATTTTCTTCGGACTTGCTGTCAGTATTTTCCTTTCCAAACAATTAGTTAAAAACTTTTTCTATTTCATGCATTTATAATTTAAGATATGATTAATTCACAGAAGTAAAATAACGAGTTTAGTTATCAGTTTAATGTTAATCAATTTTTATACATAATTGAAACATAGAATTTAGTGTTCAACGTCAGTCAGCAAAAATGGCGAAGGCTGTTGACTGTTGCAACCTGGATTTTTAAATTTTATTACCTGAACTGGAATGACACTGAGTGAATTGTGAGGCACAGACATTCATCCATGTCGATTATGAACGTAAAGAAGGGATTTCTGCCGTGATGAAGTGATTGATACCGAATGGTTTTTATTTGAGCGTGGCTGGTGATTTTTAAGAGCCAGTTGAGGTTGGAATTTAAGTTCTTAACTCGCACAAGTGAAATCATCGTTCCGGTGAAGAAATCTCAGCTATTTTGAAGCGTAAAAATGAGGTACTGTAGATACTGTTTTGAAACGATGCGAATTGAATCGTCACTCGCGCATTTGCTCAGCTTCTCGTTGCAGGGTGATTTGTCCTGAGTACTATAGAGTCATGCTTGAATTTCTTAACGTAGTGTGGTAAATTCGGGAATTAGAAGCGTGAATAAAGCACATGACTTGCAAAACCAGCAAGTAAAAACACGACCTCGACGTTAGATATATATTTAGCAAGCTTCTATCTGCGTTTTTAATCACTAATAATTCCAAGAAAAGGCTGCCATGAATCATGAACGCCAAATTTGAATCGTGAAATCTGGTGGTCTACAATGCAAATGAATGTTAAACAATTGAAATCGAGTGTCAACTGCATTCAATTTGCAATGTCTTCCGCCATTACAAAAATAGCATTCAACAGCTACAAAATTTGGCTCATTTTAATCATAACACGTCTCACTTTAGCATGCTTCTCTTGTAAAAACGCGAAGAAAACTCGGGAAGTTGAGTGTGCATCAACGACCGTGAAATTTCTACCTATGTTGTAATGCTAGGGGGACTCGTGACAGTTCCGTGTCGACAATCCGTCACGTTCTCTAAAATTGGAGTGACAGCGTAGTGATGCCAGCGACTGGAACTGAAACAAATTACTGGAATATGTCTGTTACTTTGTTCAGATAAATTATTGACATGTAGTTAGTGAGGAAATACTAATGTTGCTTTAAAATTTGAAATGATTTAGGAATAATTCGTCAACAGTTGACTAAAACTAGAACACTTATGTTTCTATTGCCTAGTTCATTTTGGCTCAATGCACGTACATAATTTTAGTGTTTATCATTGAAACTTTGAATTGTTAAACCTATCATGCAATCCACGTGGAATATCTTCCAGTTGTCTCACGTTTATTTGCAGGCATTTCACTGAACTGTGCTCAGCATCACCAATAAAAATTGATCGAATTGCTTTCTCTTGTTTTTAATGATAAATATTTTCTTCATACCGGAATCTTTCACATAGGAAGTTGTTTTGTTTACTCTATGTTGATACAATAGTGTAAAAATAATAATATTGTTGATATATTGTAAACTGTTTAAGTATGATAAGCTCCATTTTCTGCCATCCGCTTAGTTTAATTATTTCTTATTTTTCCAACAGAAAATAGCATTTAGTAATCACATCTCCAGCAATCAATTCAAATTCAGCCAGTGTTGCCACTGAAACAATGTCACGTTATTTCCTTGAGGAGTAATGATCCACTGAAAGAATCTTCTTGGCGGTCATACCTACATTGTTTGAAATTTAATTATAAGAGGAAAATGAGCAGAATTCTTCAAAATAACTTAAATTGGCAAAACAAAATGCTTCTGACAGACAAAATCGCGTGAAGAAAATCTATTAACAAAAGGAAGTAAACGAGCAAGAAACTTCGAAGCATCAAAACGGCTGACGATGTACAGGCACAGCACTCCTTCATGGATGAGGCTTCTCGTGCTCAGTCATTGTCTCCTCTTAGTTCAATGTAAAGGTAAGTTTAAATAAATCCAGTCGTATATTGTTTAATGTACACGTTGATGTAAAAGTGGAATATTAAAATTTTCTGAATCCCTTACCGAATTGCAGTCGGTGTTAAATTTTGCTTTTAATTGCGTCTCAAATCTCAACTGATTTCGAGACATAAATAAATTGAAGGATCTCTTACATGGAAATGGTCCAATTTTGAATAAATTTAGTGCCCTGCAACTATGAAGCATAAGTTAAATTTTTCTTTCACGTAGATTGGAAAGCCCAGCTGTGGCTCAGATAGCCTCCTTTCGGTTCAGAAAGTGCGACTAGGGCCCAGAAAGCCTAGTTAGATCCCAGAAAGCCTTCTTTGGCCCATGAACGCCTTTTTTTGGCTCTAGAAAACTCATTTAAGGTCCAGAAAGCCTTTGTTGGCCCCAGAAAGCCCAGTTAGGGCTTAGAAAGCCTTTTTTGGCCCTAAAAAGCCCAGCTAGGGCCGAGAAAGCCCAGCTTCGGCTCTTATTTCACAGTTAACCACTGTGAGCGACACGAAAAGAAAACCGCCGTTTCTCACGTTACGACGCTCGATTATGAAAATGCAAAGTTTGGTAATGAGCATGTCGTCAAAGACAGTTATGGGCAATAATCGCCGATAATCCTAACTTCTACATAATCAATAAGAGCCTTCGTCATCACGTGATAATGGGTAGGTGAAGAGACATTAACAGCTCTTCAAAGCTTGCGTGCGCTTACTTCATGCAGAAGGTTCTTGCTGCTGCTGAGCTTATCGCGAGAACCATTAGCTCGTGTGTCCTCGAGGACCGAGCTGGCACTCAAAAAATTGCAGCACGATCTGCTACCTACGCAGGGGTTAGAGTCGCACATGAAACTTTAATCGAAGATTTGAACAGTTCTTTCAGTGACCTTCAATGTTTTCATGGATGCAACAACACTGCGTGTACAATATACTGTATACTCGCGCACGTGATACACACGCAGCTCGTCACTTGAATCACGTATTAAAAAAAAATAATTGCCCGTTATACTGTCAAATGATATCTGAAAATTCAAAAGAAACGAGTTTTGGCAAACAATTAAAAATTTAAGTTGATAAATCAAATGATTTTACTTTAAATTCTTAAAAGACGTATTTCAACGGAGAAGTTAACAACAGGGCTTTACAGGGTTTTACAAGTATTCAACGTTAACTTCTGAAAATTGTATCGTACGTCAGAGTAGCAAGTCAAGATTGTCTGACATAATTACAGACTGTCTGTTGTTTGTGCAATAAATAACCTGTATGGTAATACACACTAAAATACTGGTAGTTAAAAGACAAATAAAAAACACATTTTCAACCTGTGTAATAAATTGTATAAGATACAAGCCTATGTGGAGATATATATATATATATATATATATACATATATATATATGTGTGTGTGTGTGTGTGTACATATATACGTGTGTTCGATGTCATGCACTAAGGAAAAACAGGAGAAATTCTCGTGTTTGAAATCTAGATTCCAAAATTTAATAACTGTATGAATCAGAGCGTGAGCTTTGAGTGATGATGTTTGAGATGTCCCGTGGGAGTAGAAATTAGGTCGAGCACGAAGTCAAAAATACTGGTCGTGTCTAGTGAAAATATGAAACCTTTTAAAAGTTTTAGCATATGCAAACGACGAAAAATGTCTATGGAAAAAGAATAAATGAAAATTTTAAAGTTGACTGAAGGGTCACTTAAACCGATCTACTACTCGCAAAAAAAAACTTCAGTGGGCCGTTATACCTGAACAACTGTTCCTGAACGCTCACTATCAATAATGTCCATACTGTACAGAGTGAGGCCAAATAATGCAACATATTTGTAGGTGTAGTAAAAGCCTAGTAGAGTAGTGAAGTCCGATTTTTAGTTCGTTACTTTTTATTTGTATATATTTCGCTACCTACTCTATTTCGCTTTTTATTTCCCCTACAAATGTGTCGAATAATTTTGCCCCATCGTGTGTATGCGTCTTCGCTAATGCAAACCGCCTCAGATGCGAACTCTTATACAGCAATTACAGCTCTCAGGGCTTCTAAGCCAAGGTAGAATTTTCCCTGAAACCTCGAATAATTCCATCATTAGTTCGTGTGTTGTATTATGGTATGGGGAACATTGATGTTTGGAACATTCTCTCTGAGGGAACGTGTCCATGTCTGCTACCTTTTAGTTACAGGAAGAAATACTTGATAATGTACGCTGTTCACAGAGTGCATCTACATCAATGAGTTTTCTGCTTCTTTAACAACAGAACTTTGCGTCCCAGGAGTTTGTGAATTCTTGATGCACAAGACTTAGACTCGCACTAATTTTTTCGTATAACCTCGCTTGCTTTGCACCCTCAAAAATACAGAATTACCTTATTTATTACGACCTTTGAACTGGTCGGCTTATTCATGAGTGTTTTTTTGAATTTTGCCGTCAATTTAATAGACTATAAATTAATAACAATTCAGGTTCAGTTGCTAAGTCATGAATAAAAATTCAAACGTGATTATCAAAACTATAATAATATGCAAAAATACAGTATTTTATTTTCTCTGTAGTGTTAGGTTGGCAACAATTTCTACAATTTCAAACTACACTAGGCCGATAGAAAATCATGAAGATAATTTTCAGTAGGTACAACTGGTACATACGATCACATTTTTATCCCTATTCTCTGATTTTTACAAAAATTCTATACAAAGTACAAAAACATCAATCCAAGTTTTTCAGGTTTCTGTTGAATATTTCAATTAAAATTTTGAACTATCAGTAAAATTTTCAAAGAAACTTTCGTGTGAGGGAACAAACTTTTTTAATCTAGTAACTTGAGTCAAACAGAAGACTTGGCGAGTGTGTGCACGCACGAGAACTGCTCGAAATGCAATCAAATGATGCATATTGTAAACTTGAATTGTTAGCTAATGTCAGCCAGGCATTAATATAATTAATAAAAGACGAGTCGCCCTCCAAATATTTAATGTGAGTTGTCGTTCAAATACATTGACGCCTCAGAAGCTCGATAGATAGAGTGACATGACATAGATAGAGTGACACATAGATAGAGTGACATGACATAGATAGAGTGACATGACATAGATAGAGTGACACATAGATAGAGTGACATGACATAGATAGAGTGACATGACATAGATAGAGTGACACATAGATAGAGTGACATGACATAGATAGAGTGACATGACATAGATAGAGTGACACATAGATAGAGTGACTTGACATAGATAGAGTGACACGTAGAGTGACTTGACATAGAGTGACACATAGATAGAGTGACTTGAGAGATAGTGACACATAGATAGAGTGACAGATAGAGTGACACAGTGACACATAGAGTGACTTGACAATTATGGCTCCTGGACGGCGATGTGTGCTGTTCACCTCAGCTGAATTGAAGCAACCGCTGCGTTGCGTGATATGTGCGGTCACGAAGCTCAGTGTGCGCTTATTCGTTGTATCTTCAGTCAACAAATAACTAGATTGCAATCTAGATCACAAGGCCATAGATCGCAAACTGGTTTACCTACTGCTAGATCACCAATTGAATCACAAACCGCTAAAACAAGAACTGCATCACAAACCGCTAAAACAAGAACTGCATCACAAACCGCTAAAACAAGAACTGGATCACAATCCTCTGTTTCATAAACTTAGATCATAAACTTAAATCATGAACTGCTTGACTATAAACTGGTTCATAAGCAAGTAGATTACAACGTAGATCCCAAACTTTTACTTGGCCACGGTCATCCATCAGTATTGTGGGTTCTGGTCGGATTAGGAGTCCGAATTTATTAGACTTCTAACACAAACGTCATTAAAGATCTGTTTCACCATCGGTCTACCAGCAGACTTGACTTCACTTATTGCAATCGCTGTTTACTCAATGCACAATAGTACAAAGCTACACGCACATCACGTAGCTTACGAACGGACCGCAATTACTTATAACTGAGGCAATCATCACGCTTCACTTAATGTTCTTGAGAGAGTGTTTATACCCCGTTTGTACTGTCTTCAAATGATTTATGCGACGCAACTTGCCTAATAAATGTACGCCCCAGACACTCTGTTCTTGAGGTAAATGGCAGCAATTGTATTTCTTCTTGGTGTGCATGCTTCAGGTTAGCGGAGTTTAGGAAGTTTGCAGCAGTACTGCGATTTTAAATAGCATATCGTAACACAACGTGCGTGGGCTAAATTGAACAAAGCTCAATAAAGTTAAATAATGCGAATTTCTTAATTTGTGTTCGGGAAATACAGCAGACGTGTAGTAAAAATACACCACATTTTTCGCTGTCGTCTTTCAAGTTTTTGCAGTTGAAAGAGGAACTGAATTTCCTCAGAGGTTGATTTGCAAAGTCTTAAAATTAATCAACGATTTCAATCACTTGGAGAAGTTAGTATCGCTGACTATAAGCAGGTAAAGGAAGACAATTTCTTAACCATCCTCACTATCAAATTCGAAATTATATATACAGTTCTAATAATTGAAATCACTAGAATTAGTACTTTCTAAATTACAATACATCTGAAATTTTACTTTCTGAGAAATCACTTTTCTTCTAAAGGCCTGGACGCGGACCGTTTGATCGGTCCGAATAGCTTGCTGATGGGAGGCCGGTTCCCAGGCACGGGTGTGAGAGGACATGACGTCCCCTATCACCTCTTCTTGCAGAAGAACCACACGGAGGTGGAGGCGCAGGTCGGGGCCACCGCCCAGCTTCACTGCACGCTGACCGGGGCCTTGGCGGAGGGCATGGTGAGTCTAGCAATTTTTCAGTTGACAGGCCCCAAATCCTTAAGTCTGGTGTATGATTTCTGGCTCAAGGAGGATGAATCCAAGTCTAGTTTGTCAGTGTCCAGGCCCAAGACCCTAAATCCAGGTTATGATTTCCGCCTCAGGAAAGATGACTCAAAGTCTAGTTTGTCAGTTGCCAAGCATATGAGGGCTGTCCCAAGTCTAGTTTGTCAGTTGCCAATCATATGAGGGCCGGCCCAAGTCTAATTTGTCAGTTGCCAAGCATATGAGGGCCGGCCCAAGTCTATTTTGTGTGTCCTGGCTCAAGAGGGATGAATCCAAGTCTAGTTTGTCAGTTGCCAACCCTAAGAGAGACAAGTCCAAGTTGAGTTTGTTCTTGCTAGGCCTAAGACGGATGTCTCCAAGCCTCGTTTGTCAATCGTCAGACCAAAGAGGGAAAAACTCCAGTCGAATTTTCTAATTTTCCGTCCGTGTTGAAGGTTTTATTTGAGGTTCTGTCGGGATTTAATCTCGTAGAAGCAAAGATAAACTTAACTTGTAATTTTTTCTCTTCGAATTCTGAAAGAAATGACACAATTTCTCTCTTAACATGCAAACTAATATCAGTTGTTTCTTTTCTGCTCGGAGGACGAAATTTTTTAATCCCATGTTTTCTGTGTTTTGGCGTGCATTCTTGTTTGTGTCTCTTCATGTCTTGAGCAAGAATTTGAGAGGAAAAATATACATGATTTCTTTACATATTTGCCAGGCACTAAATCACCACTTCAATATTGGACTAATCACATTACATACTATCGATTCATGCATTATGTTTGGTTCAGCTGTTGTAATGTCAGCACCATATCAAATTGCATTATTCGCCTTCACATTCAGCAGATTACGATAATCAACCAGCTCATAAATTTTGTGTGTAGCTTTTGAGCGCTGCATTTGCCGGACGATACCTTGCAACAACTTACATTCTCAACGCATCAGAGGCATAAAAGAGGACCACAATTTTAGCTGTTTGACGTTTTTACGCTGGCTCAGCAAGCCAAGCTTGGATTAATGTTGTTAACGAAGGCATTGTGACCTCATCAAGGCTTTTTTAAGCAAGGCGCTTTCAGTGCGTAATGCAGCAACGACGCGCATGAGTTTCTGTAGCAAAATGTTCATAAATTCGTTTCCAATAACGTTCCCTAAATAACAAATTGCACGAGCGTATGTTGAGTGCGTTCAAGTTTGAAAGAACTCATTCCCATGATAGTGTGCGTGCCTAACTTAATAGGTGACGATAAAAACAAGCTATACCACATTTAAAATAATTTATGTTAAAATGAATAAGTTCACATGTATTCTGCGAAACAAAATTTTTATTTCTCAACACTGATCAAGTATAGATGAAAATTGAACCCTTTTTCTCCGAAAACATTGGTTTTTCTTATTATCAGCAAGAACGAACCCTCAACTACTATTGATAACATTTTTACTGATATATTTCTTTTACCAAGGGGTAAAATGAACAAATAATTTATGTCTCAGCAAATGATAACGCTGATAATATGAACTACACTTTAGTTAACAGCAAAGTACGACTTTCTAATTAAGGTTTTTAAATGTCTTGACTTAGGCTGCTAATCCCAGCAGGTAATTGGCAAAGGTTATCTTCAGTGTGCTTTGCTCCTGTGTAAACTAAGACAATTGAATTTAAAACACGTCCTTCGTTAATTAGAAGGTTGCGCTGGATTCGGCGGTAGCGCAACTGGTGCTCTAATCAGTAAAGCTTCTTTTAATTCATCATTTTGCTGAGCCAACGTTCACCTTCAGACCTTTCATATCACTTTTACTTGTAGAACTGAATTACTGCACAGTCTGGAATAGAATCCAGTTGTTTAAGACGGCTTGTCACCGCAATCAGAAACAAAATAGAAGTTATGCGAAAAGACGAATTATATAATGGTTATTACATTGTTTTCCGTCAGTAGCAGAAAAAAAGATTAAAATAGCTTTTCTTGAGTAGTAAAATCTCTTCAGTTTTTGATCTCCATGGTAATTTTTAGGCAAGAAAACTAAAAGACCTGAGACGCCTTTCCCCCACCAATTATTGAGGCATTTAGCTGTTGTAAGTAATTTTTCTCATACGTATAATGTTCACTTCGAGTGCTGATTTAAATAGGTCAACATTCATCTTCTCAAAAGAAATACCACGATTGATTTCGAATTTATACGAGATCATTTTTCTCTGAGCGTTCCACTGCACTTAATCGAACAAAAATCTTAGTCAAATCCCCATAACAAATGAATTTCCAATCATTATTCCAGGCAATAACTTTCAAGGAAATGTCCATCAAAAATTCAAAGAAAAATAGAATAGATTATTAGGTGGAAAAGGCTCTGTGAGAAAGAAGGAATTACGCCACACAAAACAGCATTGATGCCTAAACTCAGCCCAATGATCGATCTAAGTTAAATTTAATCACATGCAGGGCTTTTTATTATTTCTTAGATCTTAGAGTGGAAAAACTGATGACACTTACGCCTGTTCATGCATAATTTTCACAAACTGCAGTTAAAACTCACATGGATCGGGAAAAAACGAGCTGTTCGAGTTTGGAACAGAGGGGGGCTTTGTTCCGCGTTTGTTTGTTAGTGTAACGAGTTCTAAAACAAAGCTCAACTAAATAATATACAATGAAGCTCTTTAAAAAAAAACGAGAAAAAGTGTGTACGTAAAATAAAGCTGACTTCAGCGATATACAGCAACAAAAGTAAATAATTTACAACTCTCCACATACTTCATCTAGCAGGCCCACAGGCTTCAAAGTAGTAGACAATTAAATTCAATTGTCTAAAGTAGTTAGTATGTATTAGGTTATCAAAAAGTCAATGTACATAGAGTTATTAAACCAGTGTATATTCAGTTTTCAAATTCTCAGTGTGTATTGCGTTGTCAAGCAGTAGTGTGTATTGCGTTGTCAAGCAGTAGTGTGTATTGCGTTGTCAAGCAGTCAGTGTGTATTGCGTTGTCAAGCAGTCAGTGTGTATTGCGTTGTCAAGCAGTCAGTGTGTATTGCGCTGTCAAGCAGTCAGTGTGTATTGCGTTGTCAAGCAGTCAGTGTGTATTGCGTTGTCAAGCAGTCAGTGTGTATTGCGTTGTCAAGTAATGAATGCATTGAATTATCAAGTAATACAAGTACATTATGGCCAGAAAGTCAGTGCACTTCAATCAAGTAACCAGTAAATGCTAATGACTGAAGTATTCATAGTTCAAGCAGCCAGGTAGTGTCGACATGCACCACTAATTTCTATATTTCAGGTTTTCCTCAATATTAATTTGGTGGCGGCTTGCTCTCTGGAGCTGCTCTGCTCGTTATTATTAAAACCGTTCTCAGATTCCTGGAAATCTAGCGCGTTGATGCAAAATGACGCACGTTGTGCAACAACACTCATTATCATTATTATTTAATATAAATGAGAGTAAGAAAGAGCAACCTAAAAGGTGGAGCTCATAAAACTTGACCAATTAGTACCATAATAACGTGCATGACGTTAAATAATAGAGCTTGATGTTATCTTAGTGCTGATAAATTAGAGAGGGTTTGAACTGATGAAGTGCCACCTGTCTTCACATCAAAGCCAACACTCTTATATTTTTATCTATTTCATTAAGATTTATGCATGAACCTGCTTAGAAAGAATATAAACTGCGAATTTTGCTATGAAATTTCCATTTTATAGATTTTCATGACCAAGTTTACCCTGAATCCAAAAAATTATGTGTATACGTTCCTGTGAGTAAATTTGGTAAATTTTTATGACATAGACAAGCTGTATTTTAAAGATAAGATTTTATGTTCATGCGTTGTAATAACTGTTGCTGAAAAATGTTCCCCTCCCAATATTCATTTTTAGTAGAATTTATTTCACTTCAAGTAAAATTTATCCAAGTAAAATGAGGAGCAATGAAGCCAGGATTTGCTCATAAATTTTAATTGGCCCAGTTAACTCTATAGCATCGTCTCCCCGAAAACAGGAAGCAATATTAATCATTGACCAAATCTTAAAATTAACTTCGGATTAAACTGAACAAATAAAAAACCATGAATGCTTTTTCAGACCCGCTCCTAATTTGCCAAGACAAACTGAGGGCGGCTTGAAAATTGCTGACGCGCGCATTCTTCAGACGCTGCTGCTGATTGGAATTCGAATCCATTTTTGTCAGATGCGCGAACTTGGGGCAAAACTTACCTCTCTTAGGAAGAAAAGTTGTTATTTATAAACATGCTCGCGATTCTCCAGCATGCCTGCAATCTCTTAGGTCGTTTCTATCAAAGGCTTTTGCGAAGGGCACTCAGATCTTCTGGTGGAGCACTTGAGTGCCTGACAAGATATTGGACTTACGTCAATTGAACTTTTGCGACCGATGAGCGTCAGGGCGTAATTGGCAGTATTTTGAGTGTCTACAATAAAAGCTCATTGTGGTAAATACTCAAGCCTGCTCGCAAGAAGTGTGCGCTTGGGTTTCTTAATAAATGCCAGTGGAACACGAACGTTGCCAGGAGTGACTAAGGGGAAAAGTTTAGTCTTCGGTACAAGTGCATTCACCACAAGGCGATCAGCACGAGTGTTTAGAAGTAATGGAACAGTCAGGCCCGTGCATGACTGCAGTTTATGATAGTGTTTGCAAACACTGGGAATTACAGAATGCTATGCATACTTGAATGACATGAAATGCCTGTCAAGGGAATCTGAAGAATAAGCATTTTCCTTGAAGGCTTTAGAAACATGTTTAGAAATACGTAGCGGGTAAAAATGTGAATCAATCTTCACAAGACAGTTTTGAAGTAGTACATCTCAGTGAATATTTGAAAAAATGAATGATTCATAAAATATTTCAACTTTATACCTAAAGATACAGCTTGGGATTACGCCACGTTTTAAGCGTCAGGCTGAATAATTGAATCGAAAAAATTACGCCCACATTATTTGTAAACATTCTAGTCATATCAGGAATATTGCACGGACGGCAAACCTAGAATATTTTCACACTAAATATCAAGTTTGTATGACTGCAAAGGTTTTTATAAAAAATATTCTACTGCATATTTAATGTATACTGAACCGAACTACAGCATGCAGATTAGCGAGCATGCAGGGTTCGATCTTTCACGCTGGCTAAGCGATTTAACCATGGCTCAGGTAGTAAAAATGAAATCACGTGTTTCGTCGCAATAATTAAGAGACGCAACACGAGAACTGAATTTTTTTCTTTTGCAAGTTGTGTGCTCGTGTTTTGGCACAGCCACACTCCTGGTGTAGAGAGTTAGTTCTAGAGTTTTTTATTATATTTGCCTGAATTTACGTGTCAAGGATTTTCTCCGATATCCTCGTAAATAAAGGGGTGACTTACCAGCACTATGAATACGGACATAATGTCTAGCACGTTTTGAATGTCAAATGAAGAGATATGGGAATCTTTCTCCTTTCATCATGCATTTCCATTGAAAGGTTGAGTAAATAGATCAAAAGGTAGCATTGATGATTGATAAAATCACATGGGAGTGTTTCGTTTTGTAAAATCAATACATTATTGTTTACGATCAATTACGAATTTATGTTTACAAAATGCGCAATAAAAAAGTAACCATTTCTTAAAATGGTACTCAATTTCACGCTTCAAGAAGATTTCGTGCAAACTAGGAGATTTTGGAAATTCAAGGTTAATTAAGTTTGAATAAAAATTTCAAATTTCAAATTACTCAGTAGAATATACGTTTCAAAAACTAATACATACAGACTACCATATTGATAGCTCAACACGCACTGTACGTGCACTTTAAATGACATTTTTCGACGCATGTTTTATGATTTATCAACACCACTGCAGGTCTGGCACGCAAGTTAATTTAAGCATTAACCAAGTGTGCCCAAACAAGCGTGATGGAAGTGCGTCATGGTTATTAGATATGGATGAGATGATTACCACCTATGGGCAGTTGCCTTATTACTACCTGTGGACAGTTGACAGACAGCTTTATTAAAACCAGCGAACAGTTGATAGAGAGGCTCATTACCACCTGCAGATAGTTGACAGAGAGCCTTATTAACGCCAGCGGACAGTTGACAGAGAACGTTATTACCACCTGCTGACAGTTGACAGAGAGCGTTATTACCACCTGCTGACAGTTGACAGAGAGCGTTATTACCACCTGCAGACAGTTGACAGAGAGCGTTATTACCACCTGCAGACAGTTGACAGAGAGCGTTATTACCACCTGCAGACAGTTGACAGAGAGCGTTATTACCACCTGCTGACAGTTGACAGAGAGCGTTATTACCACCTGCAGACAGTTGACAGAGAGCGTTATTACCACCTGCAGACAGTTGACAGAGAGCGTTATTACCACCTGCAGACAGTTGACAGAGAGCGTTATTACCACCTGCTGACAGTTGACAGAGAGCGTTATTACCACCTGCTGACAGTTGACAGAGAGCGTTATTACCACCTGCAGACAGTTGACAGAGAGCGTTATTACCACCTGCAGACAGTTGACAGAGCGTTATTACCACCTGCTGACAGTTGACAGAGAGCGTTATTGACTTTCTGAATTCATCGAACTTTAACTGGCACTACAGTCCTGAGCCACCACCACACCCTCAGCTAGCACGGATGTATTGAATATTTGTGAGAGCTTGACACTATTCTGCCAGTTCATGAGAAGCCATTTAGCGTGATTCATAAAATAAGTTTTTATGAATCCAAAACTCTTAATTTGCCTTGATACTCACTAACTTGTGACTGCGAAGTTTCCACTACTTTTGAATGGTTGTAAATCAAATTTAAAATACCGCTTTCGGCGAGTAAAATTTTGAATCTCGTGGTTTTCCACTATTAAGAATTCCCTGCCTTAAATCAACATAGGCTACAATGAAATAACCCTCGTCTTACGTTTGGTTAACAAAGTACTAATATTCAGCTACAGCACGTGAAGAATTTACTTCACATTACAGCAAAGTGATTGTACTCCAGAACAGCTATGTATACAGTATGGACCACAAAAAAGTAAACCCAACTTTAAAAGTTAATTACTTCAGAGTGAATGAAGTTTTTTTAGGTTTGTATTTATTTGCATTAAGTGCAGAGAAATATTCTCCATAAAAATATCAAGTCACATCAAATTGGTTCCACTTCCATCTCTCACCAATGAGTAAATAATAGCTGTAAAAATGTGTTACTCATGAAGTATGTTAAGATTAGGATTAATAGCCAACTTTTAAACATTAGTAACTTTCGATAAAAATACTTAAGTTTCATTTGCTGCATTACACACAAAGATACGTATCGTGGATACAAAGTTTTAGTTTAGAGTATAAATATAATGCAAATCGTCTGAAAATTAACACTTAAAGCTAAATTTCCAAATGACGAAGCCCATCGTTATGCAACTCACGAATGAACAACACATTTTCATCAACAACGTCTACGCAGAAAGAAAGAGTTTAAAGGAAGTTCAAAATGAATTCGAACAGAGATTTCCTGAAAGAAGCTCTCCAACCAAGAAGACTGTCTGGAAGACTGTTAATAAATTTAGAACACATGGTACTATTTCAAATCTGAACAAAGGAATTTCAGGACGATTGAAAACTGTAAGAACCAGCGAAAACATTGAACGTGTTTGACAAGTAATAACTGAAAATCCTAAGGTATCTAAAAGAAGAAATGACACAGAATTGTCATCATCCTCCTTCCAAAGAATTGTTCGTAATGATTTGTAACATTATCCTTACGGAGCTAAAGTTAAGCAACAACTTCTCGCAGGAGATTATCCTCGTCGCTTAAGATTTACTCACTGGTTCGCTGAACACTCAGAAATTTTTACTAAATGGTTAGTGGTGGGAGATGAATGCACATTTCATATGAATGAAGCAGTAAATAAGCAGATCTGTAGGCATTGTGCGCCGAAAAACCATACTCCTGAAGAAAATATTAATGAAATCAGCACGAGTAGAGGGAAGGTGTCTCTTTGGTTGGGTTTGTGCGGCACCGGATCGGTAATTGAACCGTTTTTTTATGCTACAACGCTAAATGGTGACAAGTATTTGCAAATGTTAAACACAGAAATTATTCCACAGCTTCAGATTGCTTACGGAAGAAATTTTAATCGTATTTGGTGGATGCAAGATGGTTCCCGCACACAGAACACTAATCGTTAAGAATTATTTGCAAGACATGTTTGGAAGGAAAATAATAGCACTTGGCCATGACATTGATTGGCCACCCAGGAGCCCTGATCTCACACCTTGTGTTTTTTTTCTGTGTGGCTATTTGAAGAACAAAGTGTATTTTTCACCAACCCAGGATTTGGAAGAATTGCAGAATCGAATTAAAAGTGAAATAGACATTTTGAAAGAAAATCCTGATGTATTTAAATGTGCTATGAAATAAATGAAAGTAAGATGTGAAAAATGTTTCAACGCAGCTGGCCGCCATTTGTAATAAAAATATACTTTTCGGTTGTGTATCTATTAATCAATTTCTGTTATGTTTTATTAAGTGAATCGTTATAACTCGTTTTGAAATAATTTCAATCAAAAATTTCTTTAGAATAATATTACAACGACATTTTAATTTTTTACTGACATTTTTACAGCTATTCTGAACTTAATGCAAATATCAGACCTAAAATATCTTCATTCACTGTGAAGTAATTAACGTTTAAAGTTGGGTTTACTTTTTTGTGGCCCATACTGTATGTATGCTCTTGACATTCTACCATGAATTTTTAAGATAAAATTACGCGTGTTTTCGGTGACAATTAATGAATATGTGCTTCCTACAGCTGCGAGGCATTAGTCGTTCTAGAGTAAAATAATCTTATTCTTTATGAGCGCTGGCATTTTGAGAGGGTCGCACCGCACAGACAGACTTGTCCGCTGGTCATTATTTAAGCAACCTGGTCGGAAAATCTCTGAGTGAGAAATGATGTTGAAGCATTTGGTTTCAGGTACATTTTTTAAGGGGTTTTCAGCACCACATTTACAGCGTGATATCTGTTTTTTTACGTTTCTTTACCTGGATTTTAGTGATTGAAATTAAAGTCGATGACGGCTGTAGCGTTTTGCTAAAACATTCGTCAAAAATAAATTCATTAGCTAACTATACATAAAAGTATTTAAATTATTCCAGATAAGAGATTTGAAAAATTGTTAGAATTGTCACCCTTTTAAAAAAATGAACCCCAGATACTTGCGTCTATAGTCACTATTGTTAACGAAAAATTAACGTTTTTTGCAACAGGCGAACAGCAGGAGCAGAAACCAAAGAATGAACTGCAGGATCATAAGTTAGGAGAGGCATAGAAGTCAAAGACACAATTTATGTGTGCGTAAACCATTAACTAGGTTTTTTAGACCAGGTGTATGTAAACCATTAGCGAGGGTGTTTACATCAGAGATAGATATTCCATAAACTAGTTTTCTTACATTAGGAACAGTTAAGCCATAAACTAGTTTTCTTACATCAGAGGTAGGTAAACCATAAACTAGTTTACGTACACCAAAGGTAGGTGAGTCATAAACTAGTATTTTTACACATGAGATAGGTAAACCATAAACTAGTTCCGACATCAGATTTAGGTAATGCATAAACTAGTTTTTTACACCAGAGGTAGGTAAACCATAAACTAGTTTTCTTACACCAGAATTAGGTAAACCATAAACTAGTTTTCTTACACCAGAGGTAGATAAACCATAAACTAGGTTCCGACATCAGAGGTTGGTAATCCATAAACTAGTTTTTCTTACACCAGAGGTAGATAAACCATAAACTAGGTTCCGCCATCAAAGGTTGGTAATCCATAAACTTGTTTTTCTTACACCAGGTGTCGTGGGTACGGAGGAGAGACTACCACTTGCTGACAGTGGGACGTCATGTGTACACGTCTGACGACCGTGTGGCCGTGAAGGTGGCACCTGACGCCAGCGACTGGATTCTAACGCTGCGTTGGGTCAGGGATTCTGACGCTGGCCAGTACGAGTGTCAGGTGTCGTCTCATCCTCCTCAGGCCCTAATGGTCAACCTCAAAGTCAAAGGTGAGGTGGCATTCCAGTAGACAAAATGCCTGGTTTTATTCTAGATTTCTATGGTGTCTCATGTTGTATTGTAGGTTTTACAGTGTTTGGGCGTCTATTGTTTTACTGGAGGTTTTACTGGAGGTTTTACTGTATTTAATGTCTCCTTGAAATCGATGTCTGGTTCTGAAGAATGTTTTGTATTTTTGTTCTACTGAACAAAATGTCTTTACATGGTTTATTAACTTACAAACCTGTAAGAATCAGGGTTTAGGTTTCAAAGTCATTTACTAATTATCCTGTTTAGTAAAAATGAAAATAATAATGGTTGGAAAGCACGTCACTCCATGCAAAATTATACCAAAATAATATTTGCTCCGTAAATTTCTTGATCCCACGGAAACGTTCAAGGCAAATTCCAAACAGAGATAAGCCTTACATGCAAGGCGGAAAAAATGGATTCTTTTTAGTGGAAAGTGATGAAAGTTGAGATGAGAGTTGACGTCCGAAGTAGCACTGAATCTGTACAAATTTGAATGCCTTTTGAGAACTGAATCTTCGTCTCTAAGCTATTATTCAAAATGTAAATTTGCATTACATGAAGTAACAATAAAAGCAAGAAACCACTGGAGGTACCACTGGTCACTGACGTAAAGGCTCCAAGAATTACTTTTCTTAATTTATCAGCAGAATCATCAGATTCGTCATCTATCATCATAATCTAATTTTCAAAAATAGAAACACAGAAATTATCTAATCTAAAATTTAACGAAAACTCGAAAAGTAAACGATGATGTGAAATGAATGCTTTTTCTCCCGTATTTTTAACTCGAAAAAGAAATACACAACTTATTAATCCCGTGGGCCTCTGTTCTACGGACATCATTCACTGAGCCTAGCAGAGAACGAAAGTTGGAATTTCAAGGCTGTGCAGCACAATAGTGATTTTCCATGGAGTCAGAAGTTGATGTCATGGAAGTTCGAAGGCAGAGAAGACGTAATATTTTCCTTCCAAATACACAGCTTTCTCTGCTAATTTGAATTATGTATAGGTTTCGTTTGAAGGCAGTGAGGTAGAACCTTTTAATTAATGTAGATTCAGAGCGCATATACTGTACATACCCGCACCAAAATTTAATCTAAATTATATTCAGCACTCCAAATTATTCATTCAACGTGAAATTATAATTTCAGCATCCGATATAGACGTAGCTGAAACTTTAACTAGGAATAAGAGCAGTTTCCAGTGGGTTCATGCAACTTTTCATTTCCTTCAATCTAAAATGAAGCAAATTGGAAGGTGCGTGGTGTGAACTTGTTTTAAGCGTTTCATTAAAAGTTATTGCGAATGCATATCGCACAGAACTTGATTACTTGCTGAGCCCTGAGAACTTGCTGAGGCAATTCCAATTAAGAAGAGAAACCTTGGGACTTCTCACATCCAAGGCAAACAGCTAATGTCATCCTCCACCCGCTGGCTTCTTCCTTCTCGTGCTTCACCGAATAACCATTGTTGATTTCAAATCATTTGAAGTCGGTGTACATTTCTCTAACTCAAATTGAAATCAATTAGCAGGAGCTTTATATTCTAATTTTAGGTGTGCTAACCGTGGAAGTTAGCGTCAGCGTAAATATTTGCATAATTGGATGGAGAGCTTCTGCAACACCTTCTCCGCTAGTCTCAGGCAGCCTTCCGACTTGACCTTATTGAATCCAAGCGTGATCTTGCGCTTTAGTTAGCATGGTATTTATTACTGTAAATGTTTCGTCCTTGTCCCGACCTTGCACCCTATCACGTAATAACATCAACAGCTGTATTCATTCAATTCAAAGAATAATCATATCAAATAATCATATACGAAATTGAATAATCATGTAGAAAATTCTGATAAAAGATTAATTGAAAAGATAGAGGTGCGAGGTTGAGGGTACCCGAGTGGAGAATTTAGAAATGTGCTCGAATACAGAGACGGTGTTATAACAGGTGTAGAAATGATTTGACTCTAAACGTCACTGCTTCTCATTGTCTAAGCCAATGACAAAATTATTTTAACAATATGCCAAAATTGAGTCAATAGTGAAGATTAATGAAGAGGTCTTTACATAATATTTTGAAACTCTGCTTTTTGTTTCATTGCTATATTTTTGTTAAGTTATATAAATTGTTAAGGATGAGATGAACATGTGGGGAGAGTATGATTCCCAGTATTATAGAGTAATTATTCTACATCCCTCTTAACTCTTAGCGCCTGTTTAGAATTGCGCTGTGTGACTGAAATACTAGTGCGGTATTAAGCTGCATGTACGTGACTTAAATGTCTATGCGTGATTGATGCCTTTATTTTAGACAGCATGGGATTTTGGTAGCAGCCCAAGAATGAACCATACGGCTCGTTCCTGTTGCCATATTCTATTCATCTTGTTTCCCTACATCAACTCTATGTAAAAGACTCCAACAAAACTTTTTGTGAAAACAAGCGAATAATAATAATTAGGATAGTAATTATTAACTTTAGGAATCAAAATCCTGTTTTCAGAGCATGTACCTCACAGAAAACGTAGTCTCCTGTACTGCATAATTCCTGTATAATTCAATGGTTGGTGTCAAGACTTGCACAAGAAATTAAATTAATGTACGCAAACACTTCACTTTTTTGTCGTTTTTAGCCACATTTCACACAGCACGAACCACTGCGAATATGTGGCCCAATGAAATTTTTTATTTTGTTGTAATTCAGTTTTTACCATGTATTTTCAATTCATGCATTTCCCATTTCATTCCAAGTTCTGCATCCTAGTTCACGTTCCTAGTTCATGTTCATTAAGGATCCCAAAGTGCTCTGAAATTCCTCTTTCGCCACCGCCCATTAGTTGTTCCGGTGCCAATTTTTACGAACCGGAATTTCGCTAAAGAGCTTCTGCTCTCTTTACGAGCCTATCTAATCTCTTCCAGAAAACACCGACTGAATTTTCAAACGTATCTTCTCCACAACAGCTATTTTACGTGCAGCTTGCGCTTCTCCACAACAGTCTAAATAATTATTATGCAATTTATCGAAAATGTCATGTACGTTCAATAAACCATGGGGCAAATTTTACACTTCGGAATGCTAACTTTTCTTAGTTTGCGTTTTTATCTTCCGCTATTTTCATCACCGTACATTGAGAGTGATTTGTATTTTCTGAATTAGACGAAAAGGAATGTGAATTTAAAGAGTAGCATGTATCTCTAAACGAAACTTCCGATGCGCTGGCATGTGCCAAAAATCGAGGGCCAAAAATCGGGCGCCAAAAATCGGGCGCCAAAAATCGAGGGCCAAAAATCGAGGGCCAAAAATCGAGGGCCAAAAATCGAGGGCCAAAAATTGAGGGCCAAAAATTGAGGGCCAAAAATTAAGGGCCAAAAATCGATGGCCAAAAATTAAGGGCCAAAAATCGATAGCCATACATCGATGATCAAAATTCGCTGGTAAAAATTAGATGATCCATAATCGATTGTCAAAAGTAGATGGTAAAAAAATCAGGAAAAATTGGACAGGAAAAATTTGACGATAAAAATTCAACGAAGAAATTTTTATGGTATGACTGATCATATAAATCTGATCGCGAAAATACGATGGTCTTAATATTAAGGCAGTTCTTCTGGCTGATTAAGGTGAAATTCCTGTTCAAGTCGAATAAAATTATGGATATATATATTTTTTTGGTAAATAAAATAATGATTACCTGAAAACAGATTTAGCATAATAATTGTAATTGAGTATTTATTGAGCTCTATGAAACTCCACACACGATGATTAATATTCAAAACCTGTTTTATTCAAGTATTCATAATAGTTACAATAAAAAGGGAATAACGTATAGATTTCGTACGATCGTACAAACATGGATCACAAACTCGAAATATCTCGCGCGAATTCCTTTATCCGTTTAGCATGAAGCCTCATTTCACTGAAAGTCCACCATCACCCAACTCAACAAAAATAACAGGCTTATTTACCGCTTCTCTGACCACCTTATCGCAGAGGCCTGGGCAGAAATCAAAGGAGAATCGGAGCGATACATCCACAGCGGCTCCTCCCTGCGCCTCGTGTGTGTTCTACGGGACATCACAGAACCTCCTTCCTATGTGTTCTGGTTCAGGGAGGACAGGATGATCAACTATGACACGTAAGTGCCAACTGTACGTTTTGGTAGGGATAAAATGACCAGTTGTGATAAATACCAAGTGTTGGACTGGGCATCCTTGATAGGATGACCAGGTGTGATGAATACCGAGTGTATTGCTGGGTGTGGTGGTGATAGGATGACCAGGTGTGATGAATACCATGAGTAGGACTGGGTGTGGTGGTGATAGGATGATCAGCTGTCATAAATACCATGAGTAGGACTGGGTGTGGTGGTGGTAAGATGACCAGCTATGGTAAATACCAAGTGTTGGACTGGTCATCCTTGATAAGATGATCAGCTGTCATAAATACCATGAGTAGGACTGGGTGTGGTGGTGATAGGATGATCAGTTGTCATAAATACCTAGAGTAGGACTGGGTGTGGTGGTGATAGGATGACCAGGTGTGATGAATACCATGAGTAGGACTGGGTGTGGTGGTGATAGGATGATCAGTTGTGATAAATACCATGAGTAGGACTGGGTGTGGACACGTGATTGCCACTTTATTCTTCGAAGTAAGAATAATTAATTGTGTAAGCCCTACGGGTGTGAAAGAAAACCGAATTGTCGATTTATCAAGAACAGAATAGTAACCTTCGCTCATTGTTGGCAGTATTTCTATTATTAATTTTCATTATTACCATTAAATCACGAATGTTATTATTACCCTCTTATTAACATCACTTTGCGATTATTATTATTATTTTTACCACTACTGCACGAATAATATTCTCGATGCTACCATTCATTCACTATTATTATTAGTATTTGTATCTTCATTACTATTACTTCACGGTTATTATCATTATAATTATGAACTTTATGTCCTTGTTACTTTAGCATATCATATTAGTAAAAAATTATCATTATAATTTAATTTTACATTATGAAATTATTTTTATATTATTATTATGATCTATATCCGTATCATAACTAATCATAAGAAAGGTGTAGAACACCTTACACAGCTTTGAAAAATATTATTTTTAGAATACCCGAAATTTTTATTAGACTTATTCGAAGCCTGCCAGTTGAATGCCTAGCTTCTGTCCGGGGATTGTACAGATAACTTTTACAAGCACATTTTCAAAGTCCGGTTTGTATTGAACTTACATTGTTGAAATAAATGCTGTTTTTAATGTTTATTTTTAAAAAGTTTTAGCTAAGTATGGAGTTATTCAAAACTTGTTGAGATCAAATTTATAAGTAAGATAACGATTTCGTACCAATACTCTGATCACGCGACTCTTATTTCTTGCTTGACAAGTACAAATAACCTGAAGAATAGGAAATCGGAAATAGAAGATGGTCGAGTCTTTGAGTTCCAATGAACGGAATACGGTAAGTCTTGGTGAGTAAATTGACTGAAGATATCGTTAGATTGATAACAAATGATTCCCACCCTCGATCAGTCTTAAAAAAATACAATTGTAAAGCAACAGAACAACGAGGGAATTGTTCAGTTTTCGTTCAACAGGAGTTTATGCTACAGACCAGAAAAATGTTGACGAGTTTGTAATGTTTCATTTGAAAAAAATTGTGGATTTTCCCGGTAATAAACAACAAACGAGAAGCCAAACAAAATGGTAGTATTTTTAAAACTTGATTAGTCATCAGAGGATTCATAGATCCGAAATTGCCAAATTGATTGAATTTAATTAATTCCTCAAGCTTTATTTTACGGTCTTGCTCTTATAGTCAAATTCGAAACAGTTTCATCACAATTGATCTTACCACAAATCATGTCGAAGTGCACAAATAAAAAGTAAAATAAAAAATTCATTCGTTCACTCTCAACAAACAAACGTAATGGCGTATTTCTCTCCTATCAAAAAATATCATTAAAATCCAAGCACTAGACATATTTAATTGTGCAAACACGACACAGACTTCCAAATCAACTGAGTGAGTGTTGATGGAACAAAGTAAACGTGTAAAATTCAAAACTAATACAGTTTTTTATAGAAAACTGCAACATCAAATGTCATTCGAGTCAGTCTGAGATTATTTTTTGGAAGTTCATACAGTACACCGTCAAGTTGTAAATTTTCCAGTTTAAAAGTTTCTTTTACTATTTGCCTTTGGAATATAAAAGGGACGTAAGTGTCCAACTTTCATCAATGAAGCAAAGGCTTACTAGTGCAGGCCATCAAAGTTTCAGTTACTTCAAACTAAAGCTAAGCTACAGATATTTAACTATAGTGCTCTAATATCAACCAACTTGTCTCACACAGTCATTTCAGATCTTATGTAGCTTTCATGATTTGGTAACGAGTTTTCAGAACATCATTAGTTGGATGTAATCACATCTTTTGTTTCTCTTAAAGTTTTATGACACGTGCACACACACATATATATATTATTAGTTATATATATTATGAGTTATATATATATTATATATATATAACTCCACCTAACCGCACAATCAAACTTAACCTAAGCTAACCTGGACAACGTTGATACTGGCAGGGAGGCGGGGGTGTCTGTGAAGACGTTGAAGGGCTCGTCTATTCTGTCTGTGAGTTCCGTGACCAAGAGGGACGAGGGCAACTATCGCTGTGTGGCCTCCAACACGTCGCCTGCGTCCGTCACAGTGCACGTCGTCCAAAGTCAGTAATCCACTGAAAATAATTCAGTATTCATTAGTACGCACTTCTGAGATTTGGAAACAAGAAAATGGCTTTAAATTATCATTTAATGCTCAAACATGGCACTTTAAGGTGTACACACCATCAAGGTGTATACGCCTTGAGGATTCCCACCACATACTGTTTTTTACCCGATGTATTTGTAACTAAAATTCACTTTTACTGTAATTTAATAGAAATTCTAAGATATAAAACAGGACTCGTGATTTATCTCATATTACGTAAAGATTTCATATAATTTGATATAAAGTTGCCAGCACCTAGCTAGTAATATTTCACTAACTAGTTCTGTAGTTTGAATCAGTCTTTGCTAACGCGAAAAAGTAAATGGTTTAGTGTTAAAGGATATGAGCAGATATGAGTGCTTGAATCATTAGTAACATTAACATGGAAAAGTGAATGATTAAGTGTTAGGGTACATTAGTTCATATGAATGTTTCCACATCATAACCAGTATTACAATTTGAAAATTAAATTTGGTTGTGTAACATTAGATCTCATAGTTGCATTTAGAGTTAATAGCATTGATATATGAAAATAATATCCCTAGAAAATATTCTTCCTTATTACTTATAATAGCCGAGGCTCTCGGCAAAATGCATGTTGTAATTAAGCCATTATAAGCGTTGTTAAACTTAACAAATTACCACATGTTGGTAAGACAACTAATGTTATTTATGTCTCGACCTCATCTTCTAGAATGGCTCTTCTTAATGTTCAACGATCAACCGCTTAACTGAGTCAACAAACTAAAATACTTGGGGGTCACTTTGGATATTGTGCTTGAGTTTAGGGAACAATATTAAACTGGTGTGCATAAGACTGACTAAATACTGTGGACTGCTACATGCAGTTTCTAAATTTTTGAATAGAAAAACTGTAATAAGATTCTATTACTCGCTTTTATGTATATCCTCACATTATTTATGCAGTCATTGTGTGAGGAGGGGCGCCGAAAATTTGGAACAATCCTAAACAGGGGAGTGACTTTGCATCATACTCCGTGTGAAATATGACTTCCAGCCCACTATGTGCACAATAAAGTTTGAGAAAATTAAAATCATGGCAATTCAATTTGCTTCGAATTTACCTTCCTTAACTTCATTCGTAACTACATGAAGCATCTTCCTTAAATTTTTTAAGCCATGAGGAGGAACACTTTTAGCCTTCCACAAATCAGATTAGATGTTGATAGAATTTACACAAGGAAATAATCGCTTTTTTAATTGAAATTCGTCCAATTGAATCATTTGTTTATGTTTTAACTTATAACAGTCTTACTTTTAAAAGAGTCGATATTAATTTGACCAATGTGATGAACATACAGGGGATGTTTATTGTTTGTGTGTACAATCATATTGTAGAAAATTACTTAAGACAAATTTGAAGGTAAACCTAACAAACCTTTGGGTTTCAATAGGTGCTATAGATAATACGCTACCTTATGCATAATGATATTGTAACCGCATTGCAATATTCCATGTGTCTTTAATGCAATTAACGGTGAACCTACACTAAGACTACGGGGAAATGTGAACGCCAATAGCGGTGAATAATAAGAAAAAATCACGGCTCTTATTCAGCCCTGGTTTCAACAGGCGCAATTCTTTAGGTAATGAGCTGTGCTTAAAGATATCAAAATCAACGCATAAGAAATGGTCTGATAAAATAAAAAATTGTTCATTACGTCTGTTAAGAAATATTTCTTAATATTTAAAAATAAATACACAAAATATACGACTTGAGAGATAGCTAAAGTTTCTTTGTATCTAAATAAGCTAAACTACTCGATAGAAATAGGATGACTAAGATCCTTACCTTAAAGGCAGTTCTAGTAAGTACTCAATAAGATTTAGAACTCAAGCCTAGTTCTAGCAGGTATTTAATAAGGTCACAACTCAAGCTTAGTTCTAGCAGATACTTAATCAGATCTAGAACTAAGTATATTTCCCACAGTCATCTAATACACAAACGAACTCACGTCTGGTTCTAGTAGGAGTTCATTCTATTCACACACTGAAGGGCTTTCAAAGAAATAAAGCTTAAGAACGCTGGCAAAATAACGACCAATTTATGCATTTGTTAAGCATAGCATCATCCGAGCAGCGCTGATAAAACACAGTGTAATCTCACCGCGGTCCCACACTGGCTTTTACTCTGTGCCATCGTAAAACAGCCCGCCTTAAAGACCATTATGCTCCTTGCAAGATTTTTATTGGTTGTAAAATACATGGTTGCAGTTCCCTAACACTTCTCCGACAAACAAGCGCAGTAAATTTCTTAAATTCTTTAGGTGGGGTTAGGTAACAGAGCTCTTTTGGAAGGAAATTGTATCTACTAAGTTAATAATTGCGGTGTCATGTTAAGTTCCATAGGCTAACGTAGATTTCAGGTAAAAATTTAATTTTCGTATGAACGTTTTCTTGCTGTCCAGTCAGTAATGTGTTCTAGTCCGAGATTTTTATTGGTAATTCTTACGATGTTCATGCACTTGGTCATATATTTTTGAAGTAAGAAATGAGGAAACAAACCCGTTTTGATCTATTTAAGTGAATCAGAAATAGGATATAGAGAGGACTAGGAAAGTACATTAAAAATGGCGGTTTTTATTATCTGTGTCAGAACAGTTATGAATTTAAATTCGCACGTACATTGTTACATTTTGTGTTTTTAATGCGATTATAAGCGGCACTGAATTTGATCTTTTAATTTTACAGAGGAAAATCCTGCAGGTCTTCAACAAGAAACCGTGGCAGAAAAAGATGGACTAGTGCCTGTTAAAGCGGATCCGAAGACGTCTCCTGAGTTGACAAATTTATCTTTTCAGAGGAAAAAAATAAAGAATTCTAGAAAACATGCAGATCCAGTTGCCAGTTCCGCAAACCGACTTCACGGACCATTGCAGGGATTTTTGGATTGGATATTTAATAAAAATTTGAACTTAATTGGACGCCAGACGCTTGCGCAAATACCTGTGAGACGCCCATCTTTCAAGACTGAATTTAATTACGGAGCGAACTCCCACTTCGGGACTGAATCGTCTTCTTCCCTTGCTATCACAAGGCTAAGTCAGGTGCTCTTTTTCGCCTACATTGCGACTAGAATATTTAGAAGTGCGCTGGCTCATCACCAAGACGCACCTTTTAATTTGCCAGCGCTTGCAGACTGTAAAGGTAATTTAGATGACAGTCAAGAGGAAACGCGTCCTGAGAAAGAGATACCTTGCGTACATGCGAGATGACTCATGGAATAACCACAGGGGTTTCTGCAGATAACAGTATTTTTATTCTACCGGTTTGATCTTAGAGTTTCTATGTAGCATTGATATGCCTCCTATAGCTGTTTGTCTTTAGGAACAGAGAATTTCCAGTTCTGAGTGATAAGTTAGAAAAAGCAAGTTTGTGTGATGATCGAAGAGATATTGGGAAGAAATAAGGCTTTGGAAGTTTCACTCACTTTTCGAGTTTTACTTTTACGTGTATAACATAGGTGTTTTGTGTTAGAAATAAAGACTGGTGATTTCATGTTTGCTATGCGCTGCATCGACGATGATGTGGCGTAAAACATGATTCTTCTTCTATTGCAAGCTCGACCCTTTTATTTCTCTCAGGCAGAATCCTGCAACCGTTTCCAATATTTTCCATCCCAGATATACTCCAATTGTACTGTTGAGGAATATGTGCTGTGCGCCACTTTTCTCTGGGTGAATATTTAGAAAAAATTGAATTATTTTTTCAGGTTTAACGACGTTTAGCGAAACTAGACTTGCCCATTCTCAAGTGAACGTTTAACTACCGTGGATCAGCCTGGAGACCAGCATGTCTTCTTGCGTTATTAAGATATAATTTTTTTAGATATATTGTGATTATTTATTTCTAGAAACCAAAGATACCACTGATACAGCGTCGCTTACAAGCCACTGTAGAAAACTTAAGTTCGGTAAAATGTACGATATTCGCACAATTTCATGTAAAGGAGTAACATTAATCCAAACCACCTTAGTTCTTTTCGTGGAAAACTTTCCAACGAAACATCATCAGTCATACTTTTGCCTGAACTTTTGAACTATGACTGTATGCGAACACGAAACTGGTGTGGAAAAAAACTGATTACTGCAAGAAATGACCGAAGTTGCGTTCAGCATGAGATCTTCAGGGCTTCGAGTGACTTAACATCAAAACACGTGACCGCAAGGAATTTGAAAATAAGATAAGTAGTTTCTTTGACGTCTATAATTATGCCCTGTTATCAGCTCTTAAAATGAAAACAGATTGTTCATCTTTTGAGTGGAAAAGTGATGAGACGGAATACATTTTAGTAATAGTGGCTGAAGTATTTAATACACTAAATGATTTCGAGCTTCATTGTATAAACCTCTCCTACCATAAATGTACAATTTCTGAGTTCATTTTTTCATTGTTGAATTTCACTTTCAGGACAGCCAATGTAGAGTATCTCGGCGTACAAAAGAATTGTTTTAATTAATGATTTCCTCCAATTTGTGGCGCACTTCCTTGTTGTTCTAAATATGTTTAATCTAAGTCTAATAGTCAAAGACTAATGCCTTCACTAAAGAAAACTATTCATCTACTAGTATGGTAAATTTGCCTCCCAAATCCAACGAAGAATTTATAGTTTTAAATTAAAAAGCTTGATGCTGATTTTCTCGGCAACCCTCTCAACTTTGAACTAGTAACGTATAATCTTATTTTTATTCATAAAAGATTAACTTTTATTTGTCTTAAAAATTTAAGATTTCATGTCTGAGGAATTAATTTACCCGAATTACGCACATGTGTAGAAAATTTATTAGCTTAGAAGATGTGTATACGAAAGTGAACCTGTCTGTCCCACACTATGAGTATTTTTCTTTATTAATTCATTAATGACTTCTATTCAAGAAAACACGCCTACGCCTACAGTGTTTCAAATTCCCCTACATTTGCTTTATATTTGTTCGGTTATTTAAGGAAACCGTCAATAGGTAGCCCTTAAATTCTCATATCTCGTTTATATCTATTCTGTTATTTAAGGAAGCCTTACATTTTCTTTGATCTTGTTCACATCAGTTCTATAATTTAAAAAGTCTTTACTAGCTTCTCCATTGTACATATTAGGACAAAACGCTAGAGAATGGCTTAAAGAGAATTCAGTTATCTGGAAATATATATTAAAATGGCTATCAATTACATCAACGTAGTGATTATCACAATGATATTTATACTAAATATATTTTCCCTAAAGATATACGTACTACTTTAGCCGTTTAGTAGTCAATGAATGTTACGTTTGGCATTTTGATATAACTTAAATTTATATTATTAATGTCGGTTAAAACAGATCGTAAAATATCTTGAACATACCATAATATTTAAATTTATCATTGAAATATATTTCACTCTCTTTACTAACGAACCTTACCATATCAAACAAAATGCCTTCCAAAATCTCTCCCCTAACAGAGCTTCATCAGTGAAAATATGTAACATTTTCGTTCACTAGAATTGCCGAGCGTAATCAAAGGCAAAACCAATGGAGAAATCGTGAGGCAAAAAACTTTTTTGTAAGAAACAAAGCATCTTAAAATATCGGAGCTTAAGACTACAGCTGCGTAGTACTCAATTTCTCCTTCCATTAGAAGTCAACTAAAATTCGAAATAATAGTCAAAGTCTCACCCGATCATGATGCCCAATCTTCACCTTATTAGTCACTACATACTGGATCTATGCCATGAAAGTAGGAAAACTGTACGGTGATAACAACACCTAAAGTTTTGTCGTGATGTATGTGAAATTTTAAGGACCCAAATGCAAATTTGACACTTTCAATGGAGTAACTACTTATGTTACTGCTCTTTAGTTGAACATAAAAAATATTGCAAACTACGTTTTGGCTAACGCTATTCTTCCTTACTGAATTTCGATTGATCAGTTTAATTAGTTTACACCGACACACATTAGTGCAAACACGAAGATTCACTGAATGAATGACAAAAATCTGACCGAACATTCTGCATTTTATTGCCTGAATGAAAGACTCGTGCAAAATCTACCTACGATTTAAAATTTCACGCGACTAACCTACCCCGTGTGCTGCACCCTGTGACCCAAGAACGATTTTTTCACATCATATCACACACCATGGACGTGAATGCTTGCCCGAGTCTGTGCTAACATATCGCAGTGCTTAAGTGTAAATTTCCTAGATAAGCGTATCATTGTTCTCTGTGTAACAGCATTCGGGGCTCTCTAGTGATCATCTAGACTTGGTTAGTGTACATATCCATTAGAATATCTGTAAATCTATGTCAATAGATGTCTATACAATATTTTTGACAATAAAATATACTATTGGATCTACTTTTACATTTCTTTAACCCTGCCAAACACGGTGTAATAATAATAAGAGTTCTAGATCTTGTCACACATAGCTCGGGTGATTTAAGAAGTTGTAAAAGTGCGCGATAACTCCCTGGAATTTTATTCAAGGATTTGGTTTCTATGTCAGGGTAAACAGTCATCAAAACAATATTGCTAAATCAACCCGAGAAAGTAAATAACCCATCCAAAATGAAATATGTATTTTGGATCAAAGGCATTATTATAATTAAACTAGTAGGCCCATACGTGGAAAAATTCACGAATTTTTTACTGAATTTTTTCGTTTGATTTGTCAGTGGACGCAGGTCTTCCGAAGGAGTTTCCAAATTGAAGGGGAAGAACTCTAATAACGGAAAAATGGCGTATTTTATAGTAACCCTGTGCTTTTGGCATCCACATTACAATGCTTACAATACATGTATACCCGTTCTACTGAGAAGTCAATACTTAACCTAAGATAAACATTTTATTTCAGCTCCTTTGTAATGCCTCGTTTCTAATTAATTCCCCCTATCTAAGTCAGCAGTCAGGTGGGACACGAAATTATATATAAATATATATATATATATATATATATATATATATATATATATATATATATATATATATATATATATATATATATTGGATTTTGTGATGTATAGAGATGAATGATAGTTATTTTAAGTACTCATTTTCAACACAAATTCCAGTTTATAATGTAACATCATTAGACCCTAAAAATATCATTAGCAAAACAATGAAAGAATACTAAAGTAGAAGCTCCAAACGAGAGACAAAAGCTGGGTTACAAAATACATTACTGAGTTCATGTCAAGAAGTATCATGGTTTCCCACATCCGTCTCAGAAATTATCCTAAATACATAGAAGTCTTCAGCCCCTCTACTAGAAGCACAGAACCTTCCACTAGTTCTGAATGACCTGTTAATTAATTTGGCGAGTTCTGGAGCTGACCTTGTCACGCAGTCCATCTTAGGTGGTGGATATTGAATTACAGAGGAAACGTCCATGGCTGAGAAATGATTTGATTTTAATGTAATCTTGATGATGTGATAATCGTATTTTGCAACTATTTTTTACCCGTAACCCTTTAGGTCAAGGTGGGATGCTAGGTAACCCACCAATTTAGATACATTTGTTGCATGGTGGGCCTCAAATCTTGTGCCTCGAAGGGTTAAACTACTGAAAGTGTTTTATTTTAACCAAAATAGAACGATCGAAATACGCGTAATTCTTGAATCTCATTCAATGTCTTAATAAACGTTCTCAATGTTGTACTGTACACAAGATCCAAAATTGAATGCAGTTTGTGCCCATCATTACCTGTTCAGTTGAAAATGAAAAATTATGAACCTTTTAAGCTCTTTCTCGTTTCTAACAAATCATTTTTAAATCTTAAAGGACCATATGACATTCATTTTTTATTTCAATGTTCTATCTGCGCTTACCGTTAATCCTTAGTAGAGTTGTTGTTGCTTCGTCCTCAGCCCAAAATAAAGGTTCGAGGTTCAGTCATACGAGCGTGGAACCTATCGCCCAGTTGCTCACGAGACCTGGGGATCCAAATGAAGGAGTTTATCAGAGATGATAAGGCAGGTGCAATGTATGCATCCTAGGCTTAAGGAACACACAAATCTGAAAAAGTGACTTCGAAATGTATGCATACTAGGCTCCAGGAACACGCAAAACTGATAAAGCGACTTCCAAATTTATATATCCTATACTTCAAGAACATGGAAAGTAAGTAAAGGGACTTCTGAAGGTCTGCATCCTAGACTTCAAGAACATGTAAAGCAAATGAAGCAACTTCTGGTGCTATATGCACACGCAGTTAGAGCCCACGAGATAAAAGAACGGAGTAAAAAGTTCACAGAAGTTCGAAGTGATTCTCCAGTCGGCTGCTGTACCCAAGAGGGAGACCCATCGAATATGTTTGTATTAGGTACCTCCATAAAATTAATGCTTTGAGTATGCAAACTTAGTTCATCGTTATAACCTTTTTGAAAAATTCGCGTCACAAACTATCTTGGAGGAATTACTGAGCTGTCGCATATGATGAACTATTATAGAAATGAGGCGTGAAACTAAGGGTCAAAGTAAAGGTCCAATGACACATCGACTATTTAGAACACATAGGCCAACTGAGAAGTAAAACTCGTTCAATCAAGCGTGCCGGAACTCAGAATACCATGATGGAACACTAATGAATGGCCCCGACCTCACGAATAGCACCACAGCCACTGATATTTGGCCAGAAATCTCACAACCCTGAGGAGGCAGTGCCTTCCTTCGTAAAGTTGTGGTACGATACTATGTCACACTAGGCGCACACCACATGACCGAAAAAGATGGTTACCTTTGCCAACTCAATGAGCTTAAATTAGGAGTTAAACAAAACGATTAGCAGCGATTGGGGTTTTATTATTCATTAGGCATAGAAGACACAGCCTACTTTCCAGTGGGCTTAAAGGTTAGCGCTCAATTTTTCGTTGGGTTTGAAGGTCGAAACTAATTATGAAGTGTGCGGATGAGGAATGACCCAATTACCTGCTTTACGATAAATAAACTGTCTGCAAACAATGAGCAAGAGGAAGAATGTTTGCTTGCTTGCTTGCTTACCGACAAGCAGCCTGTTACGTAAAAAGTGCATTTACTTTTAAGTAAATAGCCATGCATTTATACCAATCTACCCGTGTACGCAAAGGAACGCCCATTTATCTACAGTAACCGCACGTGAACGCATGGCAACACGCATTTACCCATGCTAGGCCACACATGTGAGCGTATGATAGAACAAATATTTAATTTACCTGTACTAGAGTACAGCGTTTATTAGCCTGTACAAACATGTACTGATCATCATCATTATCATTGCCTTGCGGTCTTTTCGAACGGCAGGCTATAAACCTCTGAGAAACATCAAGTGAAGTACGTATAAGAATAGAATAGAATGAGGCTATAGGAACGAACCTTCTGGCCCATTCTTGGGTCGGATAATTACTTCGATAATTATTCGGTTGTTTACCCAAGTCTCATGCCGTATTTCTAGCCGCATCAACCATGTCGGCAGCGGGATTCGAACCCGGGTCTTCCCGCTCGCATGCAGGTTCGCTCACCAGTCGACCAACCTGGTGTAGCTCACCAGTCGACCAACCTGGTGTTGCTCACCAGTCGACCAACCTGGTGTGGCTCACCAGTCGACCAACCTGGTGTAAGCTCACCAGTCGACCAACCTGGTGTACATAGTCGACCAACCTGGTGTAAGGTACTCTTCATTTTTTTAGACAAGAAATTTTTTCTTCAATGTCGGTGTACTAAAAACTTCTAATTGTTTAGAATCTAAAGCAATTCAGTTTCCTTTCCAAGTTATTAGTCAGTTTTGGCATTAGCTTGGTGAAGCATGAATTAGTGTGATAATATGAAAACTGTAATAAAAAATTAGGCACAGCCAGAAATTAAGCTTGGTGTGTGAGTTCACTTATATAGTATCATCTGCATGTCACCTACAAACACTCATGACGATACACGAATAAATTGCTAACCACAATAACGATAGGCAATTAGAAAATTCTGAACTACAAAAATTTAATTCCAATAATTTTTAGTTCCTGTGATCCCAGTAGTGCCCCAAAGTTCCAAAAATGAACATATCTACAATCGCCTCGCATATATGCAGCTTAAAATGAGCCCTGATTTCAAAATATATTCAAAAATAGAGAAAGCCCTATGATATCCAAAGAAGACATTGACATTAAGTTGACAGAATAAAAAAATACCACTACACTACTTTAATACACTACTACTTTAAATTCCTCCTAACTCATCAAAGCCTGGATCTGGTCTCTGACTGCAACCGACTCCCAGCCTAGTAATCTACTTATCTACTATTTATTTCGGATTTATTGGAATAAATGATGTCCTTCATTAACCATAAATCTGTTTCCAGCTTGCCAATGAGTAGTTACTCAGTCACAGTCAGCCAGCCCTAAAGTTGCAACGACATTTTCAATACAATAATTAATTACACAACTTAATAAATACCATAATAAATACCACAGTAAATCATGTAATAAACAAGTACGTGCTTGCTTCACAGCCCCTGTTTCGCTTTATACAAAATTCGTGCTAGCATCAACTATGATAGTACGGCTGAGACAGTTCAACCGCTTGTTATGAAATGAAGTTCAATGTAAAATATAGTCGTTTAGTACGAAAGGACAAGTAATATAAAATACAGTAGTTTAGGGCGAAGTAATGTTCAATGTAAAATATAGCAGTTTCGTACGAAATAAAGCGCAAGTCGAACATAGCCACTTGGTGTGGAAGTACGTGCAATGGGAAGTTCGTTAACACGTTGCCTCCGATTGCCTGATTGGTGTAAAACTTCGCTTTGTACGCATAATCACTAGAAGGATCTGAAAAAATTACAGAACCTAACCTAAGTGGTACACATACGTACCACTTCGGAGTCAACGTGTTAATTTGTACTCCAATGTCACATGTAATAGTTTGGTACGAAATAATTTGGTAGTGTAATGAGGTTAACTTTGTAAAAATCTTAATTCTGAAAACATTAAGACACTGAGATGTAAAAGGGAACATTTTTAATTGCACGCGTTTCGGAGTGCAAAAATTTCATCTCTAGTGCTGAAATAGACAAAATATGAATTCAAAATTTACCAACAATAAAGAAAAATAAATACATGTTTGCTTTTATAATCTATGACCTAATTTCTTACATTCATAAACAACTTTAACGAGCCAACCATTCTACCACACTAATCCACCTGCATCTACACAACACCTACACCACACCTCAAAGCACTTGCACCTCAAGATACCTGGACACGCAGACACTATGTAGATTTAAGTAATACATAATTTCAAAGTCCTCTGATCTATATTCAAATTAGGGCTATGTGTTAATATAGAAAGGGATTCTAAAATTCGTAGGTCTTGCTCGTTATCTGCTCTACAGGTGTAGAAAAATTAGTAATTTTTGAACGAAGGGTTGAAACTTGGAACCAATACTTCGACCATTCCACTACTGAAAATGATTTGAGCGGATGGTTTTTAATCACCCATATTAGATTACAAATTTTTATACCCTCTGTTGTGCAAAAATTAGCTAAGCCTCCGAAATTTAGAATTCCTTCTAATGTGCACCCACAAACCTAACTTGAATCGAGTTCAGAGTGGTATCAAGCTATTTCTTACTCCAACCTACTGGCAGTTCTATGTGTGTGAAGGTGCATGTGTGTGTAGATTTGCTGGTGAGTGGATGTGTAGGAGTAGGTGTGTGCGTGTGACAGAACGGAGGTACTCGTTAACACGTTGCCTCCGATTGCCTGATTGTTGTAAAACTTCACTTTGTACGCTTCGTTACTAGAAGGATCTGAAAAAATTACAAATTACAAAAATTACAGAAAATTACAGATGAGTTAGGTTCTGTAATTTTTTCAGATCCTTCTAGTGACTATGCGTACGAAGTGAAGTTTTACACCAATTAGGCAATCGCAACAAACGTGTTAAAATTGTTTCATGAATGTAAGAAATTAAGTGGTAAGCAGTAGTGAAGTACTCTTTTCTGTATTATTGTCAGTATATTTCAAGTTAAACTTGTTTTAATTTAAGCAATGATGACAGAGTCTTCGCAATTCAAAGGTATGTAATTGAAAATATTTCCTGTTGTGTCGGTTATTCTTATTATCTTGAATGTAAAATCTTCAAGAAATCAACCAATTAGGACTACATTAAGACAAATGCATGAAAAAACTCGCTTTCAACGAACATGGTGTTTACAGAAGACTAAAGATTTAGTTATTCACCTGTCTAAGCTCACATATTATATATGAACTCTTCATACTTCGTTTCCATATTTAAAACCTAACTAATACGTTGGAATTTATTTTACCGCAAATATTTTGAGGTCTTCATTAATCGAGTCAATATCACCACAGACATGCAGCTACGTAACTAAAAAAAATCTCCCGGCATAGTAATTATGTTTAATATTGTCTACAATCGAACTGAAGTAATAAACACCATTGCTTCTCAAGTACTTAGTCATTTCTTTATTGCAAATTTTTCCCCAAAACAGTTTTACATTACAAATCAATACTATTTACGTAGAATATAGTATAAATTACTAAATTGAATGTATGTCTTTGTTGATTTCTTGATCACAAGAAATAGTAAAATAATTCTGCTAGCACTCACCTTCGACCTCCACCAACGAATCCGCTTATCCTGTCTGCACAGAGCCTTCTCTGTCAAAATGCCACTGCAGGTCACCTTGTGGCTGTGGCGACTGTCAATACAAGTCTGTGGTGTTTTTTCGAGCCATAAACATCACGACACAGTGGACTGTCACACGCCACACGCCCGTAAGTCCTGTCTAAAGGGCGCTCGCGGCACAATACGTGTCAGGTAGGACGCCCAAATCCAACACGTGGGCGCTTTGGTGGCCTTTCCTCCGATGATTATATCTAGCATTACTGCAGGCCTCAGTCGACCTTCAACCTGGCGAATGATTATATTATATTCCCAGGAGAATACAACCACCATTACACTGTAATGGTATTCCTACGAGATGCTCATGACAGACCAGGGCGCACCAATGACCTTTGTCTCTCACGACACCAAGCATACTAGTAATGCGTTAGCGGAAATTATTCCTAATCTTCGGAAAGCTCCATGTAGTACAGATTATAGTGAAACACGGATTATATTAAATATTTCTGCCAAATTGATTTGCGTGTGGCAAATCACACAGTTTTATGGTCAATAAATTTATTATTTTGTTCTATATATTGTCAAGCTCATACTAATAAAATTGAAAACTATATCATTAAGACGCTATAAAGAGCAGCTCCATGATCATTTTGTCAGAATTCAGGAAAACGATACGAACAATACTGACGTACATAAGCACTGATAATTGTAAGCTTTTTACTTTCTTTACAATATACCCATGCATATCTTGGGGCGGACAAGAACCAGAGAAACAAATTAATGTTTTTCTTGTCTAAATTTAACGACTCCTGAATTCTAAAACACGCTTCTTTTGAAGACCACTTGTCGACCTTAAAGTCATTCTTACAGAAGCTTGCAGTGCACTCTTCAGCACGAGCAGGTACTGCGAAATTAGGAATGTGTGTGAATAAAATTCCAGCACGAGGGCCTCGATTATAGTGCTACTCTCAGCTATTCTGATGTCCATATGGCGTGACGTTACACCAATCTACATAGGGGGAGTGCCTTCAAATTTTTCTTCGATATTACAAGCATACTATAAATACTTCCTTTACTTGGACTACAAGTATGGCAAGAGTATATTGTATACTTGGTCTCCCAGTAGAGAAGAAAATAATTACTATACGTGGAACGCCTGTCTTGGCTGTGAACTTTTAAACTAACTGAAATGCTAAACAAGCCACTCAATTCTGCAGATTTTGCACATTTTGACTAAAAATTGATGTCAACAAAATCTTGCTACTTCTTACTCATTGCGAGGAAGGAAAAGGCCATATTTCCTTACGTAAGAAATACAAACACACGTACGTATATATATATTTAATCTCAAATCTCATTGCAGATGATTGAAAATTTTACAGGACTGTGCTGTATTATGCAGAAGTAATGATGGACTTGGTCTCTGTGATGTACGACAACATGTTCAATTCTCCTCATTCTTCTTTCTTGCAATTCTATGTTCTTTTCTAATCAATTGTTGTGACCTGTATGATTTAAGTAAGAAGCGATCTGTACAGATTCCTAACGTTATAATAGTAAAATATGATGAATGCACCCATGAAAATGACTGGTTGTAAACGTTTTAATTCGAAGCATTTTCTGCAAAGGTGGACGAGTCCTGAAAATAATTACATTCGGCAATTTTAACGTAATGGAAGTGTTCTGTCAGCTAAATTTGTTTCAGTGAGTACAGCTCGTTGGTTCAGCCCAAGTCATTTGTTTAGGTACACTTTCTTTTGCAAGTAAATATATAAAACTGAAACGATGAAATAGAGCGCTTCACTTAGTTCATGCATGATCATCATACAAAAGTAACAAATATGAGCATAAAAGTTATGTGTAAGAAGAAGAATTCGAATACAAAGGGCAAGCGCAAGATTAATTGTGAAACAAGTTAAAAAATTAAACGTAGAACTAGACTAGAAACTATCATTAACGTTGCAAATAACAGCTGCTCTAGAAAATAGCAGTTGTCAGCATGACAGAAAGATCGATGCCACGCGTAGCACAGTAATTTGACATTTTAGAGACCATAGTGGCTGAGATCTCCCTTGAGACGCTCGTCCATGCATCGCGCTATGAAGCATTGAGCTTATCGCCCGATGTCTTCATGCCAGGCTATAGAGGCAAAATCGAGCTTATCGGCAACGCTGAGTTTCATGCAAGAAGCATAAAACGGAATAGAGAGCTTATCGTTAGTATTCAGTCCTCGGTGTATGAAAGCAAATACAGGCTTATTGTGAGTATTGAATTCCTTGCCAGGAACATCTAGTGTCAGGTCCATGAAGGAGGCAAGTACTAGGCATTGATGCTTAGAAGCAGTGCGATACTGGTGAGCTCTCGTAAAAGATGTGCTACCACAGGCTGTGGAACCACTTCAAGTTACCAAGAATGAGTCTCGTAAAAATGTTCACTCTGGTTAGTCTTCACAGACTAGTTTTTGCACATGTGGAACAATTAAGTTTAAAATGAGGTAACGCTACGCTTATAATGGGGGACAACATTGTTGAGAGGTTACTCTACATAGTGAGATATTTTGTTTCGGTGGAAATCATTTAACTTTTAAACGAACAAAATCCATATTGGAGAAGCAAACATTAATACGCTGATTCATTTTGTTTAAACACATTTTTGGAAGGAAAATAATGACCTCAGTACCAAATACCACACGATGCAGCCTCAGTGAGTAAAGAATGATGGAATTAAAATGATGGCTGTAGTTACTTTGATTTTAAATAAGATACTTCTATTATAAAGCTATCTTGGGGATTGAATTAGCGGTATCTATAACATGTGGGTTGAACGCAGAGTACATATCATCTAAATGGTCAATACCCATACAGTAGAACTTAGAAAAAGGGGATAGAATAGAATGAGGCTATAGGAACAAACCATCTGGCCCATTCTTGGGTCGGATAATTACTTCGATAATTATTCGGTTGTTTTACCCAAGTCCCATGCCGTATTTCTAGCCGCGTCAACCATGTCGGCAGCGGGATTCGAACCCGGGTCTTTCCGCTCGCAAGCAGATAACTCACCAGTCGACCAAGCTGGTGAGCGAAAGATGGAACTTTATCGGAAGACGGACTCCTAATCTAAGGAAACTTTCTGAACAACGATCCACAACTGGCGCCATCTATCGAGTTCAGACATTAATGGCCCTCAGAAACGAAAGCCAAAATCAATAAATTAATTTATATTGAACTAAACGAAAATAGATCAACAGTTGTGCAATTAAATAAAATACACACTTTTGACGGAGTACAATAGTAGTTTTAGAAGTTTTCCTATTATATTGTAACCTCAAACAGAATCAGTTGGTGAACAGAGTGAAGTGTTGTCAGCTGATCAGAATAAAAATAACTCAGAAAACACCATTGAGTCATAATGATTTAGTCTTAATATTTATCCATCGTTAATTGTTTTCTTGTTGATGGAAGAATTCAGTTTTTCAGTATTAGCCAATGGTACGATTTTCTTTACAATTACTTTCGTATCGCAATCATTTGATTACTTTTCTGTGCGTAGGTATTATTTGTTTGGATAGTTAATTTATTTAGTAAAATAATTTGATGACCTTGTTCTCATTTCACTTTGAATCTACATTGCACTCAACAAAAAACTTCATTGAATTTGAAGTAGAATGTCAAAAATGTTAAACTGAATCATAAAAAAATGCCAGTGTCGATAGAAAATTTTAAGTCTTAGTTGAAAACAGACTTCTGTAAAAGGGCACACAGTGTTAAAATCAGAACTTTCTGCCACATAGGGGAAGCTTTCTATTTAGTTCGTTGTTTAGAGGTTCTATTAAACTTATACGTATATATTATCACGTACGATTTTTCTTCCTGTGACGTTTACGAATGGTCGTAAATATCAGATACGGGTGACTTTTTTCTTGAGCAGCTTAGTGCTATCTAAATGACTTCTGCCAGCAATGCTGAGCGCCTGCAGCTCCTGATTTAATCGTGAGGCTTTTTTAATTGGCAAAACTGAAAAGCTATTTTTTGAGAGAATTTTCGTCCTATCTGTAAGATTAAGTTTGCTGCAAAACGCTGTTCGTAAATTTTAACTCAATGTTATGAAAGTTTGAATCAAAACTTGGTGACCTATTTTTGAAGCGTGTTGTGCACTATTTTAGGCAATAAAATAGAGGGAAAGCCATTTTCATAAAGATTTGTTCCATCCGTACGAATACCTGCATAAATTTTGATGATTGCTTTTTTGCATAGCTCTTATGTTTAAATAATTAACACTGTATTTCTTCATTCAGAAACTTTCATATGACATAAATATTAAATAGTTTTAAATTCTTTCCTTAGAGAGAAAAATCCATTTCAGCAGTTCTAAAACATAGTTTATATATACAGCACGATTTCATTTGTACTTGCAAAATTATTTTGTAAAAGGATTTTCATTCATAAATACGCAGCACACGTTGAAGAACATCAGAGAGTGAATGAATAAAATCATCTACAATCATGTTAATTTACTCGTCTTTTAAAAATTGCATGAGATCAAAAGACTTGTTTCACTATTGCCATGAAATAAATCTGCAATATTCAGCCGTGAGTAAAACGGTAATTCTAGAACGAGTCGATCTGAGCTTTATTTTATACTAAAGAGGTTTAATTTGCTGTCTCATCCGAGTGTTACCAACGATAGCAGACGATTACTCTCTTGTAGAGCAGATTTAATTAATGGATCGCGCTAGGTTTTGCCTCCACAGCCAGACAGTAAAGGTGTTTGCTGGTCTTCATAATGCAAGGTAATTTTAAGAACTCTTAGCTTCCTCCCACTTGCATTGTGGTTTTAGACTCAAAAAGACAATATTCCAGAAAGAAAGGCTCGAATACTCGCAATATTTCTTGATTGATCGGCCTTCTCTGCGAGTTTAAGTAAAAAATAAGTGATTGCAAGAGCACACAATCAAATTACAGTACGTGAAATTCTAGGAATGAAGAACTTGAGCCTGAGTTTGTAGATTTTATAATCTAAAGTAGTTTTCTTTTTACCTAAGCTTTTACCTAAGTGCTTAGGTAAATAGAAAACTACTTTAGATTATAAAATCTACAAACCAGGCTCAAGTTCTTCATTCATAGAATTTCACGTACCGTAATTTGATTGTGTGCTCTTGCAATCACTTATTATAGTAATTAATGCGATATAATAATACGGCTAATGTTACGTTCATATATTGTATTTACTTTGTGGTGTGGGTCTTGTTAAAACACTCCTTCAAGATAGATATTACTGCTGTTCATTTTTTTCAACGTCATAGTTAAATTTCACACAAGTGAAATGATGTGAAATCACGTGACCATTGACCATTAGTCATGTTCAAAGAAAATGACCACTAGGCATTCAAAGAACCAGCGAGAAGAAATTATTTCTAAAATTATGTGAAGTTCAACATGTCTCGAGGGAGAAGGAAAGAATGTAAAATCTCCTCTGAATCAGGAAACAGTTACTGATTTGAACTGCAGCAAGTTTTGAAGGTTCTGACCGCTACAAATCGCAGCTAGTCTTCAGCGTCCGCACTGCTAGGCTTTGGACAGACGGTTCTTCTCAGGCTAGGATTGGATCACGTAGTCAGGATATTGCAGGGCTCTCCTCGAAACACTACTCTGCAACTGCCTTGTCCAAAGCGCAAGAAAAAATCGAGATCTAACGGGGAATTTATAGGTACAGTATCGGAAATCGTTCAAGAACAACCATGTCGAATAAACAGCATGTTCAATCGGTATTCTTACAACGGCTTTGGAAAACTGCTTTTACTATCGCTGGAACAAATCTAGTTGGAAGGGTAATTCACAAGGGTTATAATTTAGGAATGGATCGTTTTTGAGTAATGTTCCTATGGTTGATTTTGAGAAAACTTAGGCAACACTGGTTTCGCCAGAAAATGTTCTGAATTTTGGTATTAGGGATCGTTCTTCGTTTCGGGGTTCGTTTTAAAGCTTCTGGTTAATCTTTACAGCATGAAGTCAATGTCAGGCTTCAAGTGCTACGAAATGAAAGTTATTGTCTTCACTTGTATCAAGGGAAAATCAATACTCGTAAGAACCTTCACAGCATTTTAACCAAGCTAACTACAGTCAAAAACTAAATTTAATTATACCGTATCGTTGAACCTGAATATAATTAAAAAATAAAAAATAAATTTATTTAGTTTTACATCATCATGAATTTAACCCCACTTGTGAAATCTCTAAGAATCCTATATGCCTTCCAGACAGTTTTCTCGAACAAATACCGATGGGAGCAGCGGGAAGAATTTGAAGAATCTCCGAAGCGTTCGGCTGAAATTGAAGTGAAGGCTAGGGAATTGGTAACGGGATATCAGAGTACGGAGTCAAGTTTTGACTTATGTCCTAAAGCCCGCGGGAATCTGGGTTTTATGTGAATTAGACGTGGGCACAGCTGTCTCCTATGCGTCCGCATTTGCAAATATGACAAGACAAGAATTAGAAGGTGAGTCACCGAGCGAAGTGGCTTTTTAGGAACGTGAGCAGTACTGCCATATGGTATCGGTGTCATTCAGAAAACCTATTATCGCAAAAAATAATATTTTTTGAGAGACCGTTCACCAGACACTGAATGTTCGTGTTGTAAGTAGCCAAGAATAGAATAAGGTGCGCACGGAACTGTAGTGAGTCGAACTACTGTTTGCCAGAGCACGGTTTTCATTATGACAAACGTCGAAGAGTTGCATTGATTCTTATTCTAAGAGTGCAATATTCTTGGCCAGAACAAGAAACACTAAAAATATGTATAGACGACTACTTTTCAGCACACCCTACAATTATTTTTCCCCATAGGTTCCAAAACAGACGAAAAGTTCAAGCCATAAAGTATTCATTAGAAAAAGCATTCGATTCAAAATTGAAATACATGCAAAAGGGGGCCTAAGTATCACTTGAACTAATAAAATACAGTCGAATTTCTACTTCTGCCTCCACCATTTGATGCATTGCCCAACCACTTTGTTCACGTATTAAACCATAACTCTAACACAATTGAGCATAGATTGTACTGGCCTGCATAATAACAGTTTCTACAACGTCAAAGCAGACGGTTCAATCATCTTACGAAGTCTTAGTGCTTAACAGAATGAAAAAATTCTGCTCACAAATGTATTGAAGAAAGACGTCAAAGACAAAAATGAACTGTGATCGATACGGAGATAAAGTAAGTCATTTTAGTCGGTGGTTTTATTGTATTAGCAGGCTTCGAGAACACATTCAACTATACTGATGTATATTTAGTTAAACTAACTGATCAGTTACGGGTTCTGTTACAGCATTACGCTCGTTTGAGTGAATTGCAAAATGAAGAGAGGTCTAACTCTGCAGGGAAGTTTTAAGAAAATGTTGAGGCTGTTCTCTTACAATTAATATTTTTCACAATGCACCATGTAGAATACAGCAAATGTTATGTTTGCTAGTGAGGCTTTAATATCATCTGAATTTCCTATGTCATGCCTCTGTCAAGATTAATTGTGTTACTTTGCTTACAGAGGTTCCCTAACTATTCCACTAGATACTATCAATTGACCACTTCTTCATAGAAGTGATGTACCGTAAAGTATAAAGTTACATACACAAATAGTAATAGATGAAATATCTAAAAAATGCTTCTGTGTTCGTAGTTTCTAAACACTCCTTTGTACTCTTCTAGCTCACGAGTACAAATTGGATAGTAAAGCTACTTGTTAACAGAAAGATACTGCTACGAAAAGCTACTCTTTAACTGAAACTTCACTGTTCTTCTCAATAATTTCATCTGAAAATACCTGCGACGTGTTTGTGAATACAAATTACGAAGACAGACTAGTTTTCGATTGATTAAGAAACCCAATGTGATGAGTTAATTCTAATACCTAGAAGGTGAGTCAGCGAGCGAAGTGGCTTTTTAGGAACGTGAGCCGTACTGCCATATGGTATTGGTGTCATTCAGAAAACATATTATCGCAAAAAATATGGGATTAGTATTAGTTTTTCGCAAGCAATGACAAACGCCTGAAAAGGAGTTGGCTCCTCAATGTTAATGATAAAACAGACGCAACTTGAAGACGAAGTGAGTATGACTGCGCACAATGTGATTGTTGTGTAAATGAGGTCATACTGCTTATCAAATGAACTTTCAACACACTCCAATCTATATTTCATTTGTTAATTAAATTGTCTTTCAACTTCAAACACATCCTACCAAAAAAACTCATTAACTAACTGAAGATGCAGTAAAAACATTTCTGAATGCCTTTAGCCATAATACTGACGTCAAAATTTGTCCAGTAGTATTTGATGATAAATCCGTATTACAGGCACCTGTATGATTTTTCAGCTACTAGCGTTTAAATTTGTACTTGCATAGACTTACAATTCAGGATTAAAGATAATTTCTCATATTACCAATTTCGAGGATAATTTGTTTAGTTAATGAGAGGATTATATTAATATTAGGTTCACAGACTGATTAAGGGATGCTTGAAAATTGAGTTCCCCCAAAACAAAGCCTGCTAAATGCTGGCTCGCGCTGATCATAACTCACAAGAATTATAATAACTGCAGACAAACGAAGCGGTTTTATCAGGCGCGTTAATTAACGAAGCCATTCCCGCACAGCCAGCTCTCAGCCCCGGCCCAGATTTTGTACCAGGTACTAATGCACGAGTCTGGGAAAACAAACAATAATATTAACGAAATTGTGAATGTTGAGCACCGCCAGTAAACTATGCTAACGTTCATGTTATTATCAACAATCACGAGACTGCTATTAAGAATGAGTCATTAAATGCTTGGTAATATCAATGTTAATTGCCTTATTAATGAATACAATTACCAAATAATCTCATTTCTGTGTGTTTTCTAGCGTAGGTGGACTTTTCTGCTTGGTAAATACGATGCGTTGTTACAGAAAAAAACAACGCAGAGTACAATAGGACACCAAATTTCAGTGTAAGTTCCTACTATAATTAAATCTAGACACAGTTGCTACAGCGATGACTTATACGTTTGCACCAGAGATACTCAACGTCACACAGTAACAGAGGTGGTTGTTCCCTTATATACGTCAAAGAAAAGTTGCAACCACAAATCAAAACCAAGCGAGCAACAGAAAAATCGGAAATACTACATCTCAACATCCAACCGCATCCAGGACAAACTATCAAAATTGTGCTCGTGTATAGGAACCCAACCTGCACGGCAATTGAAGATGACGAATGCTATGATTGCCTAGATATTATTCTTAGTACTCCTCACGAAACACTAATCATGGGAGATTTCAACTTGCCCCACATAAACTGGACTACTCGCCAAAGTCAAGCACCAGGCTCAAAACTTATTGATCTGATGAATACCAATTCCTTGCAGCAGCATGTCAACGAACCA
>VCRD01000430.1:15426-80547 GCA_006783055.1 Trinorchestia longiramus | reverse complement strand
GTAACGTCACGGACGCTGCAGTGGTAACGTCACGGGCGCTGCAGTGGTAACGTCACGGACGCTGCAGTGGTAACGTCACGGGCGCTGCAGTGGTAACGTCACGGGCGCTGCAGTGGTAACGAAACTAACGCTGGCGTGAGTGCAATAGCTAGTGTAATTAAATAACGGAAACACTTTTTCCTATAAATTTATTAACTGCGCACAGATATTAGTGCATGTACTAAACAGAGTGCTCTGATGTTTAAACATTCTAAGCAGACTTTGTATTCGTCTTAAGTTTCAATGGAAAAGAGGAGAAGAAAGCTTACAAAGAAAAATGACAGCAAAAAGAGATTTCTGAAGCCAATTTACTGGTATCAGCAATGCAACGGATAAGAAGTCATTAAAATGTACTGAACAAATCTAATAACCTGTATGATTTCTCGTAGCAGAAGCAACCACTTGTACTTGTTCGGGGTATAAATACAGTTTAGAAGCGAATAAAAACCAAGTAAAATTTCAAGTTACACCACAGGTTTCAGCAAATGTTAAGAAATAAGACTTTTATGTTCAGAATATGATGAAGACTCAGATTGAGGGAGAGAGAAAGTGGATATTCATAAATATTCAAATTGAAATTTTAGGACAGTAACTGCCACGCTGAAACTTTTGTTCCTCATCACACAAACACCAGGCACTAGTGTAAGTCTTGATTAGATTCCTAAAAGACATGGCTCCTTGTGTGGATTTCGGTTAAAAGTGCATCACATTTTCACTGATCTACATCGCAAGAACCTTTACCTTGATACAACAATGTCACGTATTTTTGTTAGCGTTTCTTAATCCTACAAATATACAATATCTATCGGCTCAGTATTAGAAAGCAGACAAGGCGTTGCATCTAGGAGGAATTCGACGCAAACTTTAAAATTTACAGAACTATAGACAGCACACAGACATAAATATTCCAGACATGAATAATAGACAGTCTTTGTTTAAATGTTATTACTTTACATACCTTTTTCCAAACGCTAAATTAAAACACGCTTCTAAAATTATAAAGGGTGTGGCAAAAGTCACACGATATATTTAGAATTAATTTATGGAAAAACTACTTGAGATAAAAACTTTGGGTAAATTACAAACGAAAGAAGGGGGTTTGGAGCTTTTATCTAAATAGGATATCATCTAAATGTCTACCATATTGGTTTATGCACATGCGCATTCTTTTCGTAACAGAATCCATCACTTTTCTTAGCATCTCGGGAGGAATGTTGCGAATCTCTTGAGAAATGTTCTCTTTCAAATGTTCCAAAGTACGAGGCCTATTAATGTATACTTTTGACTTTAAGTACCCCCATAGAAAGAAATCCAAAGGGGTCAAATCACAAGATCTAGGAGCCCAAGGAATATCACCAAAACGTGAAATTAATCGATTTGGGAAAATTGTCTTCAGAAGACAAAAAAATGTTCAAAATGTCTGACGAGGCACATTTTCACCTTTCCGGTTATGTGAACAAACAAAATTGTAGATATTGGAGTGCTGAAAATCCAAAAATTGTGCATGAAATCCCACTTCACTCACAAAAGGTTACTGTTTGGTGCGGTATGACAAGTGAAAGGATTATTGGTCCCTATTTTTTGAAAATCAGAATGGAGAAACTGCGACTGTAACTGGAGCTGCATATCGAGAATTCATTGAAGAATACGAGTATTTAAGACTTCAAATTCAAGATGGGAATATGTGGTTTCAACAAGATGGCGCAACAGCCCATTCAGCAAAGGAATCAATTCAACCTTTGAAGACAATTTTCCCAAATCGATTAATTTCACGTTTTGGTGATATTCCTTGGGCTCCTAGATCTTGTGACTTTACCCATTTGGATTTCTTTTTATGGGGGTACTTAAAGTCAAAAGTATACATTAATAGGCCTCGTACTTTGGAACATTTGAAAGAGAACATTTCTCAAGAGATTCGCAACATTCCTCCCGAGATGCTAAGAAAAGTGATGGATTCTGTTACGAAAAGAATGCGCATGTGCATAAACCAACATGGTGGACATTTAGATGATATCCTATTTAAATAAAAACTCCAAAACCCTTTATTTCGTTTGCAATTTACCCGAAGTTTCTATCTCAAGTAGTTTTTTCATAAATTAATTCTAAATATATCATGTGACTTTTGTCACACCCTTTATTATTTCTATTCAGAACAATGTATAGCGAAATATTTGGCCTCTTCGTAGTAGATGGAAATGTACGAGCCAGTCCTACATCTTGCTTCAAGACAAGGTCTTCGTAATGCTACGAGTAATTAGCAGCTATAAATATAGAGAGCTTATCTTCCTGCTCCATCAAGTTTCCATTACGCTTTCCCTTAAATTGCTTTCTTCGATACCTGACTTCAGTGGAGCAAGGAAACTTATGTCATTAAATTGAAGAAGGGCCTCAAGTTCGCCAATTCATTATTGAACTCTGGGAAGGTATCCAGTCGAGAATTTTAGCATTAAACACACCACTCCTCACATTTCATATTGTGCTCATATTCATTAGTTACGGTCCAAGTTCTGCACTAGCTGTTTCTGCTAAAAATTACTCAGGTACGCCGAGGGCTGAGCTAAGTTCTATTCACAGTCATAATGTTGTAAAACAAACCCGGAGTTTACTATTATACATACTGCAAGAAATTATGCAGTTAATTTTTCATATCGTGGGACATAACAGTATTTAATTTATTTGTATTATGTGTATGCATAGCAATTGATCACGGGCAACACGAGGTATTAAGTCAATTAATATGAATAAGCCGGAGAGGTTCATCCGAAAAAATTATTCACTGGAAATATTCAGAAGCGAAGTTATGGCATGACGTATTTTCTGCCTGGGTTTCTCATATTCTTAAAAAACTAAAATAAATTACTAAATATGACCTCACATTATGCAGGGTCAATGAGCTCTGTGGTTAGGATTCAAAAAGATAAAAAGTGAGTAAATGTAAGGGACAAAGAAACATTTAAATTGAAATGCTACGAACCAATTTTTTTCTCTCCATAAACACACTGAATATCTAACAGACATATATAAGCCTGTTTTAGATTCCTTCAGGATTACATGAATCACAATATTATTCTGTCTTGGTGAAGTTTTTCACATGGCACTGTGTTTCAAGTTGAAATTTAACTGATCAGCGTCGCTCCTTCACTTCATTGTGAAAAAAGGCAATTTTCTGACAGCACAATTAAATGTTTATTCATGCATTGTGGGCATAATATTAAAAGGATTTAAGGGTGGGAGCCACTGGGTGCTTTCTTTTTGGAAAAACTCTTTCTCCAAAGTAAATCTCTCGGAAGAATGATGTAAAAATGCATGTATGCCATTTGCAACCTAAACACATATTTCGGTGTGGAAATAAAACAGCCTGCCTCACTTCGATGTGAGTTACAAATTTTACGAAATGTTTATGTAAAGCAGGCATGTCAAACTCAGTTTAGCTCTGGGGCCGGATCCAGACTTTCTGTTCTCAGGTGGGCCGGATTAGTAAAAGAATGTCAACTCCAACTATTTAGCTTTGTTTTCCAGTACTATGCTTTATCATTCAGCCTACATTTGTAGCCTACCCTACATATTATAATCAAGTGAACATACGGCCCGCGGGCCGGGTCCGGCCCGCGGGCCGTATGTTTGACATGCCTGATGTAAAGTGATATTATGTGGGCCAAATCAAAATTATGTCCAGTAAGATGCTGTTGTTTATTTAAGTTCGGACCTTTGTGTTGTAATATTGGAGTACGATGCTGGTTTCAATGGAATATTTTCACTTCTCTGCAGTGTAGCAGTGGTGAAGTGGCTGATAGAGCTGTAGTTTAAGTTTGCATGACCAAGAGTGTTAGTAAACATGTCTTTAATACCATAAAATAATTTTACAACCTGATTTAGCGCCCTAATCTGGTACAAAATTTTTTAAAGTGCGTTAATGGGATAGAGATATTTATCAAATCAAATGTTATCTAGTTAAAGTTACAAGATCTCCCAAATGGGCGTAATGCTTTTACATAATCCTTACACTAAAACATACACTGCGAATAAAGAAAAACATTAATTAACCGAGTATGAGATAAAAGCAAGACCAGAATTATAAAATTCGCCAAACAGGGTTTACGTAAACTCTGTTAACTAACGTTAACTGTTTGTAACAATGTTGTTTAAGTCGACACAACGTATTACGCCTGCATTGTCAGGCAACCGGACTCCCGTTGCTGCTACCGGACTCCCACGCCTATGAGGGCATCCAATCCATTGTATAATGAAGCTCTCTGGCTGGGAATAATTCATTGGCCAGAGATACTACACACTAACAACGCTAGTCGTGTTGTCTTACATGATGATAATCACTTCTAATCGACAGCTTGACGTGATGGAAACCGATATTAAAATAAGGAACTTGACTATAAATGTCAAAGTACTTCCTATCATGTGAATATTTATATTTGATTATTCTATCAGATGTGCATTCTTTGCACTTGAATGAAAAGTGCTGAAAAGAATAATGAAAGCATATTTAAGTCAAGGTTCAATTTGTAAGTTTTGAAATCAGGCTCACCGTCAATAGTAATTCATATATAATAAATAAATTCTAATGATTCCAGGACCATCATTCATTGATAATGTAGTTTGTAGAACACATTTGTGATTAACTATTTCTACAGATTCAATATTTTGAAAGAGCGCAAGAGCATGTTTAGCGTATGGTTTAACTCTATAGAGTTTGTTCTAAAGTACTAGGATAAAAACCGTTCTTTGGAATTTAACACGTTAACCGCCACATGTACCACCGGTGGTACATTTGAGGATTTCACTTACGGCCGCATGTACCACCGGTGGTACATTTCCAAATTTTTAATAATTATTTTCAAAAATTAATTTAAAATATTTACGGAAGGTTAAATGATAAAGTCGTAAAATGGTAAAGTCGTGGCGGTAGTGACAAATCTCTGATATCAGGCATGGCGGTTAACGTGTTAAAATTAACAAAAGAAGCATGCAATGCTCTATGTGCGCAACAAAAAGCTCACTAGAAGCACATCCTACTTTGGCAGACGAATGCCCTTGCGACATGGTGAAGTCCCTCGCTTCTCTTATTTACTCGCTTCTCCTCCATTGAAATGTAGTAGAGGAATTTTCGATTCACGTGAAAAGTTAAAAGAGTATTTATATTTGTTCTTACCGAATGCTTGAAAAGATTGAAAATATTATTGGGATGGATATTTTAAATTTGACCTGTAGCCTTAATAATTTTGTATGGTGTTTATCGAGCATCAAACCGTTATGGAGCAAACACAATTTAAGAGAGAAATCATCATCAATTCATGTGACCTTAAAGTTCAACGTAGTTTGAGTAGACATAAATCAAGAATTTTCGAGAAAATAATTTTATTACCCGATGGCTACACTACAGCTGTTCGATATTACGGTCATAATTTATTAGAGCTTGTCCCCTTAGTCGCATTTTACCAGTTTATTTGAAAAGCAGTTAGCAAGTTAGGTACCTTGAAATCACACTCAGATTGGCGTATGTATCCAAGAGACCGGATGCTAGTTCAACTTATTTTTAGGTGCAGAAGTCACCATAAGTCGTCTAAAAACTAGAAACACCTTCTATCACCAATGTGCAGGGAAGTTGAGTGTGGATCATTCATAATGGTTCCTCTTGCTTCTCTCTCGAAGAGTCGAGAAAGTATTCTAAATATTTATAATGAAATGAGATTGTCTGAAAACAACTAATCTTATGGTCTGATTGGGGAAAATTTGTGAATTCTATACGTATTAAGCCCAGAGTTGTATTCAAAATTCGAAAGTGCATTACATCGGGCGAGAACGCGTGAGACTAGACTGACTTTGTAGCCACACTTCTGTGTTTCAGTGCCTCGGTGTTGGAGGTGTGGTGTATTGGACGCATTAATATTTTAGACCGACCACAATTAGTTAACTTCATGTGTATGCGTCACAGTTTCTAGCTCATCGTATAATATTGACACTAAATTCGCTTTAAAAACATGATTTATTGCAGGCACCTGGTAGGGTTGAATCCGATCCAGCATGTATTACTGAGGGAATTTTACCTTTTTCTGGCACATATTTTTTATTATATAAATCCTAATAAATTTATTACAATAGTTTCATAATGAATAAAACACGAATTCATACACGGAATCAATTTACACTAGTTTCAGTTACCTCTCTTCACGACTTGCGTATGTCTGGTGCCAAAATTTCCTCCCATTTGAGAAAAGAAAACCTAAATTTTGTACTTGAATATTTATAAATACTTAACTGTGAAATAATTAGCATGCACTGAAGGTGATTCTTCGTGTTGTGAAATTGTTTAGTTCACCTCTTTCTTGCTTGGTGGTCTTCTGATTTCCACCTTGTTTGTTTTATTAACTGTGTCATTTTTTGATACTGCTTTGTATCACTTTCGATTTGCATACTTGCTGCTCGTCTGGCATTAATACCATTATTACTGTAGTGTAATGATTATTGTCGTGTACCTGGCATTAATAACATTATTACTGTAGTGTAATGATGATTGTCATGTATCTGGCATTAATAACATTATTACTGTAGTGTAATGATTATTGTTGTGTATCATTTCTGTGAAACATTACCCCATCTTCATCGCACTTATTCACAAGACCTCACTTAATTTTCATCAGTAGTTTTTTTAGCAAACTCATAAATCTGACATCCCAGCGTGCTATGCTATTTTTTGAGTAGACGTGAGAGAATAAGTTAAATTTTAATGAACGCGTGTCCAATACGTCAAAGTGTGACCTGCATTTCAAATGACCTACATAGGAATGCTCAAAAAAATGAATCAACATGCATTTGTCATGCAAGAACTCTGTCCACGCAAACACTCGTCACAGCAATCTAACGAAACGCATTCAGTAGATATTTTAATTAATCAGGATTTATGAATAATGAACAGCATGCAACAACGAATTAAAACATTTTAATTCAATTATCTGGCCAGGGTGTGACAAACGCTTCATCACCTAATACATAATTGATCACCAAATGCATGCATCATCGATCGACGACTTAGACATTTACTTTTGCCTGAGTACTAGATGTACAATTTGTTATTTTTGTCTAAGTACTAGATGTACAATTTGTTATTTTTGCCTAAGTACTAGATGTACAATTTGTTACTTTTGCCTGAGTACTAGGTGTACTATGTTACTTTTACCCGAGTACTAGGTGTACTATTTGTTACTTTTGTGTGACTACTAAGCGTTTACTTCTGCCTGAATAGTAGGTATTTTTATATCACGTGCGTAACAATGATACCTAATTTAATATTGAGAAACAGGTTATTTTAAGACATACCAATAGTATGCGAATAAATTTCTCGCAATTGCAAAAAATTGAACACGTTTATCGCTTTTTCCGATTCTCTCTGCCTTTGCAAATTCAGATCGACTAACATTCACGGCTCTGCTGCTGACATGACGATCTTCAATCTTACAGACAGATTGCAAGGCTATTCATTACTTCCGTTTCTATGGATACCTCGTTTGTTTTTCTGCAGTTGAGAAATGAAAACGAAATCCTTTCATGAACAATGTTTTCAAACTCTAATGAGATAAAATAGCCATTGCTGAAAATATTACCAAACGGAGAAATGAATAATTAATAATCTTCCGGAGCCTGTTGAGTATAAAATTAAACGATTCAGATGGAGTGCCTGATTTCCAGCGATGAATCAACGCTAACAGAAAGTTAAACGATCGACTTTCCGATTATCATTTTATGGAAAACAGAGCAAATGGTTTTTCTCATTTATTGTCTCTGAGAAAAACTCATTCTTTTAAAAAGTCTTTCCATGATGGCAAAAGATCTCGCATATCAAAGAAAAAAAACTGACTAAACTTTAACTCCAAGCACGGAAGCCCTAAAAAATACAACTCAGAATGCTAATGCATGAAAGCACTAAATTTTCTTTACCTCAGACGAGCCATTTAGCGAAAGAAAATTCAACGAATCAATCATACTAACACTACGGTAAGAACTTTTATATAAATGAACTGATATAAATTACTCGTGCTGTTGAATACTTATTAAAAAAAATTAACAAGAAGACTAATTATTCTCGTATTTTTATGAACTTCAGTTGAAGTAGCGAGCCGCTCAATGTCAGATCGTCCGATGCAACTTACAGAAAATATACAATTCGGTTGTCATGAAAACATCACACATTTACCAGTAAAATAAATACCAGGAATTCAAGACTCACTGCTACACAGACAAGCTAAGTAATCAAAGCTCATTTTTACTAAGTTTTTACTAAGTTATTACCAAGTAGTCGAGCCTACACTGTCAACTCAAGTTTGTCAATCAGAGTGGAAGTTTAGGTTTTCTATTTACTAGCACTGAATGAGTGTATGATGATATTCAGCAAACACAAATGAATACAAAACATGACTAACATAAATGAATACAAGACCAGAATTACTGAGGATAAATTAGCTTATGCCATGAAAACGATCCATCCGAAACAATTACCTTACCTAGGTGGCGCTATCTAACTTAAATAATTCATGTAGTATTTTTTGCTACGTTAAAACAATAACTAAACTGTAGTGTTTGAAGGAACGGGATCATTTTTAGGACGCTTATTGGTTCATAGTATTTTTAAAACTTTTGTGTAAACATTTTAGTTTTTTCCTGTACAAAGTAAGAATTGTAAGCCCGACAGGTACTTGTCTGGTACTTTTTGTAATAAAATAATTATGATAGGTAAATTAACCTTTTTTACAGCCCATCGAAGGTGATTTTATGGCCTATCGCAAGTAGCTATAATTATTATAATGCTCTCTAGATGATGGTTAAAAAATATTTACATCTTAATTTTACTTCTATATGTGCTAATATCCACGTATACTATATTGGTGTATATATCTCATTTACTCAATAGATTATATAGATCTCAATAGAACGCTCATCGAATTTCTAAATAGGAAGCAACAACTAAGCAAACGTAATCATGTTCATTCAGTGAACATAGCATCATACTCACACAATGAACTCAACACCATGCTCACACAATGAATATAACCCAGTACTAATACAGTGAGCACGATATGGTACTCCTACAACGAATACAACACAATACTCGTCTGCAAGCGTTGCACAGCCATGGATTCACCAGTCACACGAGTGAATTGGACACCTTACTTTGAAGTAAACTGCATCCACCCCAGCGCTCATTCCGTATTGGTCTCGAATACCGTCAATTCTGCCATAAAAAGACATACACGTCAAAACTAGAGACAGTATTCGCTATCGAAAATGAAACAAATGTTTGGTTAGGTGTTGGAATCTCAACAATGAATCAGTATGCACAACAACTAGGAAACAAGCTTATAATTATACAATCTGTATTTATTAACACAGCCAGTGGATAATTACATATGGAATCAGGATATATACGCGATGGAATAAATTAAAACCTGCATTTCACTTGTATGTTAATAGAACCTGCATTCAACTACAAATTTAGCGCATAATTGCTAAGCATTGTGGAAGCAGCATGAAAATCGGAGCTGGAAATTATCTCAACATTATAAAATATACCATGGGTTTCAAGCCAAATTTGAAATTTAAGAAAATCGTCTTCGTACTTCACCCAAATTCCTGAAGGAGGGTAAACATTGGGTGTTCCAACATGACAATCAACACTATATAATAAAGCGCAAGATGCCTCCTTAAATAAATAAATTTATTTATTTTTATTAAACATTTATATATTTATAAATAAATATAAATTTATATTTATCATAATGTTATTACAAAGTTGTTATTACTTCTCCAATGTTATTACAAAGGGAGTCTCCCTTAAACACTGGTAGTTAAATCCGTAGACTTTCAGGTATATAGATTCATAACCATTAGAGTTAAGTCCGTAGACTTTCTGATTAGGTCTGAGAATCTGTTGCTTGAAGTTCTTCCTTCAAATCCATGCATGATATTAAAATCTGTTATTTTTAACGGGCATGCACACTAGTGACTCACAGAGCTACCATTACAACATCTTACGAGAGTTTAAAATTGTACCAGAAGAACGTCAGTCTTGATATTTAGCAGTATTAGAAATAGTCCGTGTTGAACTATCACACAAGTTCTCAACTGATGCATACAATAATTTTGTTTTACGATTTAAGGGAAAAGTACCTTGAATAAGTGACTTAGCCAAAAGCACATGTTACTAGGCGATGAATGTAATTTTACAAGACGTTAAGAATGCTTTTTACAAATGCGTTTTGAGTTGCCAGTGCATCTTATTGACATTTTTCAAATGTTTTAATCCTTTAGTTCAGGTGATGTCATTTTTAAGTGGGAGTGTTTGGTAGCTTATATGTGGCAAGTCTCGTGACATTTTCATATGCCCAGAGATATTGCATGTATGCTGTTATTTACTACACTACAAGTTATTATTTATGTACTAAGTTACGAATTATTTTTTAACCACACTATCCCGCACCACAAGCGAACGAGTCGGTAAAATACACAGAAGCCAAGAGGAGTAAAATAAGACGCTATCTTGAACTTGAGAAAACGGTATTCAAAATGTATCAGAAGCTTCCTACCTCGAGTCATGTGAACTAAAAGTTGTTTTCAAGTTGCTGCTAACAAGCATACTTTTATATAAAAGCTAAATTTTACAAATTTTCAGCCATCAGGAGACTTTCAATTGCTTTCTCCAGTAAGACTTTAGTGAAATAAGAGTCTAAAAACTTTCAAGGGTGGGTTCAAATTAAAAAAAAACAAGCATCGAATTCTTTACATCATGAACAAATCGCATCACATACAACGTTGATATATGTACGTGGCTTAAATTATTTTACATTATGATTAACCACGGGAAGGTTAGTCATTGTGTGTATTTTTACTATACCTTATATTGACCCAAAACTAGTTCTACAATGATAACTTCTCGCATATTCATGATCTAGAAGCGAAACATAGCAAACATCCAAGAATAAAAATTGCTTAAAAATTTACGTTTTGATATGTGATCAAACCCCAAGGAAACTTCGCCCGACCACCATCTTCCTCCCTAATTTTCGCACGTAAAGTGATCTATCTTGCTAATTTTGTTATTTACTTATCAAATTAAACGCAGGTTAAGAAAGCCAGAAACTGGAACGTCTGATACATGAGGGGCATTTTGTGGGTGTGCACAGCACCTCCTCTCTTAAATCGACAAACAAGCAACAGGTGTGCAAAGTACCTCTTCTTGCATAAACAAACCAGCAACGGGTGTGCAAAGTACCTCTTCTTGCATAAACAAACCAGCAACGGGTGTGCAAAGTACCTCTTCTTGCATAAACAAACCAGCAACGGGTGTGCAAAGTACCTTTTCTTGCACAAACAAACAAGCAACGAGTGTGCAAAGTACCTCTTATAGAAGAAACAAACAAGCAACAGGTGTGCACAGTACTTCTAGTGCATAGAAACAAACAATGTGCGAAGTACCTCGTGCAATATGAACAAATATACAGCCTCAACCATGTCAGGAAAGTAACTGTAATGTGTACGGAAGGGTAATCACTATGACTGATGTTTTTGTGATTGAATTATTGTTTTACAAAGAACACGAACGAGAACTAAGCACAAGAACTAAAAACTCATTTCGTTCTCTGAAGAAGTCACGTTTGGCCTAGAAATAATCTCGGCATTTGGAAGCATGAAAGAAAAGTCAGTCGTCAGATACAATGGTGTTTTATGCAGTTTAGAATATTGGAAATAAAATAAGAAAAACGTTCAATATTCGTTATACTAGTTGCAATAAAATTTTACGGGATATCTTGAATGAACTATACCTTTTTTGTTTCATAACTTGATCAACCCTTTCTTCAATACATTTTAATTAAAAAGACCGTGCGGCACTTCCATTGAGGGAATTAAGCAGGGTTGAACGAAGACACACAATTCAATAAACTTTACCACGCAACAAGAGCAAAAAAAATGAATACAAAGCATGTCCAGCAGATCACGTTGGGCACAACTAGAGCCTTCAGAGCTTCATAGGAGGACGGCCACGATATTGCATCAATTCTTCACTGGGATCCGCTCGAGCTGCGGGATCTAAAGGATCTTTCTCTGATCTGATGAACCTCGCGACTACTAGCGCAGTCAGTCTGTTATCATATTGCCCGCTCCCTCACGTTACTGTCCCGGTTTTCACTCCCTAGACCAGGTTGTCCTCTGACTGGACAACGCACTTTGTTTGCTAGGTAGTGCCTTACTTTCACGACATTGTTTCGTTCCTTATTCCCTTCTGAAGTTGCGTGAGCTAGACTGGAATGCTCGATGTCAGTTAGGAAAGCTGTCTCAATTTACCGTTTTTTTCTGCAAGTTTTCATGAAAAAGAATTTTTTGTACATAACAGAATTATAAAATGGTAGGGTTTTGTGTGTTTAGGTGAAGTATCTCCTTTTCATTCACATTCAGAGTTAATTGTATACGATCTATTTCAGCGACGAGTTTCTTCTATTTTTTAGTGTTCTATTACATGGGGAGAGTTCCGAAAAGACCACAAATGTTAGGAATGTCATAGCCACACAAGTTTGTAAAAATCTATAACTCGTCATCACCAAAGCGAGTGAATAAAGCATCAATATGTTCTGTATGATAAAAAATTTAGCACAAATAAACAATCCAACTGAACAAGTTCGCTTTCTCTTTGGCTTAAAGGTGTGTTCTTTGATTCTGTTTTGGTTTTAATTGAATGCTGTGATCAGTATCTGATAGCTAAATCTGATTTTGAACTCACGTTGCACAAGCGTAATTAACATGACCTCGTTTTACAACTGCTCCGTACTTTACGGCGCATTCATTAACTTTCCAATATTGTGTCCGACTTACAGAATCGTTGATGAGATTCCAATGGATTTCTTAGAACTTAATTGGAGACAAACAACAACTCTTGGCACAGAACACAGCGATAGATACATGATCTGTCCAACTCACAATACGGTTTTTAGTCTCAATAATCTATTTTGAGTTAGTTACTGGTTCTATGATCACGGATATATTGCTTTATGTAATTACTGTGCTGCAAAAATAGATAAGTTTCTTATTGACTGACCAGGCTGCTGAGGACCTTCAGTCTTGTAATTGAAGGGTGGAAAGCACTAGTGGACTACTTGCATTTTTTCCCACCGGAGAAAATGCAAGTTGTCCACTAGTGCTGTCCACCCTTCATATAGTAAACTACTGGATCGTAATCGCCTCTGTCTGCGCTGTGTTAGCGACAGCACGGGAGTGGACTACTTGCATTTTTTCCCGTGGAAAATATTTTATATTTACCATGGGAAAAAATGCAAGTAGTCCACTAGTGCTTTCCACCCTTCAATTGTCTAGACGGCAACTAGTTCCCTAAAGTACTTGCTTCTAAGTATACCATCATAACCTACTACTAAGTTCCTCAAACTACGTTCTTGCGAATAAAACTCGGCCTTATTATGAGTAACAACGAACGCTTGTTGTCTGGACGGTCTTGTTTATCCCACGAGACGGGATTGTTTTAGTTGCAAACCCTCATCCTGCTACTCAACTTCGAGTTAATTAAGATGGTGATGCATCAGGCGTCTTTACGGAAATGGCCATGAATTGTTTACCGCAACTCCAATACGTGCGCTTGGCCGAACGTCGAAGACCTTCTGTTTATTGCTTCTTAACTTGAGAGTTTCCATGTTTTTGGGTGGACTGAGAGTAGAACCTCGCTTGTTACGTGTTGTGCGTCGGTTTCTCTTCAGAGTAAAAAATTTATTCTCTATCTTAAACATTCTTTACAGAACATCAACCTGCTGTAACTCCAATGTGTTTTTCACTGCAAGAAATCATTGTCACAAATAATTTTTAATGAATCAATCTGAGTAACATGGTTCTATATATGATACGCGGAACCTCATCTGAACAGTTAATTTTAACTTGAAGAACTAGAAGTTCAAATTCAGACACGTGAATAAAACCTAAGTAGGATGTATGCGAGTTGGCAGAATTAGTTTGCGCTAAATATTTTATTAAAAGATTCGAATCGAAACAGCATTCATAAATGTATTTGAAACAGCTTAGAACCCTGCTTAATTTTGTGGCCAGATTGTGATCATTAATCATTTCAAGAGTCTTGGATAGTAATATAATGAATTACAAGAATCGATGGGTTTGTCAAAATACGTAATCTGCGCCTAGAATTCCCTCGCTTTTCAAAATCCAAAATTGTTGACACTAAAACTTTATCTTGCGTTGTTCGAAACTTACCAACTTTGAAAATTGCGAAGGAATCGGAAATAAATCCTGTAGTTAATCTATCAATTCTCTTCCAAATTTAGATTGGGAAAAATCATGAATGAAAATTGCACTCAGAGCCGAGTTCCAAGTAATGTGACACGTTCCATTTAATTATTACCACATTTGAGAGCCTCTTGCTCTAATGTATGGTTTGATACATGAACCACGTACACGACTTGCCCAGTCGTGTACGTTTTAGATCATCCAAGCGAGATCCACTGTCATCTACCACTGGATGAGTTCTGTCTTCCTCAGGTATCTGCCTGAATTCAGTCGGGATGACTGGCTCTCAATGCAGCCTTCCTAAGCCTCTGGTTAATCCGCTCTAACTTTCTGAAAATCTGAACCGTAGTAGAAGGCATAGCGGGACTCGTTCATTTTAACCTAAAAAGTAGAAATGAAAGTGACCGTAAAATCAACATTTTCCTCAAGCTTTTAAAATACAACAAATATTCGTTGTGACTCGAACAATTTGCACCTTGCGTGACACTATCCGTTGTTCTATTTTAAATTCTAGACTTGGAGCGTGTGTTGATTAGGCAGACAGTATCGTGTTGTTCGGGGCGCTTCTGAGCAGTACACCGCTTGGCCCCCGGAGACTTGCTCAACAGCGTCATTTTTCGACCTGGTATTCGAGAAGAAAACTAGGACATTGTTTAAAAATTCTTAGCGGAGAGAGTGTCGTCGAAAAAACATTGTAGGGAAACACTACCTTTTTATTTTGAATTCATGTTTGCCATGGACGTTGGAGTGCTTCTTCATAACTGATAGGTCATGCAGGAGGTAAAGGCTGCATAGGATTAAGATACCCATTTCTACAGGATATTAAATTTGTGCCATACATAGCCCTTATTCAGAACTGTAACGAAAGAGATATCATCAGAATGTTTTCTCCTTCCAGCCAATCATCTTCTAGGCTGACACAAGCATAATAGCCATAAATTATGGAAGGGCCTACGTTACAGCCTTTTCCGTCCTGCGAATCTCACGAGTGGCAACCAATCGCCTCTCTAATGGGAGCCATCAAAGCCTCGATAAAGGAAAAATGTCCTGACACACAAGAGGCTTCGTCATCATTTGCTTCTGTGAGAATAAGCTCGCTGAAATTCTTCTGCAATTCCGAGGTTAGGTCAAAATATGAGCTAAGGCAGCAATTTGGGATTTTTTCTGATATTTTAGTGCAGTCAAGTAGTATTCAGTGCGCTGTATTAAATAACATCTACTAAAAATTGCACTCGTGAGCTTACAAAGGACTAAACTGGACAGAAGTTGTAATTTGAACTGTAGAGGAATTGATGACGACCTGAAGGATCAATAGCCGTGCTGTTCAATTTTTCACCGCTGGACTGAGTAGTAAGTTTATCTTCGACCCCTTGATAAGCATAAATGACCAGGTAGGGCCTCTAATTTGCAACGTGTCCGGACGATAGCCCGCGTAGAAATAATTTCAGCCCCTGCAGTTATGGCAGTACAAAACTATGAAAACGTACCGGAATGTGCAAGAAAATGGCGAAGTTTTCGACGAAAAATCGGTGAATTATTATACCCGTCCAACTTCAACGTATATATATATATATATATATATATATATAATTTTTTGTAAATGATAGTATTTTTGTGTTCCAAGAAAGCACATTCTCTTGATGTCTACGGGCTGGGATAACTTGTGCGCTAAACAGCGTCTTGACGAGACGTTTTGGCAACCTTGTGACAATAGTTTTTTAAATTCCATAAATGAGTTTCATCAAGGCACACTATTTCATCCTAAATATACATTTCACCGTGAATGCACAGAAGATTACAGTTACACTTACAGTTGTTCCGTTCTTCAAGACTATTTAGTGCTGCAAAATGATCAATAAAATTTAATCTATCAAAAGGTTTGGCTTTATATTTTGTACGTGTTGAGTTTACTAGATGCGTTGGATAAGCCATTTGCTGTTATAAAGCAGTAATAAATTTATAGTCAGAAAAACGGATAAAACAATCACAGTTTCAATTAAAGTTCGTGAACTGCCACCATTGAAAATCATTGACAAGCCAATTAATAGAATGGCCTGCAATCAAATAAGATCATTAGCGATCCTACAGAAGTTTTTATGCGTTATTCTCGACCATGTTATAAGTTTATTCCTGTTTTTGTGATACTGACAATTTCAAATTGTGATTTCGGGATTTTAATTTGTTGTCTTAGTGCAGTAACAAAGAATGCATTTCTTCAGACACAAGTTATAATCTATTAATGATAGAATTGAAGGAAACTTTACTAATAGGCCGTCGAACTCGGTCATTATGGATTAAAAACGTGTATTTTAACTTGGAACATTTAGAATATCTATAATACAATTTGCTTGGCGGGCAATCATTCCTTAAACAAATTTAAGCTATCTTTGGTTTGTACAAGTTTATTGTAAGCACATGCTGAACAGAAACATTAGTTCCTACGAATTTACATCGTCATAAGTGTGACAGTTTATGTAAGTACGAGTTTCAAGAAATTTATGCGATCAAACGTTTCTATAATTTATAATAAAAGCTCGCACGAATTCATCCAGGTTTTAGTTTGACTCGTCGAAAAAATTTTTGAAACATGTACAACATCGGTAACATTAATGTTCAAAGCTAGGAAAGAAAAATGAAATCGGTTCAACGAAATCAGACAATAAGGCCAACAGAAAAACGGTTATTATAAACATTTCTTTTTAAAGTTATTTTAAAGACCAAGAATTGTGACTTTTCAGAGTTTCATTTTAATAAACGCTATCACAGTTGACGTACATGCTATGGACAATAGAAAAATTACAACACATACGTAAAAAAATTAAACAGCCCTACTGGAAATCTAAAAAAATTCTACTGCTCAGTCGCATTCAAGAAAGAAATGTTACCAGGATTAAACATTAAAAGCAATTGTAACCTAACTTTGGGAGCGCCGTTTAGACTGCCATTTAAAAATAAACTTTAATTGTATTCCTGGATAGTCTAAAAATTCTCGAGGGCTCCACAACCCGTAAAAAACTTTCTGAAGCCTCTAACAGGCATTGACTTTCTGGATTTTGACATACAATTTTCTGTGAGGTAGGAAAGCCTTGAATCAAACAAACATTTTCTGAGCAAAATAATTTTGTTAGGTAACAAGTTTTGAGACGGAAATTTTTTATGGGAGTTACGTTAAATGGTTAGAACAAGTTATGTTTGGGCAATAGCCAGTGTTTTTCTGGTATATAAAAGAAGCTTCAGTTTAATAATAGATTAACGAGTGAAAGAGGATAGAAGATGATAACTACAAGGAACACTTTATGAGAAATTCAAAATCAAGCAGTAAAAGTTGGGAGCAAAGTTATGCGTTAAGCTTATCGTATTAGAAAAAAAATCAAAGGGGAACAAGAAAATCTCTATTGACAGCAAATCTTGTGTGGCAGCATTACTATCTTATAAGATTGCAAATTTCTTTACAGATTAAAGATTTGTAAATATTTTTCAGTCCAAACGGTTCACTGAATTTCCTTTTTCAGCCCACAGCTGATGTTTGAAAACACACAAGAGCAAATTTGCAGCCGTGAAATAATATTTACCGAGCTCTGAAAGCTGAACTCGATCCGCCACAACAAAAGGCATACATCAAACACTAATTTCCAATTTCGATCCCATTGCATGTTTCACGCGCTCGAATACGATTCAGAGCTAATAAAACTGCACCAGCTAATATAAGATAAGACTTTCCCCTCTGATATCGGGAGCAATATCGCCCTTTTCTCAGAAGAAGAGCCTGCCTTTAATATGAATATTTTAAAATTTTACGACCGCCTACCACCTCAACGCCAAAGACTTTTCTCGCGCGAGCTCATGCATACGCTAACTCCGGGCAAAGCCTGCAGCAGCATCTACAGGAGGACAATCCTACCAGCGAAACGAACGGTTCGCGATTTAAAAAAAAAACGATTCATGCTTTCAGCCAAGCAAACTTTCGTTTAGTCCGTAGAGACAAACTAGAACACTCTACAGTGTAGAAAGTACGGGAATTCAATGGAAATTTCCCCTACAAAAAAAGAGGAAAGCTGTTCGAGATATGGGAGTGTAGAATTTATTTTTCTTTTGTCTGTGACACTGGCAGTAATACAAGGGGATAGGAAATTAAAATGATATTTTCCTCTGATTTATGGTCACTGGAGAATAATTTGCTGGTCATACTACATTATTATATTGAAATAATTATTATAATTATTCAATTATTATACAACTTTTTACAATCTCGATTACTGTTATTGGACGCTCAATAAATTTCAAGATTTATTGATTAAAATTTAAAAATGAAGACTTGAAAGAAAATGAAATTATCAAAACCGAAGAGGTAGAACTCGCTGCTGTAGAGATAAAAGAAAACAAAAGGGTACTTAATATGAAAAAACGAAGCATTGGAGACAAAATTTTGCGTCCTCAATTTATAATTCTCGAACGTTGCATAATCCAATATTGGAAGAGTAAAAAGTTTGTCTCCTAAAGAAAGAGGAATACATAGAACGGTTTGGGTCTAGTCTTGAAGCCAATCCTGTGCCTAAACCTTTTTAGCAACAGCACCTGGTGCTGCTCTAGCGTGCCTCACTCCCCAAGCAGCAGGTGGCATATAAATGCACAGTTATCTATATTATCACCAATTTTCTGCTGTAGTATATGCTCAATCAAGCAACCTAACTCCAGTGGCCAAGAAATAAAAAGCACATAAATACCAGTTACGACACAGTCTAGCAGGGAACGACTGCAACATGTAATAGAATTCCAAGTATGGGAACATCTTTCCAGAACTAAGAAGAGGAAGACAAAGAAACATTACGACTGTTTTAATTGCTTAAGTTGTTGTCGTTTTACTAAGTTTTTAAAATTCTAAGCAGCAGGAACGTGAATTTACTCTGTAAAGATGATCTTACGGTCTAATTTTATTTAGAATATGCATTCAAACATAAGAAAACATGATTGTTCACCACTAAACCTCTATAAACAAAGATGATATTAATAGATTCCTCCATTTAGATTCAAGGTTTCGTTGGGATTCAATACTACACCAAAACAAGCTTATCAGTCATGCATCCCTAATCACCGAATATTCTCTCCTGTTTCACTCCAGCAACTCTGAAGTAAACACCGGTTGCCCCAATAACCACAAACTATTATGGTCGGCTTTAATGTATGACTTACCGTCAAATTCGACGAGCTCCAATAATTATCATAACTCAATGCATGCCTGGCCAACTCAGAGGCAGCACTAAGGTTCTACTGCATCACTCCGTTCTCATTTCCAGTAAATGTAGTGCTCTTTCTGAGCGTATCTCTCAACTGACAGGAACTCATCAGCACAGACCAAACCTTTTCTGCGGATCAGCTGGGCTAAGGAAAGACTTTTCGGTCCCTTTGAAAAACCTGGAGCATTCTTGAGAAACTAGCAAGCGTAACACGTTCGTCACACGTACGATCGATGGAGAACGATGGTTCTCCTTTACGTAGAAAAAGATTTTTATTTCAGAGAGAGCCGAGAGAAAATCATTGTCGAAGGCTAACTGTTTAGCTGTAATCATGTAAGATATCTTTCTAAAAAAAGAATTGCAACTCGCCCAAGGGAATTAACTCAACATGAGTGTTATTTTGAAGTAAGAATTTTATACCGAAGTTGTGAAACTCGACTTACTTAGAAATTCATCAGTTTAAACGCTTCAATTAATAATCTGTTTTCAAAGGGTACGTTTTCTTTCACAAAATACGCTCTGCTGTCATTAAAAATTACTTCTAAGTAATCTCGCGTCAGTGGAATCTGCGTTTCATTTGCCTGGTACAAGTGATAACCAAGTTATTTGAGTACGCTTCAAATGTTGGTTCTGTATAGATGGTTGCTATTCAAATGCACGCCAGTTACTGTAGACGACCAAGATTTTAAGTGAATTTACAGGTATGTTCCCAGAGCAGCTCATGCAAGCCACTTGTACAAAGTCAAAAAGATGAAGAGTGTGGAAAGTGTGACCAACCAAATCACAGAAGACGAGCAATAAACTAAGTGTTTTTATTATTCCATTTGGTGCATGTCACTTGTCTAAAATAAACTTCATACAGCAGTGTTCATTAATTGTTGAATTTGTGATTGCAATGAAATTTTAAGTTCTTTGTTACAGTCCAGTTTACTACGGTTATTAAATATTTTATAAATTAAAGTAATTTGCAATATTTTTCCTCAATAGCATGCTAGCACTATACGAGTATTACTTCCTTGTACGCAATGGAAGAAGTTACAAATTTATGTGGAAGTAGAGTCTTCCAACTTCGATGCAGAATTCTTTACAAAGCAACTGCGTTCTGCAGCTTATCGTTTCAGCTGGGAAGAAACGACTTTCAAACTCCATAGTTTTAAGACTCTTTGGAACACTGAAATGAAACTTCGTGCAACGTACTCCATTCAAAGAGCGCTCGTCAGAAGGCTATTGTCTGCTCGGGAGAAATTGGTCTATTCTGAGGTTTGACCTCGAACAGTCGATGTTTTGTAGCATCATATGCATTCTCGCCACGCACAGCCGCATTTGCTTCTAAAAAGTGTTTAAATCTTCGAACTGGCAAGAATAAGCCTCCTATTGTGAAGAGATACAAACAATAAAGTAACTTCTAACTACGTTTGACCAGCAGATGCCTAATATTCGGGAACTTGCCTAAGCCTCTCGCAAGAACGTGCAGTTGCTGCTAAGCGTCAGAAACACCGAGCGCAATTTTCAGTTGTTGAGCTACAATTTTTGGGTTGCAAGTTCTCCCCAATAATTTCATTTGTGTGTGAACGATTTCGTAGCAAAAAATTAACATCATATATTCTGGCATTTATTTTATAATATTAACTCATAAAATGAACTAAAACCTCTTTTAATTTAAGGCTTTTAGTTTAACGTTACGCGTTTGGGAAATTTATTCAAGAGTCACAAAGAGGAATGCACAACTCAGATTTTTCATGGACATGAGTAAGGGGATATTAATTTACCATTGCTGTTTTGTGTTCTTCGATTCCGTGTAACTCAATAGTCAGGCTGTGCTTTGACAATGTCTTTTTTATGAATATTCTTAAGTAATTCCTCTGTTAAATAAAGATCAAAGTGCTCGTCATAGCGCAGCTTTTCAAATCTGATAGAAAATTACACAAGGCTCCTTAGGGTCTCGTGATCAAGTGAGTGTGCATGTGGTGTGGTCAGTGAAAATTGCACGTACTTTTTGTTCTGTTGAGCATATCAGAAGCTTCGCCACATACGTATGTCAGGTTCTTTAACACGTTGACTCCGAAGTGGTACGTATGTGTCCCACTGAGGTTAGGTTCTGTAATTTTTTCACATCCTTCTAGTGACTTTGTTTACAAAGTGAAGTTTTACACCAATCAGGCAATCGGAGGCAACGTGTTAAAAGCTTTCAGAATTGCCCCTGTTGTATACATGACAACAGCTACAATGAGAGACGAAATTGTTACTATGTTCAACAATATTCAATACTTTTCGTCATTTCTTAAAATTTAACACTTTGGCCTAGATGTGCGCCATATATGTACACGTACTGTGTTATTCGCAAGGACTAATTTTGGAATCGCAGTCAAAGTGTTAATGCTCTGATGATTTCAAACTATTCAAATTCAACGAAAACCAACGCCTCTTTTCGATGAAAAACTTAGGGGGATTTAGCCTTATGCTTCTTAAATATTTTTCATTGTAAAAAATGTAAAATTTCGTTCTGTATTTTTTTTCCGTAAATAACATCCTCTCAAACTTCCATTGATAACAAATTTCACGGAATAAATTAATTAATTACTAATGCGGGAAATTACTTATGCTGGTAGTCTTTAATAAATAAACCATGCCTGACATAGTATAACATTTTTTAACTAAGAAAAAAGCCTTTCTCTGAAATCTGAATGCATATTTTTCATGAGTTTCTTTGAAAGAAATTCTGTAGCTATGATAAATTGATTAAATATATGACAAGAACAGCGGTCTCCGTAAAAAATTGACTCACTAGACAGAGGAGAATGGGCTTGGCAATTTGCAGAGCACTCAGCTGTAAATGATGTTGCTTTCAGTATATTAGACGACGGTAATTTGAGCGCTGTTCCCACTATGCCTAGGCGCTGCATACAATTATGCACCGTATATCTGTCACTCTGCGTAAGATACTTTAGCCTGACCGCCGTACAGAGTGATAGTATAAGGTAGGTACTTACCGCACCGTATTACAAAATTTGTGTCAGATTACAAACGATTTAAAAAATTCATTAAATTAAAAACATAATGTACTGAACAAACCATTTGTTATAACTGTATACAGGGTGGAAATGCAACATTCCTAATCCATGTTGTTAAAGCTACGTGTGCGTAACATAGCAATATAAATCGCTTGAGTAAAATGTATGGTTTACTTTTTTCAGAGACTCTCATGGTTTGCTTATAAAATCAAACAAGTCAAAGTCCAAATGAATGATTGCTACGAATATTGAAGAAATCTATGAATGCGTAATCTTTCAGGATAACAACTTTGAATAAACACTAAAATACTTACGGACAATAATTCCAGTTCGCACATTGCTGTGCAGTATATCAGAAGAAAAATACAAAACTGCCGCACCGAATGAAGAGGGTAAAAGTTCAGGTCTCTCTTCAAGGCGAAAAGATTCTTTCCAGGCGTTGCAGATTCAAAAAAATCGCTGCAACTCGTTGAGCTCGCAAATCGCAATTGAAGTTGACAGCACTCTAGATATGCACAGGGTTGTGCCAAAAGCTGTTTCTAGCAGGTGTTGTATGAAATCAAATTTTGGCGTGGAGGTATGTGCCGAGCATGATCCTTCAGCCATAATCTTGAATATGAACATCAAGAGTCTTATATGATGATTCTATGCAAACTAAACCTATGAATTTTCATGATGCTTTTATTGAGATGATCATTACTTTAACATGATTATTAATTTTGACGTAAAATTTTTCATTGTAGAATAGTTTATCCGTAAAATTTGTCTGAAAGCAATAGTAGCAAAAAACCGATTTTGGCAGGCAGCAGATGTCTAGAAAGCTGTTTTGCAAATGCAGACCTATTCGCCTCAACAGTAAGCCTGCAGCGACAAATGGATGCCTTGCGAATAAAATGGCGACACTTGGGTAGGAGCGGCTTCTCCTTGTGTCGTTAATCTGAAAAATCGTGAGATTTTCGCTAGGAAAATTATTTCGTAAGTAACGATGGCCCAAATTCTACGCTTGTGCTCTATTTCTCAGCTTCTTTGCGAATGTGTTTCGGAGAACTTTTGTATCATTAATCAAGAGCTAAAATTCTACAATTTTTGTTTGTACAACGATGCTCAAAGAATTGCAGTAAAAATTATCTGTATCAAAATATAGACCTACCATCAGAATGTTAGTGGGTTGTAAAAGTAGGTTATCAATTTTCTTCTAGCTATTGACAAATACTTCTGGAGCTACCACAGCACTGCCTTCTCCGGAGCAGCACTACCTGTTAAGCAGCAGCACTATCTGTGACGGAGCCACTGTACCTAGCACTATGAACACATTCAAAAATCGTTTCGACAAATACTGGATAAGGAGTCCTCTAGTATTGTAACGTACTAATTCTATTTCCCTAACTTCTGGGGTCTGTGTATAATTGTAGCACATGTGCGTGAGTAATGTTCGTGTACGTGACTGAAATGGCGTGCGTGATTGAGGTGAATGTGCGTGATTGATGCCTATACTTTAGACGGCATAAGACTTCAGTAGTAAACCAAGAATAGACGAAACAGCGAGTTCCTATTACCTTATTTTAATCTATTCTTCTTGTTTTCGAGCAGCACTACCTATAACGGAGGAAAACTATCTGTTACATAACAGTATTAGTTGCTACCGAGCAGCACTACCTGTTACGGAGCAGCATTACCAGTCACAGAGCAGAACTAACTGTTATGTAACAGCTCTACTTGTCACAGAATATTAGCTGTTACATCCGCGCTGGTCGCACTAAACGAGTGATGATCCATGATCAAGCCAGTGATTTGACACAGGTACCATCAGGAGTTCTCCGAAGAAGCATTTTAGGTTCATTCCATTCAGATCAACGACCTTCACATCGAAATCATCAATAAAATCAACAAATTTGCCCTCGGCACGAAACACTGCCACAGAGCGTTCACCGAATGACACAGAGTAACTATACAATCAAACCTCAATCGTCTACTACAATAGACCGAAATTTGGCAAATGAGCTTCAACATTGATCAATAGTTAGTAATACCCGTTGGTGCAAATAACTGGCATTTCCAACACACGATGAATGACACACCTATTGAAGCTGTACAGTAACAAAGAGATTTTGGTGTCATTATCATTGAAAATCACCAGCATGACAAAAAAGTGGAAAAAGTGTCAGAAATGCGAAAATATTCCTTTGCTTCGTTTGAGAAGATTATTTAATAGATTATTGGTTCTTGCTTTTAGAGGTCAAAGAACTTAATATCACTGTTCTATAAAACGTTAGTCCGACCATCTCTGAACTATCCAGCGAAACTCTGGTCTCCTACTCTACAAAGAGACATTAATAAAATGAATAAAATTCAGCGTGAGAGAACGAAAATGATTCCTGATCTCCGTGATCTCAACTACGAAAGGCATCCTGATCAGCTTGAATTCATTTCCCTAGAACAAAGAAAACTGCAAGGACAACTCACCAAGACCAAAAAATATCTGGATGGCTTTCTACGATGTTACCCTGGAAAGGCTTTCTACAAATACGACAACGTACAAAACCAGAAATAACGGCCAAAAACAAATAATGAGAAACTTCAATATATCCTGGAGTCTGAACTTCATACCACTTAAAATTGAAGGAACTTTAAACCAGCTGCTCGAAAACATAGTTTCTGTTGGCACTGTGCACACAATCGAAAATTGTTTCAGTAAAATAATATTGGATAAGAAACCCCCTAGAATTTTAACATACTGGTTCTATAACCTCCTTAACACCTTAGGCCTGTGTATGATTCCGGTGCGTGTGCGTGACTGAAATGCTTGAGTGTGATTGAGATGCACGTGGGCGATTGATGCCCTATATTTTACGGAGGGAACTTGGGTAGCAGTCCACGAATGGCCCAAGTGGCTCGTTTCTGTTGCCATATTATAATACAGGGTGTCTCAAAAAAATGTACTCACCCTTTAACCGTTGCTAACATGCTGTCTTCTTTGTGTTGCAGGTGTGAGGTTCGAACCTTTGCGAACATGATTAAATGTGATTAAAGAATTATGTTCGCAAAGGTACGAACCTCACACCTGCAACACAAAGAAGACAGCATGTTAGCAACGGTTAAAGGGTGAGTACATTTTTTTTGAGACACCCTGTATATTCTATTTGTTACAGAAACATTAAACATCGAGAAAATTGCTATCAATTACCCACTCGTGCTCTAGCCGTGACTACCTGATGGATTCTTGCATAGTTGCGTTTTCTGTGAGCTGTAATGTAAAAAAATTATAGAAACAAATCTGTTTAACAAATTCTCTGGCTCTGAATAGGGAAATTTTTGACGTAGAATACGAAGAACGAAACAAATATAAAACTTTATGAATGCTATTGTTAAAAAATTGTGTACCATATGGTAACACTAGGAATAGATTAAATCTTTTATTTATTCATAGTAGAAGCATTTCTACAAATTCAAAATCCCCCTTTTTCGCTCTAGATCACGGATTTTTAACTATGAATGAAATTTCAATTATTTGTAGATAAATAAGAATAATGTAATGATTGTAATTTTTGTTCTGCGTTGCTGCCTTTCAGCATTCAATTGACGCATTCATCCACAATTGTCAATATTTTTTAGGAATAGATTCGTCAATCCTCGAATATCGTCTTGTGCGTGCCCTGACTTTGAAGGAAAGTATGGTGGGAAATAATGAAACATTCATGAACAACTTCCTCACAACATTTTTCTCGTAATTTGAGATTACGGATCGGAATAAAGTTTAGAGCCTGAATTTCATAATTGAATCAAATACATATTTTTTATCCTCCCTTACTGTGAAATTAGAAAAAAAACTGTGCATGTGGTCACATGAACTGCCTATGTGTATGCAAAATAATACAAATCTCAACCCTATTTATTGAAGTTAAATTCCCCCTAAAGTCAGAGAAAACGGCCGAGCACGACATCAAGTCTCAAAGATACGAGCAAACAAAGCTACTTCAGGGAGACATTGAGTTCCCAATCGCAATAAATTTTAACGAGTGCCTAGCCTTAACAATAAAATCTATGACACCAATCAAGTAAAATCCCTGATACGGAAAACGAGATGAATTTTACATCGGAAACAGACAATAAATCGCAATGTGAAGCAGTAAATAAATAATACGATTCTGAACTATTTTCTGACGCTCATATAAAATGGAAATGAAAATTTGCTGGACAAATTACTACCGGTCAAGATAGGGACCTCAAGATGTATCTTTATTATGGAGTTTACTTTTGAATTATAGGGGTCATTAAGTAGAAACTTTTAATTCATATGGAGAGTGGGATGCACTAGAATTTCCCGCTAGATCAGGGAGCGTATCAATAAGGGGCTATTATCTTCCAGCCCTCCATTTCCTACACCTCCCATGCCCTGTATCCTGAACAACTATGTGCAAGCGTCAGCATTTTCACCTACAAAATTTATGGGACTCAAACTATACGACTGCCGCTGACTTTTTTAAAGTTCCAGAAAACAGTGTATCATTTATTAAAATAAAGGTAGCAAGCATGTATAATAGTCTTTCTTGAAGATATACAAAAAAATTTTTGGAAGGAATCTTCTTACTTCAAGCATGTACGTACACATACCTAATTTTACACTATATTATGCATATTATAGCTTATTTTAGATCTGTTGACAAGAAATTTCGGGGTTTCCGAGAGTTAGGGCTCTGCAATGCTCTAGACGAAGTGTTTATGTTTGCTCAGTTATTGTGTGTACGTAAATTAGGACGGAAAACAAGACCCCTGAGCGAGGGAACTGGAACCTCTCCCCTCTTAATGAATTTCCAATATTAACTACAATTTAATCACATTACAAAATGCCAAGGTATATCACATTTCAAATTATGTTTTACAAATTCCACTGAACACAATTCCATAATACCATCTGATGAGGATATATTCCTAACGAGTGAGATTTCTTTTCAAGTCACAATAATCTCAGATCACCTGAACAAAATTCGTCAGTCGCTGCTAATTGTTATATGATCTCGGTCGCTCCATCAAAATGAGAAGAACAAGTTTGGCATCAGGGAAGAAACAGTCAGAACTTATCTACGCTCCAACTGTGATGGATTATGCTTGCAACATTAATATCAGGTTGGTGCAAAAGTTCTTGCCAATTTTGAAGAGAAGAATCCAAAATGATCTAAATTTATATTATGTGTATTTCTATTGCTAATTTATAATATCATGAGTAATTTAAACCTCTTTCTTTCAAACTATTAAGGAATCATTCGTATTTTGCTGCATTATTTGCACCTATGTTCAACCCAACTAAAGAACATATCAGACATGCTTTACTCTACGAGTTTCATAGATGTTTCAGTGCAAGTGCTGCAGTACAAAACGTTCAAAGTACATATGGAAATGATGCTGTGAAGGAGAGAACTTGCAGAAGGTGGATTTTCCGTTTACGCAAAGGAAATTTTAACTTAAAAAACGGGGTTAGAAGTGGTCGTCCAAAAGAGCTTGATTTGGAGTTGTTGGAAGCCGCTGTTACTGAAAATCCGACAGTAACCTCGAGGGAACTGGCTAACCAATTTGATGTAACCCATACAACCGTAGTACGTCAACTGAAACAAAAGGGAAAGGTTTCAGTATTCGGAAAATGGGTTCCTCACAAACTGTCTCATGAGAACCTGTGCCAACGTGTTTCTTGTTGCGAAATTTTCCTTTAATTGGAACTTGATTGGGAACTTGATTGAGAGGTTTTACCCCATCCAGCATATTCTTCCGGCCTCGCCCCTTCTGATTATCACTTATTTCGAGGATTACAGAACCATTTAAATGGCCTTAGCTTGACATCACGGGAAAAGAATAAAAATAAGTTAGATTCATATTTCGCATCAAAACCTGAAGAATTTTACAAACGAGGCTTATATAAACTTGTTGACAGATGGAATCAGGTCATAGAAGACCAAGGATGTTATTGTTATGAATTAATTCTTCAAAAACAACTTTTTTTCATTTCCAAAATTGAGCTTACACATCGGCAAAAACTTTTGCACCAACCTGATATTTTACCTAAGTCAACCTAACCTCCTATTATTCTCTTTAATAGAGAAGTTAACTTTTAATTTTGCGTTCTCTTCGTGTGCATTTTTATTTTTTGTTTTCAAATTTTTCTTCAATCATTACAACTGATAATTCATCTATTTTTACGTCGATTTTACCATTAATTTTTTTAATGAACGCAGGTTAATTAGGTAGGAGCAGAAAAGGTTGAGGAGCAGAAAAATAGGAAAATGATCTCATGAACCAACTACTCTCTTAATGATCTTCTCATGAACCAACTACTCTCTAAATTATTTTCTCATGAACTGACTACTCTCTATGTAAATTGCTAATGCTAAAACATATTGGACCACAAATTAATAAGGTACCTTAAGAAATTCTTTCTTATAGCTTTCACAGGAGTGACTTTTTTTGTGGCGCTAATATAATCATAATGGTTCAGTGAACCTACGCATAATGAACTGTTGGAAACAGCATTAAGTTGTATAATTTTTTACTCAAACACTTGCAAGAAACTTTTATAAAATCAAATTTGTTTATCAAAGGAGTATTCTTTCAACTAACACTTCCTCCAATTAATGTGATACACCTTTCTTGATTATAAAAGTCATCAGCAAAATGCCTTCAATTTCATTATGAACTCGTCCTTCCTGCTAATATTTCAAAATTGATTTTACGCAGCATTATCGTTGTATCTCAAACCCATGAAAGAACATCCCAAAATCAATTTTGCGTAGTATTTTTTTGTGTCCCAAAGCTATGAAAATACATGGCATTATCAGTTTTACGTAGTATTATCGTTGTATTCAAAACTCATGAAAATGAAATCGAAAGCTTTAGTTGATTGATTGAGCAAAGATCACACGTTCACTCTCCACACTTAAACACTAAAAAGTCCGCAAATAAATTGAAAGTTTTCTACACACTCCGTTTTTTCTGAGCTTCGGTAACTTCGTTTTTTCGGTAGCGACGTTTCGTGCCATCAAGCGATTGGAGTTCGATGAGACACCTGGGCTGATGCATTTCAAGGCTTAATTAATTTGAGCAGCACGGAAATTTCGGTTAAGCATAATAGTTTCAATTCATTTTCTTTGCACACTTCAAGGAGGATTCATCAATTTCAACTCAATACCTGTGCACGTTTAACGAAAGATTTGTGAACTTCAATTCAACTTTTGGTAGATTTAGCGAACAATTCGTGAACTTTTAGCCCAATTTTCGTGTGCTTTTAACATAACATTCATCAATTTCAACCCAGTTTTTTGTGCATATGAGTACTCAACGAGAGTCGTCTGTTTCCACTCTATTGCATTCTAACACTGCACCATGCATCCTCATGAGAGGATTTCCTTATTTTAAATTAGTTACCGTGGACCCTTATTGGATAATTAGTCAGTTTCTACTAAATTAAAATAGGTATTCAGTAGAAAATTATTATGAGCTGCGATTAGAAAAGGCTTTCAAAGAAAAGGGTAGTACTATGATTTATCTATCATATTTAGACAATTAAAAATATTTCTATGAATGTTGATTACGATGAATGTTACGCAACTCAGAAATGTGCTAAATGTAAATGCAGGTAATAAAAGTTTTAACTGTATTGATTTTCTGTGTTATCTCTCGTAGAGCTGCTTGTTCAGGGTCATTTGAGGTACCAATGTTATTTCAATCTATACTTATATACTAAGATTTGGAAATCATGTGTAACCTAAAACTTAAAAAGTAGTTGGGTAAAATAAAATCGAGGTACTTGGCAGAACTGAACACAAAATACGTGTTCCAGAAGAATTACGAGAACCAGGAAGAAAAACAGCTGACTAAAATAAAATGCATGGATGTTCAGCTTCATGAACTATGATGAATGTATGCGCAATCTGAGCAGAATATGAATGAAAGACAAGGAGAAAAATATGCTCTTTCGAGTAAGAGAACTTTATCAAGACTTTCTAAAAAACCTTTCTAATGTGTGAAAAAATTACACGAGTTGGAAACAAATTTTAAGGACAGAAATAGTCTTGAAAGTCTCCGGCTCCTCCGCGCCTCAATTGAAAATTATTAGTAAAAATAACGCCGCTGAATTGTCGGAGAAAAAACAGTATACGGAGGGACGAGAGAGCTTCGAACTTTGTTGCTCGTGCGTAAAGAAGCATCCAATCTAAATTTCAGTCTCCTTCCATTGTGGACACACGCTCAGAACATGAGAGCCCGTATAATTTGCAGCGATGAATCTGTATTAGTTTTTTGAATACGCTTACTGCAGATATTTACTTATTATTCCTACGTCAATGATTTTCAAGCAAAGACTTATGTGTTAGTTTTGGTGAAATGTTTTCTTATTGGATAATACATATACGCTGCTAGTCAAAATGATAACAGCAGTTCCGAAGTACTAAAATTTAAATATTTTGAACAATATGAAATGAAATTGTTGTGCACAGTTCTAATATAATTGAAATAAATAATTGATAAGCAAATAAGTAGATCCATTAACGTTTCTTCTCGGAAAAAGAACAGAAATGAATCTTTAGCTAAATACAGCAGGTCAAAATTATAAGACCAAACAATAAATTCATGAACAGATTTACATAGAACGTTACAAAAACACTTATAACTAGTGTATTCTCCATTATTATTGGTTGCTTGAAAAATTCCCTTGGGCATGCTGGTTACAAGCTTTTGTATGAGGTCCACTAGGACTTTGCCCCAAGTATCGAATGCAGCCTTACGAAGACCCTCTTTGGTCTCAAATTGTAATCCATCTTTATAAACTTCTTTGGCCATCCATCTCCAAAGATTTTCGATCGAGTTGAGATCTGGAGAACAAGCTGGATGGTTCAAGAGTTGGATATTATTGACACCAAAGAACTGTTTCGAATGGTGAGCGTTGTGGACTGCTGCATTGTCTTGTTGGAGAATCTAGTTTTCTCCTCATATCCTAGGAGACTCAAATGATAGAAGAACGTTCAAGCATGTTGACGTATCCGGCAAACGTTTGGCGACCTTCCACAAGCTGTAACTCAAGCGTCCCATTGAAACAGAAAGCTCCCTACACCATCAATGATCCTCCTCTGCAATGCCTCTTTGAATAAGTTTCATTTGGAACAGATTTGTCATGCCAGTAGTGCTGAAACCCATCAAGGCCATCGTGGTTAAACTTCTTCTCGTCAGAAAACACAACCTTCTTCCATATTTCTATATCCCATGTTTGGTAATCTTCAGTAAATTGCATGCAGGAGGCTTTATGGCGAAGAAGACTATTGTACTACTGCAATCGTTTTAATTCATTAAAACCCTTATTATTTAAATGTTGCCGAATTGTACGAGAACTTCAGTCTGCATCAGTATTTGTTTTTCTTTGCCTTGAAGTTATGTTTGTGTTCTTAACCTCCCTTCTTATTCGTCTCTCAAGAGCAGGAGTGATCTTAGGGCGACTGGTATAATAGATTTTTTTCGTCCCATATTCATTAGGATTTTTCAAAAAGTTTGTGGCAACAGTTTTACTCTTATTTGGTTAACTTGCAATTGCTCTATGTGACATGCCACGTTTTTCGATCTCCACATTTCTACCCCGCTCATAATCTGTTGAAACTTGTTCTCAAGCCATGTAGAAATTAATCGAGAGTGTTAGTAATTAGCCACGCACATCCTCACCTCATCAGCTCTTCTGTGTAACTGTGTGATGTTTTTACATTTTGCCAAAGAAACCCGTAATTCAATCTTGGTCTTATAATTATGATCACGCATAATGAGTTGTTTTTCATTTCCTGGCGAATAAAATGTTAGGTACAACATGTTCAGAAAATCTTTTCGAATAAAAATTTTTTTACACTCACCTTTGGTATGTGTTAAGAGAAATTTCAGCCCCAAAGTAAATGCATGTACTCAAAACGCCGAGATCAGGTGTGGTCTTATCATTTTGACCATCAGTGTATATGTATAGATTGGTATGGATAAAGACAATAAAATTTACGTTTACAAGATTCACGCGTTTGTACGCAAACTTTAGGTTATATTGAAGAAGAATGTAAATTCAAGCACAACTTCGGACCCACCACATTTCAGCTAAGATTTTCAGTGTTATAAATTAAAACACTAGAACAGGCTTGGAAGCTTAATTGGTTTTATAATACATAATATCTACCTAGCAAGACGCGACGGGTCTGCAAATTATTCCCAATTGATGAGCTTACATTCTGAGCCGTCTGTAAACATGTGAGTTATGCATCTTAAATGGACGTAGAATGCGAAGTTCTATGATTACATTATTCAAATATGTTCTGCGACAGAGTATTTTAATGATGAATTTCAAAAAAGAATTTCAATTTTAATTATCAATTCATTTTTAACCAAACGGGAAAAAGAATCACATTATATTTATTAACATCCTCGTTTTAATTAACATTGATAGTTATTTTTGTATAGCTAGTACCCAACAGAAACAGTCGAGTATCACCAAGCATAAGCAAGTATTTACGAAATGTAAAAGCAGTGAAAGTAATCTCACAGTCCAATCTGTGAGAAGCGAAGCTTCCATGTCAGTATAATAGAATTTGAATTTCCCCCAGAAAATTTAGTCATGAAAACTACCTTAAATCTACAACGAGGACGTCAACGAAGCTTTGATTTATTGAAAGTATAAAGAAATAATTAATTGTATGCCCGAACAATAAGTAAAAACTTACATGAAGTAATAATACGAGTATAGTTCTCTGTGACGTATGGCTGTAAATTTTCAAACCTTCTTATTAAATCAATCGTCTTATTGAATCAATCGTGTGCAGTAGAGGGTTTTATTATTTCTAACTTATGATCTGAGAAAAGTTTTGGAACTAACAGTCCCACTAAAAGAAAGGATTTTAAAAACTGAGGAAACATGAAAGGCGGACTCGGAGTGTAATAAAAGCTCTCATTTACTTTTAATTCGTTTGACTCATTTAAGTAGTATTTTCTGAATTAGATTCTATCATCTCATGCACATATGCGTGTACTACGAATAGACATGAAAAAATAATGATGAATTAAAAAATCATGTTTTCAGAGTGTTAGTTGAACCTACGAAGAATATCATACGACGATTGTTTGATTAAATAGAAAAAATTATCCGTTCAAATAAACGTACTTCGTCTCACTTTCCATACCATTACATATCTTCAACGTGGTAACTGTTCTTACGGTATTTACAGCATAACTTGAAATTTACCTTCAGCATCAACATGTGTAGTCTCCTCACAAGAGGCCTCGATCAAAACAGAAGAAAATACGTTCCACTGCTGGCACAATGATACAAACGAAAGAAATGTTCCTACTGTCAGGCACTGGTATAAAAATTGCCAAAATAACGAAACCCACTCTCAAGTTTCGATTGTTTTTAGTAATTTGGCTTCCTGACCTAAGAGCAATTGAAAAAAACATAAAATGTGGTATCTATAATGCGACAGGTAAATTTAAATAAACTTTAAATCAAATTGAGAAACTCCTGCTAGCGATTTTGAACTGTTTTGCTTCTCAGAATAAGAAGTCGGTTAAATTGTTGACACATTAGCAGGTGGTGACTCAACTTCTACAAAAACACATTGCACTGCGAAAGAGAAAAGCCTCGTCCTGCCGTCTTCACGTGATGTCGTGAAAAATAAACACTCCTGTCAAAGAGACTTTCAGCTAAAACTCACGATTAATTCCAGCAGCTAAAGCAACGGCCCGGAACGAGAATTAGCTTGCTGAACAAACCCTCGGCTCTAGACTCCAGCTTTGCAGAAGCTCCAAGGTCAGAGCTAGGCTACTCAAGACCTGTGAGAGAAAGACGTCTCTCTCCGCAGACAAATGTTGGCTGGACTCCGAAAAATACGTAGGAACAAAAATAATATCGTAAGTATTGACGTTAGTTTACATCGTCCTACAAGTTTGGATATATAGAGCTGGATCATATAACTACATTGAATCATGGATTCCATAAACTGGAAAAGCTTACATAGGCGGAATTCAGTAACATATCTATCTTCTAATCTTTGAAGTCTCAGTCTTCATACAGAACCAACCCAATGCATACTATTTTATGCAAGTTTCTAAGGCACAAAGAAATAAACATAAGCCATTACGTATGATAACACAGGATCAGCGTAGGTGCAGGTTTTTCCTTAGGTTTGGGACATATGATGGTAATCTGCATAGTTAAGAGACAAATTAACATTTTATTCGCTCTGGATCGATGCTGCCTCTAGTAATACGAAGCGTTAGACATACGTGTATACGGTCTTAATTTAACGAGACACCGTCATTCACTACTGAGAAAATTTCAGGTTGAACATGAAAAATTCTGGTATTGTAGCTCGTGAAGTTTCGCGTGTTTTGAGAATCATGAGCTGTCTATCAATTGAACTTTTACCTGACACGCGATTGTAGAATAATCGTTTTATTAGTCAGCTAAGTAAAGTGAAAATGATGCTTGAATATAAATTTTCATGTATTTCATTTCTTGGAAAGCCGTCATCGCTTTATTTTTGTTAATACTAAGTTCATCTAAGCTTATTTTCGATCCTAGAATTTCGTTAAAGCAAATAATAGGAATCCACTTTAACTTTTTTCATTCATACAATCGTTTTTTTTTTCAAATCAAAACGTTCATCACTTCGTTCACTGGATTGTTATACTGACGACTGGCACAAATATTATTGAATAATAGACTTAATTTGCCTACACATATGAACCAAAAATTTCACTGAACACCAAGAATATTTGGTAAACCTCTTCATCTTGCCTTACCTCCTCTTGATGACGCCTTCATCCACAATGGCTGATGGGATTTTTCTCTGCTTCCTTGTTTCTGGAGCACCTGAGGCACAGCACCGAGTCTCATGCATAAATTTCGTGCTTTTCAACATCATTTTTGTCATGATTCACTATTTGTAGTATTTTATAGGGCATTTTTTCGTTATCTTCAGCATTGCTTTTCATTTATGTGGTCTTCATTAACATTTGCCAACTTATGAAAACACTTTAAATTTTAAAGCATGATTTAATTTTGGCGAAAACCGAGGCTTGAGTGATTTTACCTTCTTCGAAGACTGCGTGTGCAGATGCTAACATACGGAACTAAAACATGAAACTTTAATTGATATCTTGTAGGGAGAGATTTGTCTTTGAATTATTTATAACTTTATCTAAAAGTATCCACATCACTCCCTGCATTCATATCTTAATGTACAAGTTCATCATCTCTATTTCTTGTGTTTCCCAATTAGCTCTCTATGTTCATAAATTACACTTGGTGAGGTTAGACGATCTGAATAAATCACCAATAACACCAGTACTTGAACAGTTAAGTATAATGAATACATAAAAATTTACTGCTTTGATATGAGATACATCAATTGATTTCGTTATTTTTTCCTATCGCCCTTTCAAAACTGAATGATTTAAATATCCATTAAAAAATAATAAACTTTAGAATTGTGCCGCTTTGACTGTATTATGACTGAAGAGTTGAACATATTTCACATTGAATTCTATTGAGTGTTTTTCTCGCGATAAATCATTTGAGTAGTAAATTATTTCTGATAACATACTAAGAATATGATCGGCTTGTCCTGCTTAAGAGCATTATTCAGGGCAATAAAATTTCTACTTTAAGTATATTTCATTGAACAACATTGCAGAAAAACAAGTATTTTCTACGGTTATCTGAATCAATGGACGTTGACAAATATTTAATTAAGAAATGTGAGCACTCACAGGTGCAGGGGAAAAATCTTCTAGTCCTATTTTAATGACGCAAAATTTTTTTTTTCTAAATGTTTCTTATGTGTCGGTGTTGCTTGCTACCAGGAATTAACCACGGCCTCTTAAACAAATTTCTTCCAAAATTTATTACTGCAGGCAACATAAGAAGAAATAGTTTTTTTTAGCAGAATTATTGAAGAATTATGGTGGGTTGAATCTTGGATAACAGGAAATTTATTACTTGGTTTCTTGTCTACTGCAGCGTGGTTCTATGTAAAAAAATATCGTGAAAGAATTCTTCTTGCCCACAAATAATAACATCAGAATATAAGTCAAATAGCATATGAAAAGTTAAATATAGGTTGATGAGGATAAAAGCTTGAAGAAAGCGACTTACAATTTTTAAATTGTTTGATTTAAAAAACACAAATATGAAGAGCACCTTCACTTTTAAATTGATTATATTTTAAGGAAAATTAAACCATTTATCTGGCATTGATTCTTTTAATTCCAGCTAAAATTTCGATATAACGCATACTGCAAAATTTCCTCAAATCATAGCTACAACGGTAAATCAATTTGTTCAGCAAGAAACGACTTTGTAATTTGAATTTACAGGACTCCCAAGGCCGTCTGCAAAAAATCCAGCAAGAAATGACAGGCCTGTAAAGCGATACTTGTCACGAGGTCACTCAAGCGCAGAGAGAAAATTCTGCATCGGTCACTTACGGAGCGGCGAGAACCGCCTGCAGCGGACAGCTCCGCCCCCTCAAGTTAGTTTTAAAAGCCGACAGACTGGAAAAAAGCTTCTGCAAGCACAGAATCTATGAATTGTTGTCGCATGATCTTCTTGCAATTGATGCATGCTGTTCATAAACAGCATCACATATGTACTTAATGAAATATGTGCAAGGTGGGGCATAAATACTGTTAAAAAATATAAACAGTGTTTTTTTAAGAGATATTTATCTCAAGATCTTACTTTAACAAAATTTGATGTAGCCTTAGATTAGTAAATTAGCAATTCACTAATCTTAGACTACAAAAACATTATCCAAAATACTTTCCTTTTGACCTCACTACTTTGCGAAGTGTTTTAGAAAAGTCTTTAAAAGCCATGCGAACTATCTACGTATAGGGGTATTTTCAATTATTTCATTTTGACTTTTAAACTTTGATACACTAGCAAGGAAGTTCTTTTTATCTACATTTTGTTGATTTTGAGATTTTTCTTTAGTTTAAATACATCAATTTGACTCCCTTTTAGTCCCTTTTCATGCTTCTCTATAATGAACTTTTACATTAATTCTACATACATTGTCTACGAATAGTTAATGGTTAGTAGTTCTGCAAAGAATTAGGTCCTTCCTTGAAAATAAATTTCATAAATCACATTGGGTAATATTTATAAAATGTTGACTATTCCAACTCATTTGAAAGCTTGTAACAGGAATTATGCCCCACTCTGTGTATAACGTCAGTCTCTGTAAAAAAAATTATGGTTCAGGGACTCGTTAGGAAATCGTTCAGTACCCAATGAAAAGAAAATTCTAAGACATCAAAAACTGAGGGCAAGAGAAAAATTGAAACTGGGGATCTTGAAATAAGTTTGCGTGGTATATGATGCGATTGCCTAAAATAGCATGACCGCAAGAACTATTAAAATATCGTGAATGTATGTTAGTTAAACGAGATAATTGGTAAACTGAGCTTAGAATGTAGTTTTTTATTGAAGTAATGCTACGTTTTAACAAAATGAACTTTATAACCACAGTGGAACCTCGAGATACAAGTTAAATTCATTCGAGCACTGAGCTCGTATAGCAAATTTCTCAAATCTAAAACAAACTTTTCCATTGAAAATAAAATTACAATGAAATCACAAGCGCAGAAACGCGTAGATACTCACACTACGAGAGAACAAGAGACGCTAATTCACAAGAAGTGAATCCGGGTAGAGGCGAATCGGGATATGTGCATCACGTATGTCCACAGCTTCGCCCGTGGCTCGTTACACAAGTCGATGATCGTATTTAGAGCAGAATTTTTCGCTCATACCTTCCTCGTATCTTGAATTTCTCGTATACAGAGCTGTTCGTATCTCGAGCTTCCACTATACATTGTTACACGTTTTTCGCCAGCCTTTTCTTGTATGATGGTGTATTTTGAGTGATTGAAGTATCGTACTGAATAAATAACAGAAATTAAATAACCTCTATATTTAAAATTTGTCATGTGATTACACAAACTGATATTCCGGCGAATAATTAAATTCAACTACGGATTAATTCTTCACGAATATCATTTTTGAATAGCTGAATCCTATTCGAAATGAACAACTCATGTATTTCTTCTCTCGCCTATGCAAATTATGTTACGGGAGAGGGCGCTCTAAAATTGAAGCTCATAAATATTTAATACTCTCGGTCCATGATTATTAACTGATCAATTTCAGATTATCCTTTGTCCCTGAGACCGTTTTAATCCATTTATATGCCGTGATTTGTAAGTCGCGTATAGAGTGAATGTTCCTGTCTATTTAATTAAGTATATTTCTTGATCTCTTTCAAAGCAGTCGTCGGTCTCATGAAGATGAAACCGAAGGGAATTAATAAGTTAGACTTGCAGTCAAACTTTCGCTCGAAATTATGTCGCCTTAATCTACGCAGCGCTAAACAATCGGTATTTGTAATATAACTTCATGAGCAAAATGAAAACAATTATCCCTACCTTTCATATGAGCACATTTTTTTACACTAAAAATACACTATACAAAAAACTTGAAAGGATTTAACAATTTTCATGGAATTTTAGACATAATGGATGTGTGTAACTCATAAATTATATGAAATAATTTACACAATAATTTTTTGTTAATAGTCGTTACAATAATTTAAGTAGCATGACAGAAATGAATGAGTAAATCAAAAAATGTAAAACTCGCTAAAAATATTAGTTTCACTGAAAAAAATCGTCCGACAAAAAGAAACAGAAAAACTTTCCACCTTTGTGCCTGTTGAAATAGTTGTGATGAAATAAAACAGTTTCAACTAGCAGGTGTCATCACATTATACTGGTTATACAAATACTTGTTATGAGATCACACAGGCCCTGCAAGTTGATGTAACGAGATCATATACAGGGTGTCTCAAAAAAATGTACTCACCCTTTAACCGTTGCTAACATGCTGGCTTCTTTGTGTTGCAGGTGTGAGGTTCGAACCTTTGCGAACATGATTCTTTAATCACATTTAATCATGTTCGCAAAGGTTCGAACCTCACACCTTCAACACAAAGAAGACAGCATGTTAGCAACGGTTAAAGGGTGAGTACATTTTTTTGAGACACTCTGTGTATAATGAATGTACTGAGATTTCACAGAACCTGCACTGGATGTAATGAGATCACACAAGCCCATCAAGTGGATGTAATAAAAATACACAGGCCCAACAAATGGATGTAATGAGATCACACAAGCCCATCAAGTGGATGTAATCAAAATACACAGGCCTAACAAATGGATGTAATGAGATCACACAAGCCCATCAAGTGGATGTAATCAAAATACACAGGCCTAACAAATGGATGTAATGAGATCACACAAGCCCATCAAGTGGACGTAATCAAAATACACAGGCCCAAGAAATGGATGTTATGAGATCACACAAGCAAATCAAGTGGATGTAATCAAAATACACAGGCCCAAGAAATGGATGTAATGAGATCACACAAGCAAATCAAGTGGATAAAATGAGAACACACATTGCCTTCAAGTGGATGTAATAAGATTGCATAGACACTGCAATGGATCTAAGAAGATCACACAGACTTTTTAATAAATGTAATGGCATGAAAGATCCTAATACATGTTACGATGACAAGCATATGGTTCTCCTGAAATACACAAATTTCAGAAAAATTTCAAATATTTTCCCCCATCACTTCGATATAGTTAAACTTTACTATAAGACTCACAATAGAATTTTCTCTCAAATTTTATTGACAATACAATTAATATTGTATATACATGTGGTTTTCATCGATGTTGGTCTACGAAGTTAGAAATCTGCACGGCAGGATGTAAGATGATATATAATTTTTGCTTCATTATCTGTAGAGTCTTGAATTTTTCTCATAAGAACAATAATCGATTACCACAAGATAATTTTCTAAGGAAAATAATACTGCAAAAATCTTTCATAATAGTATGCTTCTTTTCGTATTGAAATCTAAACAAATGAATACATACACCAACTTGCATGCTAGTGGAGACGTAATGTGTGTGCCTCTTTTTCATAAATGATACATAGTAATTACTATATTCATTTTTCCGGCGATTTTTCAGAAAAAAATTAAATAGGATGATCGTAATTGCAGCAGATTAAATTGCAAAATTTTTCTCATGGATATTGTTTGTGCTCTCAAAATTTTTGAGACGAACAGCAACGAAAAAACGTCTCGTCTCCGAGCATCAGATCTTCAGCATCCAGCATCAGATCTTCAGCATCCAGCATCAGATCTTCAGCATCCAGCATCAGATCTTCAGCATCCAGCATCAGATCTTCAGCATCCAGCATCAGATCTTCAGGGATCCGTTATGCAATGATGAGCCTCGTATATAAACTGCAGTCTCGAGCATGTGTCCCCATCGCAGCATTCCCATCGTTATGCTCCCATCCACTGAATTGGCTGTCGCTACAACGGGGGAAAATGACGGATATATTCATACAAGCTGTCATGCTTGATGGAGTGCAGTATCATAGATATTTATAATAGATGTGTTGGGATCACATATGCCATAACGGGCAATGTGGTAAGAGAAAATAAATCCCATCAATAGCCGGGGTGAGATCACTCAGTCTTACCAAATAAATGAGATCAGATCAAACGGACCCGTACATTGAAGGTGATGACATCACACAATCCATTAAATAGATGTGATGAAGCAACGCAAACGATCCTGGTACATCTAATGATATCAAGCAGTCTGATACAGTTCTTCGTATTCAAAATAGCACTCGCACGTGGATGTGATTATGTTATAAAGACATTTAAAATAACGTAAAAAGATACTTAAATACCTGTTTCATTATCAGTAGACTTTTTGTAGACTCAAATTAATTGTATATAAATGTAATGGTTTCTTAGGCTAAAAGTCGAAGTAACAAACATGAGTGTGTTTCTTCACATTTCCCCACATTTTCTAAAACGGGTAATGTATTATCCATTGTTTCTCAAATTATCTCTCCAAAATGTTTGTCAAATTCAACCACGAGCTCCAACTAACGTTCAACAAATCTAAAATCAACGTTATGCTCCATTCTATTCTCTGTATCTACGTCATTAAAGTCTTACATACTCTACATGTAATAATTACATGTCATTTCAGTTATAACAGACCAGTAATGGGTGAAAACAGGACAACAAGTGAACCTTGCCTATGACAGGTCCCTTCAGACTACCGCTGCAACGCTTCCAGCTGCCCGAGCAAGTTTTCCTTGGGAACATACCTACGCTGTCTGGTGCATCATCGGTCTACAGAATCGTTCAAAATCACGCAGGAAAATATACTTGACGGTTTTTTTGTGTCCGCAAATTGCCATGCCCGATTTTTCCAGCAGTGTTTTGTTTCGATCTCATTTTGTGATGATGCTGTATTATTGGTCTCAGAAGAACGATGCTACTTTTCTGTTCGAACGCATACTGTGTAGCTATTTAAGTGTAGATACACAATTTACAACCCAATGTTTATTTTTCCGTTAGTGCGACTAGATCCTTGATTAACTGGAATTGTTAGATGAAGTTGCAAAATTGTCAATGAGGATATTAAATATTTACATAAACTATCATACAATACAACGATTATTAGCAGACTTAGAATAATAGCATTCTAACAAACTCTAGGACAAAAAACTTGACAAATTAAGATCACTAGGAGGTTAATTTTATAACTTGAATAAATCTATACTGAATTGACCAGGGTAACCATGATGTTGACAAATGACAGGTTGTAGAAATAGAACAAACCGATTACAAATATTTTTTAAATGACAAAGAAACAACGAACCTAACGCAAACACAGAACGCTCGCATGCAACTCACCTATTGTGCGCAGCAGAAGAAACAAAAAGAGCAAAATAGCGAGTCGTGGCTTTACCTGAAGGAACTAAGAAAAAGTCTGGGCGTGCTAGAAACCTGGATCTATTTACTGTTACGAGATCAAGCTGAAATGTGTCCCACAAGATTAACCCTTTCGGTACCATGATGCAAATATCAGAACCTTTTTCAACATATTTAACATCAAATTTAAAAAAAGATGCTTTGTTATGTTTTACGGTCACTGCATTGTCCTGATCAAACTGTAGCTTGCACTGCCTTACCAGCGTTTGCACAGACACACGTGTTGCTCTGCATCTTAATAGGCGAAAAATGACTGCGGCTACCAGAGATGCCGTCAGTACCGAAAGGGTTAAGATGCTAGAGATACTGTGAACTCTTGCCTTTACCTCACTCTACTAATTCAATCTTGATAGAGCGTAATTAATTAGACAGATTTTAGCTTCATCGTATATTTTGCAAAAAATTATGTTGTATTATAGTAAAGTATTTTGACATCCTTATCAACTTACACCGAGTAAAATGTGTTCTGAAGTTTGGCTTCAAACATTCAAGGCCTCAAGTTCTACAACAGCGCGCAAAATCATTTACACCTAATATATTGTAATGAAATATTTGTTGATAGGCATCGTCTCAAAAACGCATCTCGTAAATGAAGAAAACAAGCCAATGATGATCGTACTCTAGCAATATTCTCTTGATGAGCATGGAATATCAGGAGATCATTAAATAGCATAGGAAAGCAAATTGAAATGAAGAGACATCGAGTTGAATGTAGTAGATGAGTCAAAATATATTTTTCTCGGTATCCAACATACGTAAGACATCAATACTCACAGACCTATCGTAACTACGTGATGAACGACCAAATCTTCGATAAAAATCCGCAAAACATCAAGTATTCGTCATTTATTATAGTATGTGATTCTACAATAGTTGAAAACTGTAAGGTTCATTTGTTGTTAAGGAAAGGTAATTGGTTTTCACCCAATCAAAGAACAAAGAAGAAAACTATTTCGAACAAGCTATATTTTCGTTCCCATATATTTGTTTGACTTTGTGCAATATTGATAAGGGTCCGGAGTGTAGCCTAGATACAAAAGGTTGAAAGATACAGGAAACAAATTGTTGTGACTCAAGCAGACTTGCTCTCGGAAAATTATGAATGCTGTCACATCTATACGACATGGGTCAACCAATGAGTAAGAATAGCCTCCACTTGCGGAATAGAAAGAATAGTCATAGTAACAATAAGGAAACAAGTTGTATCCTCAAGGTATTTGCTGAAGACATGAACGATATCATGAACCGCAGACTCAGGATTCTTTTTGATGACTTACAAGAGGAAATGGATAAGCAAGTCTCTCACCGAATGCAGGAGGCCAGCAAATTACAACGGTCGGTGGATAAGCCCCAAAAATGTGAGAGATAAAATCATAGGCCTCGACGTCTGAGCTCAGCTAGAGATATTGAGCAGGAGGAGCAAAGTAGGCCGCATAGAATGGAAGACAGCTATTTACTCACACTGGATGGGAGACGTGAAAAAAGCATTGGGATTCCAGAGAAAATTGACAAGAGCATTGGGATCTTGGAGAAATGTTAAAGAGACATCAGTTAGCATGAACGAAGTGAGAGGTACAATGAAAGAAACAGAGTTAGGAATGATTTTCCCAAAAGATCTTCCTGGTTGAAGTACAGTGGTGGGGATGATTCTGAGGCGTCTAATTTCATCAGCAGGGTTTCCAACATACCTGAACTTGTCCCCGACGACCACGAGTCAGAAGAGAACTATCCGTTTTTACGACATCATTAATTGTGACTCATATCCATGAAGAAGAACAAAAGATTTAGTTCCTTTAGAAGAAGCGTCTATTGTACCTCAACACGGAGAGCATAATCCAAGGAAAACTAATAAAGCGAATGGAAGATGAAACACAATACGTTGCAACACAGACCCGTGCAGAAATAGCCAATTGTTGGCTACACAGAGAGATAACGAAGAAAATAACAAGCAAACAGAACAAACAAGAGCTTACGACTGAAAATCTTGCAAATTTTATTTATAAAATGTTTTTACATGTGCATCCTTCACCTCGCTGAGGACTACATTGATGCCTGTCGTAATTTATGTTTGGCAAAGATTAATTTCATACACAATTTGACTACTCATATAAAATAAGATGTATTGCAAACTGTACTTTTATAACATAGAGTTAGGGAAAAATGAAGCTAGTGGGGAGCCAAATAGAACGAATCAATGGTAGTTCCAGCAGCTCGTGGAAAGCAAGAAGAGCGTGAGGCTGGAAGTAGACTCCCCATAATATAATCTCAAGTGTATTAAAGTCCGAACCGTCGTGGAATTAAAAACCCCAGAGTGAAGAAGCTTATGTCAACCTAGTAGTTCAACTCTGTGGAGATTTATTAGTCAAATTGAATGGCAAAAATATTTTAAGAAACAAGTATAAATGATGTTCTTAATTAAGTATTTATTTGTGCGCATCAGGAATTCATTCTGCGAAGTTAACTAATTTATTGAATGAGACGTTGCCTCGCAAAACTAACATGTATGCAAATTTTGAACTAGTTGAAGAAATTGTTTTGTGAGTAAAATTGCTAGCAGTATATTTCTGGTTTAAGTCCGGATCAAAATTTTCTAAAATTAAATCTATGATAACGTCTTTTCCATTTTAATATCCATAGACACAATTTTAGTAGACCCATTTTGTCAAGAAGCTATACCCTATTTATTGAAACACAGGTTTTTGTCACTACAATATATAAACTAACAGAATTAATGTAACACCTGTTTATGCAGTAAGCTACATGCCTCTTACCACTCAGATTCATAATTAGTTTTACGTTTTAAAATCCTAATATCGGTGGTTTTCAACCACCAAAAACAGGAAAGATCCCGAAACCTTTATTCTATTCTCGTCACGTCGTCTTCCATCACTGGCAAGGTCGTTTATGCGTCCAGTTGCACGAACGCGTTGGAATCCGCGCATTGTGCGAAACTGAGCATCGTAGAAATTCAGACATAGTAGGAATTCAGTTTTATGTGAACACCGGCAGATAATGGAAATCCAGGAATTTTTTCATAACATTAAAGTGAAACTACACGATCGTATTTGACCTGCTGACCGACTGGCAGTTGTCTTCCGAATTTTCTTCGTCTAATGCTTTATATTATAGATGTGTCTTTTTCCGAACCCTCATTGGAAATTTTGAACTAACATCTAAACTCGCTTTTATTGATGTAGTCAGTCGAAAAATGTATTAGCATCCAATATTCATCCCATACTTACCATGTTCAACAAACACTATGTACCAACTCTAAAATATCATCATCATAACTAACAAAAATTGCTCGATCTACATACAGCGTCACGTCTTAGCAGCGTGTTTTTCCGGGCTGCATATCTGAAAGTGTTCAAATAACCACACAATATTACGGTCGCAAAAATAGCTCCTAAATTTCTTTTTTTATTTTAGTTAGAGAAGAATTATTGTCTTTTTCATTGATGCATTCGAATAGAAATGGCAAGCATTAGTCACTGAGCTTCAAAAAGAAACATTGATCGCTCGTGCCATCGATCAGAAGGTCAATTGCAGCAAATAAACATTTGAGGAGGACTTTCCTTGGTCGTGTTGGCTCGAGAGCTTAAACTATTACCTACATTTTTTTATCTTATTATTAATAGATAACGTTTAGTGACTATCATGGAAAGAATTTAAAACTTTCCTCGAAATTAGAAGCAACATTATAACATGTTTTTGCAAAGAAGTTTGTTACTCAAGGACAAAGCAGTCCTAGAAAGAAGTTTGAACGACGTAAACATACTTCCCTGTAGCTAAAAACAGTTCATTAACAGCCCAGTTCACCGCTGCCTCAGGTTTTGCCTGCCCAGTTCCATTTTAAAGTTAACGCAACGAAGAAAATACCCTTGCGTACTTCACAGTATTTACTCTCAGAAGAATTGCAAGGAAAATACACCGAAGAAAAAAGGTGTTGTTCAAGTCCTTGGAATGAAAGGAAGTAAAAAATTCACGTAAAGTCACGAAAATTGATACATTGTACTAGCAACATTTAAAAATGCCTCATTGTTAAAGTCCTTGAGTCGTAGAAGTTGATGGATGAGTTATACTATAGAAGCTTCCAATTTTATTTATTTAGAAGCAGTAGCTAAGAATTAAAAAAGTCAAAGTAAAATATAAGAAACAAATAATGCAAACACGACATATACATTAGAAAATTTGGTATGATACACTAAAAAATTTGGTGCACCATCATCATAAAAATTTAATAACACGAATTAAGAATATGAGAATATGAGAAGGATTATTGATTATTGGAATATTTTCATTCAACAGGGACTTCATCAGCTTGGTCGACTGGTGAGCGAATCTGCTTGCGAGCGGAAAGACCCGGGTTCGAATCCCGCTGCCGACATGGTTGACGCGGCTAGAAATACGGCATGGGACTTGGGTAAACAACCGAATAATTATCGAAGTAATTATCCGACCCAAGAATGGGCCAGAAGGTTCGTTCCTATAGCCTCATTCTATTCTATTCTACATAAAGACTGACTTGCACCTACGCAGCCGCAGACAGGAGACCAGTCTGATATCTGGTGCCGTAAAACTGCCATCGTTGATGACAATAATTATTTCAACAAGTTTGGTCGAGCAATAAGTCTTAACCCTATAGCGACCAATTTGTTTTTCTAGTTTCTACATTTGAGCTCACAAAGACCGTCTGTACACAGATGCAATGAAGCATGCTGAGAGCCAGGCAGCCAAAAGAATGACGCTGTAACATGCCTCCGCGTTCAAACCTAGTAGCAACCTCATATTGCTCACTGTTTAATTATTAGAACAATTCTCCCCAAGACCGTGAAAGGCGACCGAATAGTCCACTTGGTCGCTAAAGGGTTAAAGAAAACAATTAGTGAACTGTTTCACTTTCTTGTGTTATTTTGCAATCCATTTCATAATACAGATAATAAAACCTCATAGTAATTTTTTCTGTAACCTTAGGTGTCGTAGTTTTAATTTATAGAGAGCTAAAAAATCCCCTTTCCATCATATAATTGTCTCAACCTTTGCATTCACTGCTTAGGATTATTGATTTATTGGAATATTTTCATTCAACAGGGACTTCACTCGTCTTACCTTACCATCCTAGAAACAAATATAGCAAACCACGTTCTCTTTATTTATAGAGCATTTCTACAACTCTACATGGCTTGTGAAGCTCGAGTAAATATTTTCTCTCCGTTGGTCATAAATGTCTTGATGATGCACTAAATAATTGTTCATCTTAACCAATCTTGCCCTAGATTCTTAAATGGAAGCTTGTAAAATGAACAAATTGCAATCAGTTGGAAAACCAGGAAGTTCCTTTCAAACTTCAACAGGAAAGAGAATGAACTACTTGCTAGCCACTAATTTCAGTATTTCTTGGCTAAAATAAAAAACTAGAAAACTCATGTACAAATTCTTCGAGCGTCTTCCCAACGTTCGAAAAATAACTTAGATTTTTGAAGCTCAGAATGGGTTAATTTAAAAAAAGAAAACACGCATTATACTTTTTTACCTAAAGCAAATAATTGGAACAAATTTTCATTCATGGTTCGCCGATATAAAAATCACTTAGCCGCATTCTCCTCTTCTTTTGGGAAGACATAATAGGAAGCAATCGGCCATCGCTAATACCCTTTGGGTCACGCAAAATTTAAGCTGGCAAGCCTGAATAAAGTAATGAAAAAATACGAGCTTGAGATAGGAAGCTGAAGCCAGCAGCTGGAGCACACTCTGCATATGGGTCGCAGGAAGCAACTTCTCGCGAAGTTCCTGCGTCTGAAAAGCTCGCCAGAAGTTGAACATCTTTATTGCTAATGCTCGAGTCACGAGGTGTCGAGATCTGAAAATTGTCTAGGATAGAAAGTCAAGGAATAGTAAAGGAATGTTGAGCAGGCTTCTTTAAAACGCTAAGAAGATATGGCTTATCTTGATGGTAAGTAATCTTTGTTCCCATGACCGTACAGTGAATTTTTGATCGTAAAGTTACATAAGACTGTCAGCGGCTCATAATAGAGCATGCAGCTAGTTTTGTGAACTTTATCAAAAATGTGGTTAAACTGTTAATTGTTGACACTTAAAAGCTCTTGTACTCCGCCACCCATTCATAAGTCAGGCAACAGATGCTCTTAAGCGCGCCTAAAGTAATCCAACAATTCCATGTCTATGGCAATAATCAAGCACCCCACAAACACGTCTGCCCGGGGCCTGTACGATCGAGTAACCGCAATTAGAATTCCAATATTCGGGAGGCCTCTCTTGCTTCAAATCTATAAACTAAAGCGAGTTCTTGGCTTCCAGAACAGAACGAGCAACCGGCAGGAACTCTCCAATCCTGGCACTTCTTGCAGAGCTGGTGTCCAATTTGCCAGCTCTGCCATTAATTTAGGTTTGGATAAATTGATTGCGCCGATGAACAATGACGAAGGGTTCAGAATTATGCGACTGGTTGAGAATACCTCGATGGCAGAGAGTCATATTCGCTTATTGAAGTGATTTAGAGGACAAAGTGTACTTCGAGTCAACAGCACTAAAATTTTCTCCAGCTGATAGTATACCGCCTACAGCAGAGGAAATATCAACCTGCTAATGATCATTTCAAACTGAATTCTGGTATAATATAAAAAGAGTTGAAACCTAACGGCATAAGTTCAAATTTCAAATCCGGGTATTTAGCTAGACCGAAAATTATTTGAAGTTTTTCTTCGCGATTACATCGAATCTTTGGTTCCTTGAGAGCTCATCGGTCAAAGCGTCAGCCTGTAGCGTAAATGTGTGTTTCGTTCTCTATGCCCATTTAGGGCCGATGGAACCGGAAGAACTTTCCTGCTATTTATAAATAATCTTGTAGTTTTATGCAAACTTGAGAAGCGAAATCATAGCAACATGTGAATGTACTTTCGGAACGTAAAACCAAACACTTTTCGAATAATTCTGTGCAAAATGACAAGCTTGCTTTATAATATGGTTCTAGTTAAGATTAATACCAATAGCAAACAGAAACGCATCAATGAGGAATAATGTTTGGGTTCATGTGCATGACAGACGAGAGCGATGTTCTCACACAGGCGGCTGTTAACACGATGTTCTCACACAGGCGGCTGTTAACACGATGTTCTCACACAGGCGGCTGTTAACACGATGTTCTCACACAGGCGGCTGTTAACACGATGTTCTCACACAGGCGGCTGTTAACACGATGTTCTCACACAGGTGGCTGTTAACACGTTGTTCAATGATGTGTGCCATCAATATGGAATTTCATACCGATTACACAAACCCAATGTATTCATGATGATTACACAAATATGGTGTATTTAAACTGATAACCCATGCATGATGTGTCCATACCGATGATACAAACATGATTTATTCATACCGATGACACAAACATAATGTGTTTAAACCGATGACACAAGCGTAATGTGTTTATACCCATTAGACAAGTATGATGCGTTCCTACCGATGACACAAGCATGACGCGTTCATACCGATGGTGCAAGCATGTGTTTATACCCATTACACAAGTATGATGCGTTCATACCGATGGTGCAAGCATGTGTTTATACCCATTACACAAGCATGACACGTTCATACCGATGGTGCGAGCATGTGTTTATACCATTACACAACTATGATGCGTTCATAGCGATGACACGAGCACGATGTGTTCATAGCGATGACTAAAACATGACGTGTGGTCATTGTATCGTAACATACAAGCATGACTTGCATGAACTAGGACACTCAATACCCACCTCATTAAGCAGACGCCATGTGCCGGGGCCGAGAGAGCTCTACTTTTTATGCTGAAAACCATGTGCCTCAACAAGGAATTGAGCTTAACAAATGTTGGACTAAGGACCATGAAAAAAAAGCGCCGAATGACATCATTGTCCTTGGGCTGATGCTTCAGTACTGCTACCATGCAGTCTTTTTTTTACTGTTCACATTCCAGCTGTGAAAGCAGAAATTAATTATTTACTTCAATGAACTAAGCTTCTTTGCATTTTGCTGAAGCTACACAGCGTACTACGATCCATCAAGAGAGCATGCATCAAATCAGTGTCTGAGCTTGGCAGTCATTACAATAAACTATTGATTTACTACAGCATTGCTTGAGGCCTACACCGTAAATAATGTAAATTGTCAGGAGAGCATCATAATGGAATTAAAAACTTGAATTTTTCTCAACGAATGATAATCGTATCTTTAGGATATGAAAATTAAATTAAAAACTCAACTTTCAGGAATACTTTCGGGCTGAAATTATTTATTTTCTTTACTCCATCCAATACAAACTAAGTTTGTAACGATATCCACGCGAACATATAAAAATGCAATGCACCTTCCCATACGTTTAATTAAAAAACTTCTGTTTGTTTATGTCTAATTTCATACATATAAACTAACACTGAAATTTGAGAATTCATCAACACAGTCAATGTGTTATTGACTAAATTTAACTAATTATGTTTCCCGAAGGCTAAAACTAATTATTCAAACTTCCCTTGTAATTTTTTAATTATTTTTTTCAAGCTATAAGTTCTACAGTGCCAGCACAAACTAAGATTATGACTGAATGAAAAATCTCTGAAACTAATTAAGCTGCTTAAATATTCTGACGTTCTAACTTTCTATATTGTGACAATAAAAATTCATTTGGATTCACTGAAACCATGACATTTTAGGGGTCAACTGGGAAAAAATAAATGCACAAATTCAGTCCCTGAGCTACGCCAATTTTTCGGCAACACAGTGCATGATTTGTTAGTGCATTACACAGGTAGAGAAATGTAAAGAATGCATTGGAACAAAATAATTACGAGCTCCACCGTTCTACCTCAATGATTGAGTAGAAATGCCCGAGTGGTCTGCGTACCACGGTTTCATTTAGAAAAACCTAATCCATTTTGCAGGTAAAAATTCATGTGAATAATATTTAATTTCTCTGGATGGCAAATTAATCAAAACTGCAACCTCTCATTATTAGATCAAAAATTAATTACCTAAACTTTATGAGCTAGTAATAACTGAAGTTCTCCCCTCTTCTCCTCATTTCTACTTTCTCATTAAACCTGTTGATTGTAATTCACTTTTACTTCACAATGAATTCACTCGTTAGAAAAATGAAGCTCTTTTTTTGCAAAATTTTGCTTTGATCAAAGCTTTTGTATCACAGAATTTTTCAAGCTTTTACACACCATTGGAATCACGTTAGAAAAAATAATATCCATAGGAGAAAACACAGAACTCCATTTGCAAGCATCAAAGCAAAGCTCTCTTTTCGGTGAAGACAATCATCCGAGAATGAAATAAATAATAAACTTAATATCTCGATCTGGTCAAGTCGATGAGGTAGCAATGCTATGTTCTGGCAGCACGTCATTACTTCAGTCATAGCGGCAGTGATTCTTTACAGACTTTTTAAAATACACGTTGGTGTGATAATTAGGTCTATGCTATGATTCATAATGCGTGACACCTCTGTATAATTAAAACGTGACAAAGTTGAAGTAGTACGTCATCTTTTGTACACAATGGATTAAAGTTTATTTTGAAGCATTTCACTGTTCAATGCATTATCCAGAGGATTTTTTCTTAGGAATTGATGTTCGTCTTCATGAAAGGCAACTGGAACACTCAGGACAAGTAGCACACGCCCTAAAAATGGAATTTAGAGATGAAAAGAGGCTCTTGAAGGCAAGCAAAGCATTCGAAACCCATTCACATGTTGTGTGCATTAGTCTCTTTTTTAAACATATTTTATTGATTTGTAATTTTATTTTTCGCAAAAATTGTTACCAGATTTGATAGCTTTGATTTCAATTGCCCAAGTAGCATACTTTAAACTTCAGAACCTGTAACTCTTGAAAGAAAATCTATTTTTGCATTACCACTTTTACTTATGCGCTAAATATGTCTCTCCTTCATACGAAGTTGGTGTGTGAGGTCAGTTTAGACTAAAATAAACAGTATTTCTTATTCTCTGAACATTCTGTTTCCATTATGCACAATATATTAAAATATCTGAAGTCCATGATCACTATTTATGATCGTCCAGACCTAAATATAGGTTGGGATTAGCTCTGCTATGACAGCTTGCAAACATGCAAATACAATTATCCTTTTGGCATCAAATTTAATCCATCACGCAGATCCAAATCGTTACTAAAACGCATTTTATAACCTTGCTAAAGAAAATTCGAAGTTGATTGTTAGTAAAGGGATTACTGCTTTCCCAAATACGTGAATTCCCTAACCCAGTTAGCAAAGGGATTACTATACTCTCAGATATGTCAACTCTCGAACTAAGTTGGTAAAAAGATTATCGTTATCTCTCAAATATTTCAACTCCCTAACCGAGTTGGTAAAGGGATTATCGTACTCTCTCAAATATTTCAACTCCCTAACCGAGTTAGTAAAGGGATTATCGTACTCTCTCAAATATTTCAACTCCCTAACCGAGTTGGTAAAGGGATTACTGCACTTTCTCGAATACCTCAACTCCCTAACCGAGTTAGTAAAGGGATTATTGTACTGTGTCAAATATTTCAACTCCCTAACCGAGTTGGTAAAGGGATTACTGCACTTTCTCGAATACCTCAACTCCCTAACCGAGTTAGTAAAGGGATTATCGTACTCTGTCAAATATTTCAACTCCCTAACCGAGTTGGTAAAGGGATTACTGCACTTTCTCGAATACCTCAACTCCTTAACCGAGTTAGTAAAGGAATTATCGTACTGTGTCAAATATTTCAACTCCCTAACCGAATTGGTTAAGGGATTACTGCACTTTCTCGAATACCTCAACTCCCTGACCGAGAAGTTGCGACGTCTGTCACCACGACTCAGTGACGCTGCTGGCCAGCTTCTGTAATGTCATTCTTTACTAGCTCGAGCGATCTTTGTCGTTACAGACTCACGCATACTGTTTTGCAGTGGTGTTAGTGAACACTGACAATTATGACATATCTACACTGTTTTTTCTAGCAAATACTTTCCGTTTTAGTTTGAGGAAATGTTTGCGGCCTAAATAAGGGTGCAGATGAATGACCATTTGGTACAATCATACTTGATTTTCAATTCACTTCAAAAATCTTTCTTCAAGAGTTACTGTCTAACAGCTCATCTATATGTGCTCAAGGCAGTTTGATCAAATTTACGAATAACAGAAAAAGTATTTGTAGGTATGAGTTGGATGAGATGCTCACTAACATTAACGGTTGGGGGGTCTGCTTCTTCACATTTTTTCTGACCAGGGGAATTTTAAATAAATTTTTTTATGCTTTCAGTACGGAATTTACCTCTTCTCGTCACTCGTCTCTTCTGAAACGGAATAATGGTGTGCTTTTGACAGCAGTGGACTCGAAAGCTTATTTAACATACAAAGCTATGCTGTTCAATCCCTTTTTGCGTTTTGAAAAGATGTCAATTCAAAGTAATATAGTCATTTTTAAATGTTTTTTTCAGCTATATGAATTTTTAAATTTCCCAATTTTCTCAAAGTTTAACTCAATTTATTGCATGAGGCGAATGAAGTAAATTTTTCATAAGACTCCTATCAGAAAATAAGTGTACGATTTTGTAGTATTCATCTTGACTGATTGCTATTCTACAGAGTTATATTCTCTCCGAAAGTGTTGCGTTGCTCACGCACCAAAACATTGCACATGCCATGAAATTCTATTATTTTCCGCACGTAAAGGCAGACCTGAAAAATAAAACAGCTGCTTTGTAAATCTTTAGGATTTCAGTGATCTAAAATCACTGAGAAGTTTACCGTTGTTTTTACGGTGTCGATATTCAACGTTACATTAAGTACATCGAATATCTAGATTTCTTCGATCACGCACGCTCTCGATCAGTGTACGTCACATGCTATGGGGAGAGTCACGCTCTTATTACAAGAACGACGTACCTTTCTAATAAACAATAAACATCATTCAATGTTTTAAAGATAAGGCAATGAGGTCCCTCCGGTTCCCGTGGCCTGTTTTTTTATAGTTTATTACGAATTACGTGTAATGAAGATAAGCCCCAATATTAGGTTACAGTATCGAATTAATTATATTCTACCTTTTCAGTACTGTACTGCTACTTTCGGGTCCTGGTAACTTTAAATACTCCACTGATGGGAAAAGAGCGGAAAATATTTCAACAACTTGAACATGTAGCACAAATAATGCATTTTCAACTTCTCGCAGCCGATGGAATCTCACACGAATCAGAAAATCAACTCCAATTCAAGATTAAAAAACTTTTCGTTATTCAGCTGATAAAAACGAAAATTACGGCCATAATACAGTGATAAAACTGCGTCAAGCTTGAATTTGTAAAAAATTAAAACAGAAATATTAAAATTTCAAGTTGAACACAATTCAATATCAAATATTTTCCATACATAATCCCCACTTCCAGAGTTTTTTAAGCAGTTATACAATTAACGGTGTAGTGATAGCGTACCATCTCACCCCCAAAAATTAGGCTGCATCACCAAATACACATGGCGTTGACTATAAAGTCATCGCTACCGAGAAAGTAACTTCAGGAGCGTGATACTTGTCACGTATTGAAGAATCTAACTTTCATATCTGATTAGCCGTGAATTACATCGATTACAGAAAAATTTACGAAGCTCAAAAAAATGTACGCATACGCATGTTAATATAGGGATTAATTTGTTCCAATGTCGCATTCTGTGTGTAAAGATGAAATCTGTGATTTTAGGTTTTTAAATCTGTCAATACATAACATATCTTTCAATATACATCGTTCTGATATGATGTCTTTATCGCCCTTTTATCACATAAAAATTGTACGGGCATCGACTACATCTATAGGACTGAAGTCAAGATGGTATAAACATCGGCCATTTTGTTGTATCGGAACCAATTTCGTATCGGTCTGATCCCAACTTTACCTCGAGGACAGGCAATAAAATGATTATGCGCTGTCTGCGACCCCACGCAAGACTTCCAGAGCGTCAACAGTTCAAAGTTTCGAAGATCGCAACTTGCAGTAAATACTTGCACTTTGAAATGGCCTGCCGTAAGAAATCGGGGATGAAATGAAAAAGAAGAAGGGACGTATTCAATCGAAATCCTGATTGAATCTCTTCCTGAATCACACTCTTTGGGAGTATATATGACAGGAATTTAACCCTCACAATTCAATTTTTTGTCTTGTACGAGTTGATAAAAGAAGAAATCTTTGTCTCTCTGTGCACATGAACTTCTTCGTGGATACAATCAAAATGCTTTTGTTACTGGCGTCAGAAATTTGACAGATTGTTCTTAATATGACCCTCTTTGATGAAAAGAACTTTGTATATGTAAGCAATTAATACAACACCTAAGTACTCCTTTAAGGTGTCAGCCAGAACTATATTAATAAATTCAAGAATATTTTGCAATATCTTTTTCGTGCTAATTCATAATTTTGATCTAGAGGGTCAGTTTCCAAACAATGGAAAAATTCCTTCATTTTGCTTCCAAATCCCTGAAAGGCCGTAGAAGCAGCTCGTTGTACAGCAAGAGTTATGCAGGCCCTGATTTGCATGGGAGTGTCACCGCTGTACATGCTTGTACATGCTACTGCCGAACACAGTCCAAACAATTCAATAAAAAACAATAGGGGAATCAATACGTTATTTGCATCATTCACACTCTTATGCTTTGATTTTTTGTTTTCGTCTGTACACAGCATCACGCATCAAACTGAAGCGTAAAGGCACGAGGTTTTCCCAGTGCCTAGATTGAGAGTAGAAATTGACTATGCTTGTCAATTTCCCTCTATATGTATAGTCAATTTTTATTCTCTATGTTTCATTATTGAGTCAATCTTCATTACAAAGTTTCCATTCTGAAGTAAGTTCCTCTTAGAAGCGTGTTTTCTTAAGTGTAGTTTTTTACGTATATTTTTCTTATTACTGACAACTCTGCAAGATGAAAATATTTTTTCCTTGGTAAACATATGATATTCAAACCCCTTTATCAAAAAAGCCCCCAATTAAAAAATCAGACATAAAAGTCCTAATTTTTAAGTATCAAAATTATTCAAATTATTAACTTAGTTCGATCACTATGTTTTTCTGTTAGAGCGCCGTGGTTCTCTGTTTTGGTGCGTTAAACAAACACAAACAGTGACAGCAGAAGTGACTACACCGACAAGCAGAGCAGCCAAAAGCTACAAATACAGTATTTAATTAAAGTTGGATTCATTAGAGCGCAGTTTGTTAAAGTATTTCAACTCCTCGAACGTTAAACTTATTGCTCTCTGCCAAAAGCAATGCAGAGACCAACCACCAAAGGTCATGTCTACGTTTGATCAAACAGAGTTACGATCGTTGCTTAACATTCAGAAGCGCATCTCTATACTGTGCTTCTTCATTGGAGTCCGGAGCAGTATTGGAATCCCTGGGACGGTTTTATTGAACTATTCTAGGGCATCTAAAACTCTGTTCTAAGACGTAGGCCGACTAAAGCCACTCCGACCATTTTTGGTAGGGACGCCCATTGGGCTTCTATTTTACGGATACGTGAGCTGCATTTGGAGGTTAGGTCACGACCGTGAGGTAGCTTCTATAAGTGTAGGAAATCCACTTCATTGTTATGACAAGGTTAAATTAAGACGTTGCATTGACGAGAATGTTAGAAATCCAGTAAGAAAAATGATTTCTTCAGCCCGCATTAAATTTGATTTTGAAATAGCTTTCTTGACTTTAGCTCATTCTTTAATAAATTTCATTCTCTAATAAACTTTGCATAACATTGAATTTCAAGTTATGCGTACGGTAAAGTAATTAACGATTGCATTTGTAACTTAATCCGAATAAACATTAATCTTAAAATCTTAATTTATTTCTGCATCAAGCATCTCGTATTAGCTTATAAATATTCTCACTAATACAACACCTCATGTTCATAGTGTTTTGAGAAATAAATTAAGCAAATCATTTCCTGTTATTCTTGAATTTATTGACCCCCAATTTTGAATTTTGCAGGCTGGTCAAAAGAATACTATAAAAACTAATGACAGGCCAAGTTCAACCACTTCTATTCCAATTTCATTTTCAATGAATAAATAAAAATAAAATCATGAAATTGCTTTGGTAATGAAAGCTTAGAAATATATCATTGATGCTGCTATCAAACGAATGTTGAAAAACATTTTATGCATGAAAGATTCTATGAATATCGTTTTAAAATAATATCAGAGAATTGTGAAACTTTGAAGGGAGAACATTTGATCACGAACGGGGAAAGAATCCATCAGGCATGTAATAGTTGTATCATCCATTTTCTGGTGAAATAAGGGAAACAAATTTTACGAAAATCCAGCAAATAAATGGGACTCCAAAAGACTTCATAGAGTCATCGTCATTTTACAAATACTTGGAAAAAAATTACAGCGCTGAAAAAAAAATCAAAATACATTCGTGGCCTTTGAGTTTTTAAATCAACTGAAGTATTTATGACATACCGTGTCTTTGAAATCGAAGTATTCATTATGCAAAGTATACAGAGTTGAATGTGAATTGAAAAAAATACATTTTTCGTCGAAGTGATACAAACAGAGAAATTTTTTCGACAAATGTAGATGAGGTATTTTCAAGAGTTACAAAATGTCTCAGTAATGTAGAGACGTTGTCTCTCAGTGAGAGCGAAATAATAATCATGCTATTGATGCCGCAATTATAACTAATATCACAATTAAAAATCTCTGAGATACAAATCACCGACGACTTAGAAATTAAACATAATGTATACCCAGGATCTTCATCTACTATTTCGATTTGATTGATCGAAACAAGGCAAAACTCAGTCTAAGTTTGCTGAGAACAGAAAAGCTTGAAGTGAAATAAGTGCATTTTCTCTTCCTCGAACTAAAATAATCACAAGAAATATGAAGCAGGTCCTTCAATTGCACATCCTAATAAGATGAAGTTATGAGCGTTTATTATCTCAGTGAGTGCTGAACTTATTTTGTAAAACATTGATCGGGAAAATTATCTCCCAATGATGAATTTATTGACAGTGGAGGTTACATGGAGGAATCTATTTTATATTGCTCTAAGTACACAGTTTCCCCGTCATAAGCAAGATACAATTTCAATATGATTAAATAGTCTAAAACTGGCATTATTGACAGTAGAATGCATAAACTGATACTCCGGTGCTACACATTAAGAGCAGAGAAAGGACTATTCAAGTTCATCGAGGAAATTATGCGCATGATATTATTTTTATCATATATTACCCACAATAGTTTAAAAACGTACGTTTTCGCCTGAAGTCAGCGTGGCATGCAGCAAGAAAAACTAAAAATTCATACAACTAATTTTACAAAACCCTCGAGAGGTTCCCCTATACACGTTAAAGCCACACCAGTAAAACCCAATTTAACAAGTAACGACAATCAAAAATACTACCCTGACACGTTCTTATCCCCACTTCAAGCTTACTAAAGTTTCTTTTCACTGAGTTCAGGCTAAGTTTGAATCCGCTACATTTTTCTATAAGCTCGTCCAAAATGCTTGGGCCTTCAATCTGAGTTTAAAGGCAATGCGTCAATTCTAGAAGCACCGTATGCTTCGTTCACGGCAGAAGCGAGAGCGGCGGGAGGTAGTTTAAGGGTCTCTATATTGTGATGGAAACGCAAGTCTCCAATTGGACTATGGAGTGGCAGGCGAGCTGGAAATTGCACCGACGTCCTACCAGTCAATGGATTGGCCCGGACGAAAAAAATTCGATAAAGAGATTTTAAGATACTGAATCTAAGAGTTTTACGCGGTAATATATTTTTCAAGTAGTTTTCATAAAGGAAAAGTTATGTCATCAGTAGTATGAGAATTGCTTACCATAAAAGTACTCCGGTAACTTGTGATACATAACTAGGAGCTTAGATAATGGGGGATGGAAATTAAGACCAGAGAAATATATTAAAGTGTGAAACTTGACACCAGTCTAATATTCATTACGTTTAATCCTTTAGTCCAACTTTTCATGCGTAGGAGCCCATTCCTAAAAGCTACCACTGGAATTACAATTGACTCGAAAGACGGTACTTCTCGCTTTCAATGTTAATTTAACACCTGAGAAACAACATAGAATGAATTGTTTTGAAACGTAACAATAATTTGGAAAGTTCAGGAGGAGATTTTTCCGTTAGAACAAATACAGTTTGCCCTGATTTTGGTGAATGGGAAAACGCTTAAGGCGTTTGGTTCAGCACTCAAAGACGACAGGATTACCCAAAATGTACTTTTTTACTATCCTCATATTTTGCAGTTGCGTGACTGCTGACATTGATGGGATAAAACGATGGATTCAAGAAGCTTAAGTAACGGTACATGAAGACAAATGTAAGATTTTCCAACGGTAACGATAATGTACTGAAAATATTAAATTCCTTGTACTTCATTTGTTCCTAATTCACCACAAAATGAGTCAGAAAACCATTCGCATTCAAATACATAACCAACAACAAAACCACTCTCACAGATTTTGAAAGTCAAAAGTTAAACAACAATGTTATTAACAGTTTCCTCATCTTTACCGTCAACAATTATTATCTGATCGCATAAATTCAGGCATCGATCATGACCAAAATGAAACACTTTCACGAATGCTACACTTTTGTAAAACTTTTGCTCCTCAACGCGCGAGCAAAAGCCTGGCCACGGAGGTGTAGAGTTCGATTATTTCTTGCAGCAGCGCTTGGAGGATATAATCCTGTCTATCTTTGGCTTTATCCTTGCCTTCGTCCTGTTTTTATTCCTACTCCTTCTATCACGTGCAGCAGGGGAAAGATTACGACATTTCTTGCTGTATATTTTGGGCAGCGCTATGTCCATTAGGTCTGTATCCCATGCCAATGTCGAGATAAATGTTTTCTGGAAAAACATGTCTCTGAAGCACCAAATATTGAGCAAACACCGCTACATTAAACACGACTAATAATTCACTAATAATAAACCTAAAACTAAACCCTAGACCAATAATTGAGCTACAGCAGGTAAGATACCTTGGATTTTCAAATCGAGTAATTGAAATAAATAATCAGAGTTCATTTTCAAACCAACTGTCATACCATTGCTAGTATTTTACAGGTTTATTAGAATACTTGAAAAGTATCTAGCATGAAGCTATTCGTATAACTTATTCTAGTCAAACTCCAATTTAGTTTAAAATTTAATTGTTTTCTCAATACTCACGGTATATATGAGATCACAATAGTCTAATTGAGAAAAGAAACTGAATTCAACTAATGCTTTAATGCATGTTTGGACAGCACTTTGGCTACTGAACTTTTAAGCAAGCTGCTCGTGAATCTACACGATATTTTTAATATTCGGATTTGAAAGTATAATTAATCAGGTTAAATACATAAAAGAAGAGGAATAAGCAGTCATTAAAAGAGGAAAATTATTTAGCAATAAAACTGGTATGTCTTGATTATATGAACCATCGTTCAAATGAGTAACACATTAGTTATTGAAGCTTTACTTCTACAATAAAAATATCCCTCCACGAGAGAAAAATAAAAGTAAATCCATGAAATAGTTCAGCTGTATCAATTCCCTATCCTATTTTCCAATTATCAGTCAAGTCTCACACATAATTACAGTTATAATCAGCTCAAAGACTTTAATAATTGATCGCTACTTAACTGCTGAAGACTGCAGTCATGGAAGCTTTATAATCCGTGGGTATCGTTCAAAAATTTAATCGTATGGTGTATTCATCGTAAAAATTGTATTCTTTTTCTTTGTATGTTGAAAAGAAATAGAATATTTTTGCACCAATGATACCAGAATCTAGAATTTATAACCTGAACTCACATTTACAGTACAAAGTTCTGCTACATATGAAGTTACAGGTGAACCAATGAAATGCCCTGAAAAGCAATTAAAACGGGAAACAAGTCAATAATCAGGACTAGTTAAATGCACCCTTATATGTTCACTTTTGTGAATGGCTATTCAAAATTATCGAAACACACTTTACAGACTGGTAAATCAGACTGGGCAGAGTTTCATTTGGAACAAATGGGAGGTAAGTATCATCAACACTGAAGGATAGGAAGCAATGTTTAAAAAAATATGGGTATCGAGAATATCATATCCAATTTACGCGCGAAAATAATTCAAGAACATATGAGGATACTTTTGAGATAACAACTAGCTTAACAACTAAACACTCACAAATGAGCATACCTCACACTAATGTCTTGAAGGTGCAGGTGTTTCTACCATATCATTACATACTACGTAGAACAAAACTATAATCAGTGAGTACCAGGCTATGTTTGTTACATTATGAAGATATTTTGTACTTGCCTACTATACTGGCATTAAGTCCTTTCAAATACGTTACTATGTTGTGTAATTACGGTAACCCTAGAGACCGCAACGAAATGTGTTCACAGCAAGCAAAGTTAATGCTGAACATGGAGGTAGCGTGAGATACTGTCCGTAAACAAAGCGTTAAAACAAACTACCCGGCAGGAACGTAAACGCGTAGTTAAATCTCAAAAGTCTTATTTAATTTTGTTGACGCTTGAATGTTTCATTAGTACTAACTGATGCATCGTCTAAGGTTGTCAGAGGTTCATTTCATGCCGATTTGGTGTTGTCAAAATGCATATATCAGTCAGTACTAAAATGCATATATCAGTCAGTACTAAAATGCATGCATCAGTCAGTACAAAATGCATGCATCAGTCAGTACAAAAATGCATATATCAGTCAGTACAAATTAACACTAGAACAATCTTTTCTCAGCAAGACTTCTTACTACTGTACCATACACAAGTCATAGGCACGTGAAAAAATCTCTGAATGTTTGAATAAATGTGACGGAAGCAATGAGCGCAAGCAAAATTATGCAGAATTGTGAGCTTACATAGAGCACTGCATCAGGGCCATGCTGAGAAGTGTTCTGTGGAAGATAAGTTCCGAGGCTTGTCAAGTTTTCATTAACGTGGAAATGGAACGCTTGCTATGATCGAAGGAACAGCCATTACGACAATTATTGGGTCCTTATAGAAGGGTTAATTGGTCAATCAACACAACATCCTTTAAATTGCCGACTATTGGCCACCTGCCTTCAACAATTTGCGACAAATCACATCAATTTAGTACTCATGAGGTGAATTTGCGACGCTTCTGATCACCGGGGTAAATTTATTTTAATCAAGCAAAAGAAAATAAAATAGTTTCGCTTGAACTCAAACAAATTGACGAATATTCTGCGCGCTCTTCACAACTGGAAAGCATATTTATTTACATAATGAATTGCATACGTTGTGGTGTTGATCTTTAGCCACTGAGTAAATGTACATTTCTGTTAGCACGAGAGCCTTACTAATATTCGAATTGATTGATAATTATTCGCCAAAAAAGAATGAAATTGTGGCAACAACAACTCATGGGGAAATTTTAGGTAGTCATGGCGGATTGGGGATTTAATCTTCAGGAACCGTTTTTTTAGATGCTCAGCGTGGTGCCATCATGGGCCTGGGCCTCAGAACTATTTTGATCTTCTTTGTAAATGCAAATTTGCTTCATAGAGTAGTGGGTACCCCTCTAAAAATCGGAAATTTTGTAAAACTCGTTTTAGTGGAAAGAGAAATGAGTTTCGTGTTAATGGACAACATAAGTTAATTAAATATTAGTTATCGAACTAAAGAACTCTATCAAAATTTTTTGACGACATTCCAGTCACTAAGTTGGACGTTTCTTCGTGGAGGGAACAATTCCTTCTCGTTAAAAAATGTGATAATTATAGTATCCTAGAATGTACGCAGAAATGTATTGTAAAATACAAGTGAAAATATGCAGTGTAAAACTAAAATTACTTGTTTTTTGTGGGACTCCAATAGGCAAAAAATATCAATGGGTTCTATACCATAACTTGAATCTTGAAAAGATGTGAAGTTAAAAAATTGAAGGAAGAAAGTTCTTAGTCAGCACGTCTTCGTTAATTTCTAGGCCACGATCAACTAAATTTTACGTTTTGAGCAGCCACTGAACATCAAATTTTCACAGCAGTTCAAATACTTTCAGCTTTAATATGTGGAAAAATATCTTGCCTAATTGACCAGTTCGATTATTTTGAAAACATCATTTATTACAGTCGCAGACTAATTATTTTAGGCTTCTTTGATCACAGAAAGTCGACGACACTGCCACATGCAAGGTGACTAACTGTGTGCTCATCAGTAACCTGGCTGAGGAGTAACACTAAATCTAGACTCTGTTTGCCAGTAGCCGACTACAAGTTACAATCCAAGTTCAGAGCAATAAAATGTTTGCAGCTCTTGTTTGAAATCTATCGTGCATCAATGTCATTCTCATGCTCCAGGTCAGAGTGAAACTAAGCACTGATCCAATAAAGTTATCCTATTTAATCCTTGTCTTAAATTCTTTTCACTAGTCTTTCCAAGTACCTAGAGCTTTACAGTATCGTAGGTATAGTTTGGTCTACTAAATTTTGTTTAAAATGTTCATTACCATTCCTAGCATCTATTAGGTTGTTACAGAAATAATGGCTGATTTCAGAAGCATGCTTTGGCCTTCGAGCGGCCATTATTTTTGTAACAACCTTATGCATTATTTTAGGGCTTTCAGCATGTGCTGTAACTTCGTACACTGTATTATATTTTATACCATGTTTTAATATGTGTACTATTTTAGAGTACCTTGGCTATTCCTGAAAGAATACGATAATTACATATATGTATATTAATCCCTTAGTCTTTTCCTTATGCAGGAATTCAAAACCATTTAATTTTTCGTGGTTATAATTTTTAAATTGATCAGCTCAGTTTGTTAGTTTTTTTTAGCTTTGGTTAATAGCACAGACAGAATTCGCAAGAACGGCCAGGTGGTATTTTTATTGTATCACTGCTTCAGCGGTCGATTTAATTATTCCTAAATTTAAGTGAATCCTGCGTATGGCCATTGAGAATGACATTTGCACTGGCTAAGAGTGCGCTAATGTAAATCACGAATGCAAGTTTTATGCCGTCGTAAAACTTTAAAGAAAAATTGCAAGTGTTGCGTACAGAGAAACAACCGGACGCCAGTACACAACAGTAGCTCCCTTCAATGTAATAAAAACTAAAGAAACTTGCTGTTTGGATTGTTGGATTTTCCTTTCTATGGTTAACTTTTTAAAGAACCAATTCTTTCTTTAACTCATTGAGACATATAATGGGAACAGATAAACTTGGACAAAAAATGGCCAAGAAGCGACGTTTTGACGTTTCAAAGCACTGGTCAACCATTTATCTGATACTTTAAAAAACTATTATTATAAACAATTCAGGTGTAGAATGCCCTCACTTATTCATTTAAACCCAAGTTAAAATAATGGGGAAGGAACTTCCAAAAGTAATCGTGACGAAAGTGATAAATATTTATACAAATTTCATAGTTTAGAACACGGCACCCATTGAGAAATTACTCAGCAGAAAAGAGCTGGACATTATTTTGCTCTGCATTTTATTTCGTAGCTACTCGATGTCTTAATTATACGTTATCAAACACGTATAATAAGAGGACGCCTTTAATTA